>JAEIFT010000449.1:0-216554 GCA_018904225.1 Lordiphosa mommai
CAAGCGGAATGAACTCAACTTTTGTTCTGATCAGAAGTATATATAGTTTATGGGGTCGGAAATGAATATTTCTATGTGTTGTTACAAACTTCTGGGCAAAATTAATATACACTTTCAAGTGTATAAAAATTTATCTTTATCGTTTTATTCGTTAATCGTTTTTATACACTTGAAAAGTGTATATTAATTTTGCCCAGAAGTTGTAACGCATAGAAATATTCGTTTTCCACCATAAACTTATATATACTCTTGATCAGACGACGAGCCGATCAGTTCCGCTTGTCCGTCCGTCCGCGTTCGTCCGTCTGTCCGTCCGTCTGTCCGTCTGTCCGTCAGTCCGTCTGTCTGTTTCTACGCAGAACTAGTCTCAGTTTTAAAGCTATCGAGCTGAAATTTGCACAGATCTTCTTTTACGCACGCAACCGAATATGCCGGAACTCGGCCGGATCGGGATGACTATATCATATAGCTGCCATAGAACGATCGGCTAAGAACTAGTTCTAGTGAGAAAAAACTTTTTTTTTTCCATCGTAGTCACTAATCTGGCATATGTTAGTTTTATATGCTTCCACATACCTGGAAAATGTACCCAAAGGATCACTATAGCATATAGCTGCCATAGGAACGATCGGCCGAAAAATAAGTCTTTGTGAGAAAACTTTTTGATTTCACTAGCGTCTTCAATCGTAGTGAGATATTTGGTTTTATATGTTTCCACACAATTCTGGAAAATTTATCAAAATCGGATGACTATAGCATAGCTGCCATATAAACGGACGGTCAAAACATACTTCTAGTGAGAAAAACTTTTTGTTTTTTATCGTACGTCCCCAATCTTGGTATATATTAGTTTTATATGCATTCACATAATTTTAAAAAAATTATCAAAATCGGAGGACTATAGCATATAGCTGCCATAGGACCGATCGGTCGAAAAAATGTGTTTACTAAGAAAATTTTTTTTTTTATTATTAATTTTTTTATCAATGATTTAAAAATTTTAAATATCTGATATCTATATCTTATATATTTTTCCAGTTAAATCAGTTGAGTAAAGTTTTTAAAGTGTATTAAAACTACGCCGCATTAATTAGCTTTTTTTTTTTTTTTTTAAATTAATTTTTATTTTTTATTTTTTTTTTTATTTTTTTTATTTTTTATATTAATTTATATTTTTTTTTTTTTTTTTTTTTTTTTTATTTTTTCATATTTCTTATTTTTTTGATTGTGCAAGTTTTCTCATTATTGGTCTTGGGACAGTCATTGTGTCTGTCAACTTAGTTTGCATAAAATCCAATGGAAATGGTTACTTGATGTGGCCATGAAACTTGAAAATGTTTACGTTTATTTAAATATCTTCTGAATAAGTAAAACCAGGGGAAAACGCACGATTGCTTTCAATTCAGCGCTTAGAAATACATAAGGTACGTTAGCTTTCACCTTGTATAAGTGTGTATTGTTAGATTTTGATTTTAATACATCATCTTAGTTTCTAAAAATTAGTGTGACCAACCTGTGTGTCTGAAAAATACCGTAATTTCTAGTTTACAATTATTAGCGTGATTATAACTAATTCAAAAGGGAGGTTATTTTCGAAACTAGTTTAGTAAAATATCTGGTTAACACTATCTAGCCTATTTATCCATTGCGAGTGGGCGGAATTTTACAATAAAAAAGTTTTTAAGAACGCAGTCTTATTAACATTTTAAACATAAACTTATTTTCTTTTAATATTTTTCTTTTCACTCAAAAACAAAATATTTCTCCAAATTTTTCTTTTTTTTTTACTTAAGACAAAATATTTTGAACGACTCTGAGATCAACTGAACTATTTTTACATTTTTATTTCAAATTTCAAAATATTTGATAATGCCACACCGAGCTTCCTTACACGTGTGTGTTGCTCAGCTTCAGTGTTCTCAATTACTTGACACCAGTGTGACCGTTCGTTTCATAATAGCAATTTATTCGTTGAGTTGATTTTGAGTGGGTGTGTGGAAAATTTGACTTGGTAAAAAGAATTTATGAAGTCAAAATTAAACTAATATAAGAAAATACTAATAATAAGCTTGGTTGGTAGTTTCAATTGTCTGATAAGTTTTATAATTTTTTTGAAATTCCTAAACAATTTAAACAAATTTAGAGCAAAACCATAAATCACACACAACACACACCGAGTGTGAGAGTTGCCAGGATCTGCCGTGTGTTCCACATATCAAAGTGATTTTTATTTTATTTTAACAAGCTCTGCAGGTCAAGGTGTATATTCTTCTGTCCTGTTTCGTCCCATGTTGTCCTGTCTCTCACACTGATTGATGGACTTCCCAATTCAATGGATTGTCCAACTCGAACTTCACATTCCTTTCAAAAAAGGGTTGAGAGAGAGAGAGAGAGAGGGAGGGAAGGAGAGAAAGCATCAAAAATTAAGCTGTTACTTTTGTGTATTCTTTTTGTATTTTGTTTTTTTCTACTTCTTCTTCTACTTTATTCCATGTCGACGACGAATGGCAGACATTTGGAGTGGGGGAGTTGGTCTGGTTGCCTGTTTTTGCCTTTAGACCTTTATTTTTTTTTTATTTTGGTCAACTTATTCGTGTTGTTGCTGCTGCTGCTCTTTCTTTTTTTTTGCGGCTAAATACAAAAGGCAGCTGCTGGTTTTTATGCCTACACCCCACTCTCTGCTATCGTCCAGCAGTTAGTTGCATGAATATGAAGTGGTCTTATAATCCACACCAAACAACAAAATGACCCAAGTGCGAAATTAAAAGGCGAAAATGTGCTAAGGGGCGGCAGTCCAGCCAGTCAGTGGGTGGCAAAGTTGCGCGACGTGCTGACTGCAAATGGATGATTGTCCGTTTTTTTTGTTGCTGTTGTTGTTGTTGTTGCCATAAAGACGTTAGGCCGGAAGGCACAAATGTATGTGACACAAAAAGCGGACACTTTTCTCACTTTCCGCCCGCCTCCACACACTTTTGCTGCTTGTTTTTGTTTTCCTTCTCTGCGGGCTATTACATTTGCATTGGCATTGGCAAATGATTTGTTTTGGTTGGGATCAACCCATCAGGTAATTGAGATTTATTGTGATGACTGAGTTTAAGCCAAGTTAGAAGAAGAAGGGCTACATATTCCATTTGTTCAGTATTTCAAATAAATAACCGGCATTAAAAACAAAAACAAAATGTTAATGTTAATAATTGTATGTTATGTCCTTTCAACGTTTGCGCACACATTTTCAAAGAGAGTTGAGTTGTGCCTCTTTGAAAATTTATGGCTAATGCTGGGTTTGTGTCTTGGCTTATCATTGATAAGACAACCAACTTCTCACTTTTGTAACAGACACTGTTAAAGTGCAGCACATGCGCAGTTATTAATGTTAAAATCTCTTAATTTATTTTACATTCAATTCTCTTATACTTTCCACTTATTCTTGAATTGTAGAACAGATTTGAAATATTATGGCATTTCAAGTTCGGAGTTGGCAGCAGCAACGACTTGTTGCTAAATGAAACAGATGCAAAAATTTACAACCGAGTAACAAACCTCAACTATTTGATACTTTTATATAGTTTAACCTGAAAATTTTGAAAATTCTGTTACAAAATGTTTATCATTTTGTTTTATCATCCGATCAGATTCTTACGCATTTTCAAATTTTTCTTCGGGGAAAATTCACCCCCTGGGCGGAAAACTCATTGTACTTATTTTTAAAGCTACACATACAACAATATGGATTACGTTTCCTTTAGATGTTGGAAAATTTAACCCAAAAGTTGGAAAATGGTCCAAAAACTATTTTACTTTTCATCCGACCTGTTTCAAACTTTATTTTTAAGCTCAACAACAAATAAAAAATTAACAATGTGATTCATACAATTTGGAAAATCCGGAAAATTGGTGAAAAATTGTAACAAAAACTTTTTTGTTACCCTTCCATCGGATTTGAAATCATTTACCTAGATTCATTATAAAAAATTCCATAAAATTTATATTTACTTTTTAAAATTTTATTTTTTATTTACTTTTTAAAATTTAAATTTCTTATTTACTTATTTTAATTATTAATTGTATTATTATTTTATTTATTAATTATTACTTTTTATTTATTTAATATTTTTAATATTAATATTTTATATTATATTTTATTAATTATTTATTTTATTTATTAATTATTACTTTTTATTTATTTAATATTTTTATTTATTTTAAAATTTTATTTTTAAATATTTTTTTATTTGTATTTTTTTTAAATTTATTTTTATATTTTTGTTTTTAATTTATTATTTTTATATATATTTTTACTTTATTATATTTTTTTATTTTGAATTTTTTTTTTTTTTATATTTTTATATTTATTTTTTTTTTATTAATTTGTTATATTTTAAATTAATCATAAAACATTATAATCAATATAACTATATCATAATTAATTATACGGAAGGACGCTAGCGCCGAGGCCTTCGGCTCTATTTTATTTTTATACCCGTTACTCGTAGAGTAAAAAGGGTATACTAAGTTCGTGAAAACGTACGAAAGAAGGCAGAAGGAAGCATCTGCGACCCCAAAAAGTATATATATTCTTGATCAACATCAATAGCCGAGTCGATATAGACATGTCCGTCTGTCCGTCTGTATCTCAGGGACTCTACGAGCTAGAGCTACCATTTTTTAGTGTATACTTTTATCTTCTGCACGCAGTTCAAGTTTGTTTCAAATTTTGCCACGCCCCTACCGCCCCCGCAATATAAAAAAAAACCTCATATCTCCCACAATTTTGAAAAATAGATTGTTCTAACCTTCTAGACATATATTTTAATCATCATTACCCATCAATCCGCCATACATCCTACCCGATCAGAGGATCTATAGTAGATTTGCCACCCCCGCAATTTGGAAAAACCTCATATCTCCACAATTTGGGCATGTTGTGATCTAATAAAATATTCTTAAATAAACCACCTTACCCTGAGTAACTGGTATATCGAATTCGAGCAGGGCCGACTACAACTTACGCTCTCGTTTTATATATATCGACCCACCTGCCTAGAAGTTGTTAGGGTCAATTTTAAATTTTCACCCAAAGTCGAAAAATGGGTGGAAAACTGATGATTGAAACCTATTTTGATCAGCTTTAAACTTACGTTCTACATAACAAAATATTTTCAACAGTATTTTTAAATATTTAAAAATCCAGAATATTAAAGGAAAATGGTAAAAAAATTGTTCTTGTTTTTAGTGACATACAGCCAGAAGTGCTCGAAATAGTGGCCCATAATTGGACGTCCAAAATGCGCTACGTCAAGAACAGCCGCCCATATGCCCGGATCATTTTCAAACAATTTTTGATTACACTTTAATAATACACTTGCAAAGTGTATATTAATTTTGCCCAGAAGTTTGTAACGCATAGAAATATTCATTTCCGACCCAATATATTCTTGATCAGGACGAAGAGCTAAGTTCATTTCGGCCTGTCCGTCGGTCCATCAGTCTGTCCGTCTGTCTGTTTCTACGAGAACTAGTCCCTCAATTTAAAAGCTATGGAGCTAAAATTTTGCACAGAGTCTTCTTTTTACTGCACGCAACTAATATGTCGGAACCGGCCGGTTTGAATGACTATATCATATAGCTGCCATAGGAACGATCGGTCGAAAAATAAGTCTTTGTGAAAAAACTTTTTTGATTTCCATTGTAGCGTCACCAATCGCAGTATATATTAGCTTTATATGTTTCCACACAAATCTGAAAAAAATTTATCAGAATCGGATGACTATAGCATATAGCTGCCATATAAACGGTCGTTCAAAAAACTAGTTCTAGTGAGAAAAACTTCTTTGTTTTCCATCGTAGCATCACCAATCGTGGTATTTATTAATTATATATACTTCTACACAGTTCCGAAAAAATTTATCAAAATCGGATGACTATAGCATATAGCTGCCATATAAACGGTCGGTCAAAAAACTCGTTTTAGTGAGAAAAACTTTTTTATTTTCCATCGTAGCGTCACCAATCGTGGTATATTTTAGTTTTAAATGCTTCCACATAATTCTGGAAAAATTTATTAAAATCGGATAACTATAGCATATAGCTGCCATATAAACGGCCGGTCAAAAACTAGTTTTGTGGGAAAAACTTTTTTGTTTTCCATCGTAGCGTCACCAATCGTGGTGTATATTAGTTTTATATGCTTCAACATAATTCTGGAAAAATTTATCAAAATCGGATGACTATAGCATATAGCTGCCATATAAACGGCCGGTCAAAAAACTAGTTTTTGTGGGAAAAACTTTTTGTTTTCCATCGTAGCGTCACCAATCGTAATATATATTAGTTTTATATGCTTCCACATAATCCTGGAAAAATTGATCAATATCGGATGACTATATCATATAGCTGCCATAGGTCCTATCGGTCGGAAAATGTGTTTTACTAAGAAAAGATTTTTCATGGTATCCAATTTTTATTATCAATGATTTAAAAATTTTAAATATCTGATATCTATATCCGATATATGATTTTACCGGTTAAATCAGCTGGAGTAACGTTTTTCAAGTGCATTAAATCTTCGGCACAGTCGAAGTTAGCTTTGCCTTCTTTTTGCAATACTTTTATGAAATACTTAATCAAAAACAATTGCTAAAGACTTTTGTTTATTACTCGGAACCTAACAATTATTAAAGACTTTTATTTTCTTACTAAGAAATAACAGTTATGAAAAGACTTGTTATAAATCTTAGAAAATAAAACTCAGTAAAAGATTTATAATTTTTAATCACAAAATAAAAGTCTTTTTATTTATCGCAGGTAATTATAAGATACATCCAATAAAGCTGAATCTAAAAATAATTAAAAGACTTTTATATTGTGATTTTAAAATAAAAGTCTTTAAATAAATTTTATTAATTTTTTTTGATAACTTTTATTTTCTGGGTGATATAATGAAATTCCTTAATAATTGTTATGTTCTGAACAATAAAACAAAAGTCTTTAGTAATTGTTATTTATGGATTTTTCATAAAAATAACTGATATATTCCGTTCCTATATATATCAGTCCTTTCCTATGTCTCAGTCAACTTTACATATTGAACTTTCAAGTTGTAGTTGTATGTTACTTGACAACACTGGTTAAAGCTTTTGATATTGTACATGACCCCTTGCCGTTAAATTAACATAAATGTTAAATAACATAAAACATCGCCAGGATTTCGAAATCAGGTTTGTGACAAGCAAAAGCTTAGCTCAGTTTTCGAAAGCTTTGCAAACTTTGATGGATTTTCCCAGTATTTTCCCTGGACCAAAAACCTTCCCCTTAAAACGCTTCCATTTGCGTTTTATGTTATGGACCGCATTGCGTATACGCAACATTGTTTGGATTGTTGGTAAAGGTGGCAATCAATGCACACACACACACACACACATTACACATTCTCCCCTGTCGACAACTCCATTGTGTATAATAAATTTCCAATTATGATTGGTCGAGTGGATGGGGGTGGGACGGTGGGGGGGACGCCAGTTCATGTGTGGCAGGACGAGAATTTATATGTTCAACAAATTGGATTAATTATGAAAACCATGAAAATGGGGTTAATTCCTTCTGCTTCTGGTTAAATAATCGTTAACTATTTGCTCTCGAAATCTGCATTTCACATGCGGCTGGGCACGTGCCGCAGTTGCAGTTGCAATTACATTCTTTTTTTTTTTTTTTTTTTTTTTTTGCTGTTTCTGTTTTCCGTGTTAATAAAAACAAATGAGTTTCAGGCGTTTCAAGCGGCCGATCAGCTGCCATTAAATGTAATTATTTTAATACAATTTTACAATTTGGTTTCATTTTCAATGGCATCGGCATTCGCCATGTCCCCGGTATCTTGTTACATTTACACGTGTCGTTATGTGCTTAAACGGCATTTTCCGTTTTTTGATTTTTCAATATGTGTAATTAATGTTGTCCGTTCGCCTGGATTGGCCGGGGTCAACGAGACGATAAGTGCAAATGCCGTTTCGCTGGATTGCTGTGTACTTTGGTTACTTGTTGTTGTTGTTGTTCTATGCAGATGTTGCCACTTTAACTGGATTCGCATATAAATAATATAAATTTAATTATTTTCAAAATTCAATTTTAAACATACCCGCTATTTTGTGGTTCTGAAGCTCTGAAATCTGTTTTGCTTATGCCCTTTGCCCAAACTTAACGACCAGAGGTCGCTGCAAAAAAGCTTATGGAAAGCATTTTTCCTTTCGAACTGGAAAAGCTTTGATTTACTGTTAAGTACAGCATTTTATGTGTTGAACAATTAGCTTTTGCTTGCTTTCAACTTAAGCCAAACCTGTCACATTTATTTAACTTAAGACGAACCCAACCTTCTTTTAAGTTGTTAACTTAATTTTAATTTAATAAAAATTTTTTTAGTCTACGTGGCTTGCTATATATATGGCCTAATAATGAAAACCTAATATTTATGATCAAAAATGGTTTTATTGTTTTTTAAATATTCTTCAGCAAGATTTATACACTTTTGCATGCGCTCAAACCAATTGTCGAAACACTTTTTCCACTTCCGATTGAGACACCTCCAAAACATGGTTTTTGAACTCTTCAACAGCATCTTCTGGCGACGAAAATCTGTTGACCACGCATTTTTACCTTGATGTGCGGGTATAAAAAAGAAGTCATTGGGTGCCAAGTCAGGGCTGTACGGCGGATGACCCATCAATTCGACGTCATTGGGCGGTCAAAAAGGCGCTGGTGTGAGCTGATGTCATGGTGCACAATGATCTGTCTTCTCTTGTTCCTTTTTTTGAATTTCTCCGAAGACTTCAGGCAAACAATATTGTGGTGTACCCCTCAGAATTGACCGTCCTACGTTGCTCAAGCGGAACACGGTCGCCACGTGACCAGTTTTACCGAAGAAACAGGCGACCATTTGCTTCGAAGTGCTTCTTCCACGAACGACTTTCGTTGGATTTGGCTCGTCTTCGAAGACCCACACGGTCGATTGCTGTTTTGTTTCGGGCTCATAAGCATAGATTCATGATTCGTCCCCTGTGACGATCTTATAAACGTCTTTTTGAAATTCCGCGATTATATTTTTTCAAAATTTCTTTTGCACCAATCCACACGAGCCTTTTTTTAAGCAATTGTCAAATTGTGCGGGATCCAACGAGAACAAACCGTTTTTACGCCCAGGTGTTCATGCTATATCGAATGTATGCTAGTGGAGTAATGCCAAGGATGCCTCTATCTCACGGTATGTCACATGACGATCTTGTATTATCAGTTCACGCACGGCATCAATGTTATTCTGGCACAACGACTGTTTTTTGGACGACCTTCACGACCTTCGTCTTCGAGCGAGCGTCGCCCGCGATGGAATTCATTAAACCAATTTTTCACAGTGCTATAGGATGGTGCTTCATCGCCATACAAAGATTTAAGTTCATCGTTGTACTCTTGTCGTGATACTACACGTCGAAAGTTGTGAAAAATGATTGCACGAAAATGTTCACGAGTTAATTCCATTTTTCTTTTGAGGTAAGTTTTTTGATTAATCGTTAATCGATATCAAACGTGGTCACACATGAAAGAGTTGTATGGAGCTTTTATCGATAAAAGTCCAAATATTTTTTTAGGAAAAGGCCAATTGGTCCTAAAATGGCCAGAAGTGACCTAGGCCAGAAACTTAAATAGCAACCCACATATAGCTAAATTTGTCCCCCACACTAGCCGAACGCATGCCGAGCCCTTCGCCAAGAAAGTAAAAAGAAACAGCAAAGCCTAGCAGTGACTAGTAAGCGTTCAATGAAGTGAGTCAGAGCCGTTTTGCGTCGAGTTATATTCGCCCACCAAAAACACTCACTTTTTCTTCTTGCTCTTCTTGACAAACGCTGCTCTAATAGCAAAGTAACACTGGCTGCATCCTTGTCAAAGTTGCTAAAATGATTTAAGTTTTTTGACCGCAGACGCATCATTGCAACAGCGGTTCGGCCTGCCAAATGTAAAGCCAATATGACACGACATTAATCTTTTCATTAATTAAATGCGAGTGAACGGCACAGCTATATACGTTTTTGGTTCTGGATTTCTATCGCAAGTACGAACGGTCACACTTACCACATGTGCCGGCATTTTAATAAATTTAAATTTATAATTAGCATCAGCAATAGCCATGAAAATTAAAGAGTTGTCATCTATGTTATTAAAATTAATGTGGGGTCATACGATAAATAGTTTTTTTATTTTTAGTGTCCTCGTCCATGATCTCCAGCAACAATTTATGAGTGAAGCTTGCAGTTAGTTTTCTTATTGTTATTCCACATCTTATTTATCATTATAAATAAAGCAAAATACCTTCTTCCTCGCGTCGCAACAGCGAAGAAGCAGAAAATTTGTATACATTTTTGTATATTTGTATATTCTTTTTTATAATAATATGTTTGCCGCATACAACTTCAATACCGCTGAATATAGAAGCAAATTGGCCCCTGTCTTATCCATTTTGAAGGCTTTTCAACAAATTTTTGAAGGCTTTTCAACAAATTAATGACACATTAATTAGTTTTGAAATACAATTTAATGCATTAATCTATCGGCCGATGCCAATCGAAGTCGGTATATTTTTTTTTGAGTTGGTATTTTTTTTGTATATGTATCGAAAATGGATTATAACGCGTTAATGCGACTTTAAAATCACATTAATTTCCACATATATTTGTCTCTTTCTCACTCATGCAAAACCAATATCAACTGAAATTAATGCATTATTAATACGTTCAATCGAAGAAGCAACAAGAAGAAAACAATATTAATTTACTTCTTTTGATTATTGTACGCCAATTCAAATCAAAAATGTCGAACGAGGAAAATAGAAAAAGAAGCAAGCATTTTATGGTGAAGAGTAACTGATTCTTGTAGACATCGTTGAGGAGAATGAGGAGAACGTGGTCTGGAAACAGAAGGGGGAGACGTGTATCAAATTGTTCTAAAAATTCAGCAAAAAAAGAAAGACATTTTGGTGCTTATGAAATCAGCTCAGCGAGAAAGAACAGAGAGCACGAATTATAATGTCAAAGAGTATTACAATTATTTGCCCAGGGAGTTTTGCCTGGCGAGCAGCAGTGACTTCGACTGCAGGTGGCCCGGCTAATTAGCTCCCCGTTAGCCAAACCATTTGATCCATTGCTGCAGTCAACTAAAATTCAATAATTTAAATAAACAAATGCGCACATGATATTTTTAAGTTTCAGGATTATCTAGGAAAGTTTTTTTTTTTTTGCACCGAAATAAAACTCGAAAGGTAATTAATTTTCTCTGAACAAGCAACTGCTGGTGGGAAGTGTGCCACTACTTTTAATTGAGTGTTTTGTGTTTTGTATTGATTATTTGTGCTCCGGCTGTACTTATGTCCGGTAGTTTCCCCTCCCCCCTCCACCACAACAATTCAGCTCGCATTTGGCTACACTTCCGCCTGTTGCCTTTTGGTTTGGCATCATCGGCATCGGCATCATCATCATTTGTATTCAAATGGCGTCAGTTGCATTGTTGTCAACTCAATTATTTGGTTATTAGTTATTTATAGAGCTCATTGGGAAAGCTGGTCACTGTCACGAACCACGAACGACATACCAACCCTCCGATCCGCCCAGCATATTGGCTCTAATTGCACAGCATGACTTGGCTGTCGACTGGCCAATATATATATTTTGGATGTTGGGGGGGGGGGGCAATCCGCATTCCATTGGAGCTAATCAACGTGAAATGTCATGCCGGTTGTGCATTAAGGAGAGGGCGAGGGGGGGGTTGATATTGTATATTATTGTTGTTATTTATTTGCCTGGCTTTAACGTTCAATAAATATTATTCGTATCGTTGAGGCAGCGGCATGCATAATTTTCGTTGATTGTGTTTTAATTAATGCAGAAAAATGAAATTTTCAAATATGAAGAGCGGCAAACTAACTAGCGGCTATTGTTTAACCAGGCCACATGCAAGCGAGTGTCTGTGTGTGTGTGTGTGTGTGTGTGCCTTAGAACAATGGCCTCAAATTAAAAGTGGAAATCAATGGAAAAATATGCACAGCAGCATCCCGCCCACATTGCTGCCAATCGCTTGCATTAAACATAATACACGTAATTATTATCATTTTGTGGCAGTTGCTGGCCACCCCCCCCCTCCCCCCTCCTCCCCACGTTGGCAACACTGCCAATTTATCGTTGATTGTGAACTATTTATTAACGCATAACTTTATAAATGAGCCTGTCCCAGTCGAGTCGAATGTAAATGCATTCAAAATGTTCGGGCCATTCAAATGGAATCGACCAAATGTAATTTAGTCAAAGTTCAATGGCTAGGTTACGTGGCAGTGGTGGGTAGGGGGCTGTAGAAATCATTAGCTAGTCGGGTATTAGTTGGTGGCTAGCCTGACAGCCTGACAGACCCGCCAGCAGCAGCGGGGCTGGTTTTTGGATAGAGTTTAATTTGTTGCTCAATTAGCGACATTTTTGTTGATTCAATTGGGTTTTCAATTTTGTTTTGTGTGCAAATTTTTGGAAATTTTGGGTATTAGGCTAAGTCCTCATCGATGGTTTAATCATAGCTTAGATTGTCATTAATAGCAACTGCACAAAACGAAAACTAAATTAAGTTTGGTTGGGAAAATTCATCTAATGGGGGGAGAGCAGTATTTGAATCATAAAATCCAACTCTTTTAACAGTGAAAATTTTAAACTTAGGCTGAGTTCACACTGTTAGCTTTTTCATTGTGAATAGCTTGTCATTTGACATTCAAAACAATACAACATGAAGGCTTACTAGATAATCATGTTCCATGCGTCGACTTCATTTTTTGATTTGCATCATCGCATATTTCGATGTCCCGTTCGACATTGAAAAACAACATTTGTTATCTGTGCGTTGAAAGTACATGCAGAAGGCTTATCCAATATTGAGTACAAATAGAGATTTCAAATAAAATTCAAATAAAAAAATCTTCATGAAAAATTAGAAGATTTGTGATCTTGGTACTTGTATAAAGTTGGTCCCGTGCGACATATTAAGTGCAAATTTTAAAAAAATTTCTAACATGAATGATTTTTTTTAATCTTTTTTTTTATTTAAAAGAGCAAAAACGGCGGCGACAAAAAAATAAAGAGAGCTGCATACTGTGGAGAGAAAAAGTTAAAGTACGATCGAATATTTTTTGAAATTTTTTGTTTTTTTTTTATTATTTGGAAATAAATACATTGAAATCTTCTGTTGACTTATTAACATTTTTACTACGCTTATTTGTATATTATTTCCTCAAAAGCTTAACTGAAATAACTTAATTGTAGTGATGAGAAAAAAAGTTCCATGCGACATGTCCCGTGCGAAAGTGCTTAAAATTGAATTTAAAAAAAAAAGTATAAGTTTCTTAGGGTAAAATCAAAACAGTTTTTAAATGACATCAATGTACAACTTTTTAAAATTAAAAAGATTGCAATATGGCCTCAGGATTCGCTTAAATCGCTTTGTCAATTCTTCTGATTTTGTCCCGTGCGAATGCCTTGGATTTTTGTAATTATCTTGAAAAGTAAAAATTGCCCAAACTCAACCTTAGCACCAATTTATAGGGCAAATGAAGAGCTATAAGTTAAGTCTTTTGTCAAAACAAAAATACGTTTTATTTTGACTTCTTTTTCACTTTAAAAGTGTTCGAAGGTCCCGTTCGACAAAATGGAAATGTCCATATGCATTTCAACATTTCTACAGAATTTGGTTAAAATCGGATTACTATATTCTATAGCTGTCATAGTCGGAAATACGCTGAATACGGAATACGCTGCACATTTGTCGGAATCAGCCGGATCGGATGACTATATCATATAGCTGCCATAGGAACGATCGGTCCAAAAACTAGTTCTAGTGAGAAAAACTTTTTTGTTTTCCATTGTAGCGTCACCAATCGTGGTATATATTAGTTCTATATGATTCCACACAATTCTGGAAAAATTTATTAAAATCAGATGACAATACCATATAGCTGCCATATAAACGTTCGGTCCAAAAACTAGTTTCAGTGCGAAAAACTTTTTTGTTTTCCGACGTAGCATCACCAATCGTGGTATATATTAGTTTTAGATGATTTTACATATTTGTGGAAAAATTTATTAAAATCGAATGAATATAGCATATAGCTGCCATAGGAACGATCGGTCCAAAAACTAGTTCTAATGAGAAAAACTTTTTTGTTTTCCATCGTAGCGTCACAAATCGTGGTATATATAAGTTTTATATGATTCCACACAATTCTGGAAAAATTTATTAAAATCGGATGACTATTGCATATAGCTGCCATATAAACGGTCGGTCCAAAAACTAGTTCTAGTGGGAAAAACTTTTTTGTTTTCCCATCGTAGCGTCACAAATCGTGGTATATATAAGTTTTATATGCTTCCACACAATTCTGGAAAAATTTATAAAAATCGGATGACTATAGCATAAAGCTGCCATATAAATGGTCGGTCCAAAAACTAGTTCTAGTGAAAAACTTTTTGTTTTCCATCGTAGCATCACCAATCGTGGTATATTTAGTTTTATGATTTTACATATTTGTGGAAAATTTTTAAAATCGAATGAAATCTAAAAACTAATTCTAGTGAGAAAAACTTTTTTTGTTATCAATGGTATCGCCTTTCGAAAACTGCAAGGGTATTTAAAACATCGGCGTAAAACATCGGATAATGAGATAGTGAGACTAGCATTTATTAAAGTCGTGCGTGTTGTGCTTAAAAATAGCCTCAGTTCTGCCTAAATATTTGTCGCTTGACCCATTCACATGGCCATAACTGTAATTTCAATTAATTTTCAATTTAAGATCAATTATCCACTTAATAATATTGTGTAAGATAATACAATTTGCGCTTATTACAGAATCCTGTTTGATTTAATTGAAATCCCTTTTGCTAATTTCAATTTTAATTTTTTATTTTTTTTTATGTTTAATTGAATTGAGAAGCACTTTCCATTTTCCCCCACCTGCATTTTCAAGTATATTTGACATAAAATTGTACTCAATCAAAGTTTTGCAATATTAAATTTCCGTTTGCTGTAGCAAATTCCCAACAATTACAAAATTTATTGACAATTTGTATGCATCTGAAGAAGTGCTGCGAGTGTATTCCAAAAGGCAACAAAACTGTTGATAACCGCAATTAAGGACTTCAAACGGAGGCAACAATTTTCAATGGTAGTTTCCATTGGCATTTCAGTTTTCAGTCTATTGAAATGCTCCCCCCCCCACACACACCTAATCGCATTTGACTTTAGTTCGCTTGGCTGGCAGTCTTCAGGCTGTTTGGGATTTGGCATTTTCGTTTTGCTTTTAATTTTTTGTTTTCTTCCTTTTTACATATAAATAAATATGCTTAGCAGGCAGCATGCCAGGTGTGTGTGTGTGTGTGTGTGTGTGGTGGAGCTGCCAGCCAAATGTACCGTAAAGAAACCATTTAGGATTAGTTTAATATGATACACACGATGGATGGAGGGAGGGGGGGCGGGGTGCATAGATAACGCTGCTGGAATAAGCAAACAGTACTTAAAAGTGGCAGAGCAGGAACAAAATGTTGACTACTTAAACACGCACACAAAAAAAAAAAAAAGGAAGGAATCTCAAAGAAAATATTGGTAAGATAAGGCCAAAGCTGGGAGAACGGACGACTCTTGTGGCACAATGGAAAAAAAATGACAAATTTGCAAATGTTAAGACGAAAAGAAAACATCAACATAAGTTATAGGCTTAGTGCGTAATCGTTTTTCGTGAAACGACGACGACGACAACAAGGGGCAGAGCAACCGTAGCTAACGCAGTGGCCGCATTATTCCGGAAGCCAGTTTTTAAGATTTGCACAAGAACCAGCTTAGTATGATGTTTTCACTTTGGTGTGGCAACTGTACACACTTAGCGGAATGACTGTACAAGTGTTTAACTACTAAGCCATAATTTTTGCATTAATTTTACGCTCCCATGAAAACCTTCTTAGACGTTCCGTGGGTACCCAGGCATTCGGCTTTTTGCTTAGTTCCGAAATACTTATGAGTTAAATTTTTCTTCAAATTCAGCAAAAATATTCCATTTTACAATAAACTTATGTTATGGTATGTACCATTAAATTTTCACAACCCTTAAGGCATATTTCTCAGATCTCTTTAAAATAGAGGTGCGCTCGTGACGTAAATTTAAACGTGTCACGATGTGATCGTGAGAAACAGGCACGTAATTTCAGTCCTCTCGAAATAAAAACTCTAGCTACGGACCTGGTGAGAAACCACAAACTTTCGTGCTTGTGTATCTGTGATTCGTGCGTGTTAAAGATAATCGAACTCACGATTTTTTTCAATTATATTTGATTAATAATATTATTTCTGTGGAGACTTAACGAATGTGTTGGTATTATGAGGCGAGCAGCGAACGGTCACACTGATTTTGAGTGCAGTGTGGCCAACTTAGCCATTTTCCGGCTAGATCTAGCCATTTTGTAAGGTCAAAAACCGGAAACCATTCAGTTTTGCCGAAGTCTGCAATTTTGAAAACGTTATTGGCCGTTTTTAGCTATTTTGACAATGTCCCATTTCTTATAAAACATACTGGAATTTACAAAATTTTTTTTTGAACTTAAAACATCTCTGATCAAATATCATTGTGAACTATACCATTACAATTTATCCAATACCGATATGATTTCTTGCTTAAGGTCTCATTCCAGATGCCATACTAATTTATTTCAGCTTTTTTTTACAGCATTTTTAAACGTGTTTCTATTCATATGAAGTGTTGTGCCGAAAAAAATTTGTATGTCATCTGGAATGAGGCTTTTAAGTATCTACACTATTTCTGTGTATCACAATTTATAATTTGTGAATTTGTTATTCGAGGGATTCCTGATAGGGATTTGCTTTTAATTTTGATTTCGTCGAACAGCTGTTCCCAGCATACAAACTGTGCAGTGTTAAAAAGTGAGGAAATCAAGGTCATACTTAGCGATTTATCTAATTCAGCTCCGAGGCAGATTTCGTTTTGCTTTCTAGTGTGACCGTACTTCTCAAAGAAAATTATATAGGCTTCCAATACAGGACAATTTTTTATACCCGTTACTCGTAGAGTAAAAAGGGTATACTAAGTTCGTGCAAATGTATGTAACAGGCAGAAGGAAGCATCTCCGATCCCATAAAGTATATATATTCTTGATCAGCATCAATAGCCGAGTCGATATAGATATGTCCGTCTGTCTGTCCGTCTGTATCAACACCTAGATCTCAGTGACTATAAAAGCTAGAGTTACCTTTTTATACACTTGAAAAGTGTATATTAATTTTGCGCAGAAGTTTGTAACGCATAGAAATATTCATTTCCGACCCCATAAACTATATATATTCTTGATCAGGACGACGAGCTGAGTTCAATTCCGTCCGTCTGTCTGTCCGTATGTCTGTCTGTCGGTCCGTCTGTCCGTCTGTCTGTCCGTCTGTTTCTACGCGAACTAGTCCCTCAGTTTTAAAGCTAACGAGCTGCACAGAGTCTTATTTTTACTGCACGCAACTAATATGTCGGAACCGGTCGGATCGGATGATTATATCATATCTCATAGGAACGATCGGTCGAAAAATAAGTCTTAGAAACTTTTATTTTCCATCGTAGCGTCACCAATCTTGGTATATTTAGTTTTTGTTTTATATTTTGTGAAAAAATTGATCGAAATCGGATGACTATATCATATAGCTGCCATAGGAACGGCCGGTCAAAACTAGTTCTAGTGGGAAAAACTTTTTTTGTTTTCCATCGTAGCGTCACCAATCTTGTTATATGTTAGTTTTATATGCTTCCACATAATTGTGGAAAAATTGATCGAAATACGATGACTATAGCATATAGCTGCCATAGGACCGATTGGTCGGAAAATGTGTTTTACTAAGAAAAGTTTTTTTTTGTAGTATCAAATTTTTATTATCAATGATTTAAAAATTTTAAATATCTGATATCTATATCCTATATATATTTTACCGGTTAAATCAGTTGGAGTAAAGTTTTTCAAGTGTATTAAAACATCGACACAGTCGAAGTTAGCTTTGCCTTCTTCTCGTTAATCTATAATCTTTCTGTTTTCTTTAAAATGATTTCAAACTCAGTACAGTTAGGTTGAAACCCAATTCACTTTCTATTAGCAACTTCTAGCGAGGTAAGACTGCTTTAGATGAGGCAAACTGGTATTTTCTGGCGCTGTTTAAATTAAAAATTCATAAAAGCAAAAATGCGAAATTATTCTGATAAAATAACACACGAAGGAAGCCGCGAACTGAGAAATTAAGGGACGGGACGGGATGGGGGACAGGAAAGAAAAATTGGAGCCACAACGGGAAACGTGACATTGGCTGGCAGAGGAGACACTCGACCATTCGTCCAGCTTCCCCCAGTCCCCCCCCCTTTGGATTCAGCTGGAACGCTGATGATGTGGATAAAATAAACATGGGACATTGGTTTGGGTGGACAAGAGAGACGAAAGCGTGTTTAAACATTAAAAGGACCATTAGATACGCCTTAAAGTATGCTTCAAGTAGATTATCTTCCATCAGTTTTGTTTGCTTACTTGGAATTGTTTCGCTTCATTTTTCTCGTTTGCTCACACACACACACACACACGCACACGCACACTTGGCTCTATTTGGCTATGGTCTACTTTGTGTTCTTTCTTTCTTTCTTTTGCTCGGTTGGTTTTCCTTGCAGCATCTTTTTGGTGGCCCGGCCAGTCGGCGTTATTATAAATTGTGCGCGTGTCCTTGTAAAATAGCATCAAGTGAACCCAACGACACCCCCCCCCCCCCCGCCCATCACCATTCCAACCTGCCAACCGCCCATCCACATTCTGGTCAAGTCGTGGCCCCGGCAATGCTTCTTAAATTACCAAGAGTGCGCTTATTGCTTTTGCCTCTTGGCTGGGCCTGACTGATGGGTGAGGCAAAGGCCATGCTTTGCCTTGACTTAAATTTCAAGCAAATTTTTTTTTTTTTTTTTTTGCCAGAGTCCAAGATGGTTTACTAGCTGTTACGAATTAATTTGCTTCCTTAATTTGGCTCTTTCTCGGTTGGATCTTCATTTCGATTTTTATTTGAATAAGATATGTAAATCGCTTAAAAACTAAACCCACATAACCCACAAACTTTAAGAATATATCTATTTGAGAAATGGCCCTCAAGCGCTTTTGAACTTGAACGGTTCTGGTTCAAAAACGGTTTTAATAACTCCAAATTATTAATCCACACACAAAATTTTAAGTTCCTAACTTAAAAAATTACTGAAAAATTTCTTCGAACCACTTTAAAACTTAAAAGGATATCAAATCCCAAAACCAAGTTTCAAGTTTTTAGATAAATAATTTCTGAGATATAGATCCAAATCACTTTCGAAATACTTTTTAAGACCGGTTTTGAACCGGTTTTGAAACCGGAAAATAACTAACTTCATGTTATCAGCCCAGTCAC
Source organism: Lordiphosa mommai (assembly GCA_018904225.1). NCBI lineage: Eukaryota > Metazoa > Arthropoda > Insecta > Diptera > Drosophilidae > Lordiphosa > Lordiphosa mommai. Next base: position 19,513 of record JAEIFT010000449.1, read on the forward strand.
CAAGTTGTCAATAATTAGCTTAAATAATTTCTGTGAAATAGCCCTGGAGCACTTTTGAACCGGTTTAAAATGGTTCGAAACCGGTTAAATATGGTTCGGAACTAGTTTAATATGGTTCGGAACCAGTTTAATATGGTTCGGAACCAGTTCAATATGGTTCGGAACCAGTTCAATATGGTTCGGAACCGCACCACACCAAATTTGAAGATCATAGCTTAAATAACGTTGAAGATACAGCACTAAACTACTTTTGAAACTACTTTTAATACGGCACTGGTTCGAAACCAGTAAAAGTTTAATTTAATATACACGCCCCTACCAATTGCAATATCCTAGCTTAAATAACGTTGAAGATACGGCTCTGAACCACTTTTGAACCACTTTTTTGAACTGGTTCAAAACCGGTTTTTATCCGAGAAAATAAATAACTTCATATTATCAACCAAAACATCAAATTGTAAGTTCATAGCTTAAATAATTTGCGATATATGGCTCTAAGCCACTTTTGAACCGGTTCAATCTGGTTCGGAACCGGGCAAGCAGCAGTAAAATGTTTGACTTCTTTATACGCACCTACACACAAATTATCATGATCCTAGCTTAAATAACGTTTAAGATACGGCTCTGAACCACTTTTGAACCACTTTTTTGAACTGGTTCGGAACTGGTTTTTCTCCAAGAAAATAAATAACTTCATATTATCAACCCAAACATCAAATTGTAAGTTCTTAGCTTAAATAATTTGCGATATATGGCTTTAAGCCACTTTTGAACCGGTTCAATCTGGTTCGGAACCGGTCTTGAAACAGTAAAATGTTTAATTTCCATATTACGCATCTACACATCAAATTTAAAGTTCCTAGCTTAAATAATGTCTAAGATACGGCTCTGAACCACTTTTGAACCACTTTTTTGAACTGGTTCAGAAACGGTTTTTATCTGAGAAAATAACTAATTTCATATTATCAACCCAAACATCAAATTGTAAGTTCATAGCTTAAATGATTTCTGAGATATGGCTCTAAGTCACTTTTGAACCGGTTCAATCTGGTTCACAACCGGTCTTGAAACAGTATAATGTTTAGTTTCATATTACGCACCTACACAACAAATTTCAAGATCATAGCTTTTTAATATCGTTTAAAATACGGCTCTGGACCACTTTTTTGAACTGGTTCAGAACCGGTTATTAACCGGGAAAATTAATAATTTCATATTATCAACCCAAACACCAAACTTTAAGTTTATAGCTTAAATAATTTTGGAAATCTGGCACTTAAGTTATTTTTGAACCGGTTCGGAAACGGTTTTGAAACAGTTAAATGTTCAACTCCATATTACTCACCTAGACACCAAATGTAAAATTTATAGCTTAAATAATTTCGTAAATCTGGCTCTAAGTCATTTTTTAACAGGTTTGAACCGGTTCGGAATCAGTATTGAAACAGTAATATGTTTAAGTCCATATTACTCACCTACACTCCAAATCGTTTTAGAGATATCGCTATAAACCAGCGTCACCTATTGGAGTCAATTATGAACCTAAACCATCTACGAACCCACATAAATATTCACTCCAAATTTCATCCAAATCGGTTCAGCCGTTTAAAAGGAGTTCAGGGAAAAAGGCTGGGACAGAAAAAATGTATATATATAAAGTAGATATATGAATATTACTCCACGTACCGGTATTTTTAAGAGACGTACCGGTATCGAAACCGGAACCGATATTACATATTTTTGACAACCAAAAACCGTTAACCGTTAAAATAGGAACCGAAAAAACCGTGTTCATACCGAAACGCTAATACCGGTACTGTTTCGGTTTCCAATTGAAATATTCAACTGGTAAAATAGCAATACATACGCTGAGAAGAAAGTCTTACATTTTAGAAATTCGCCTTACAGAATAATCAGAAACAAATTCTCTTTTAAATATATATAAGATATAGAAAAAAATGTCTATAAAAAAGTGTTCAAACTTTTCTTTGCTAAATATAAGCCCTCTAATTAAATGTAAAGGATTTCTAAGTCTTCGAAATATCCGTGCTTAAAAATAGAAATGCTAGAAAAATTATAATATCAATTTTAGAAATAATGTTTCAGGATTTTATTCAAATTTCGCTCGGGATACCACTGAAAATTGAACGAAATTTTTCGTCCAAAAATAAAAATACTAGAAATCAATACAAAAAAATTTTTGTATGTGGGATATTCGTAGAACCCATTTGTAGTTCTATTACATCCACTATATTTTTTGTATATCTTGAAATAATTAAAATTTTTAATATTAAAAAAATTATACTGGTACCGGTACGTACCGGTATACCGAAATAAATATCTGGGTACCGTATCGAAACCGAATACCGAGATAAACTAAAAACCGAAATAGAACCTTTAACCGAAATTCACATTTCTGTACGTACCGGAACCGGTACCGGGATTAATCCCTGCTTCCTTCCTTTCTATTATATAATGTGGAACGATGTGGAAGAGGACTATTTTGCTTGAAGATGTGCGATTTTGCTCAGTGTAAGGCAGTGTTTGTCAATAAGAGCGAAGCCAAAAAGCGAGAGTGTATTGGTGTGCTTTGCACTGCGCTTCTGGCCTACTTCATTGAACGCTGGCCAGCGACTTAAAATTGTTTGCGCTCTTGGCATAAGCCTCTGGTGAGACCAAAATGTGAGAGTGCATTGGTGTGCCTTGCACTGCGGCTCTGATCTACTTCATTAGACGCTGGCCAGCGACTAAAAATTGTTTGCTCTCTTGTTTTCTCAAATACAACGGAATGTGTTTACTTTAAATTTATTTCCCTTATTGATAAATTTGCCTAACATTTCCTTTTCTTACTTAAGACCAGTTATAATGTGTTCAATATCTGCCACAATTATCAATCAAGTTTGTGCAATTAGTTACAACTATCGTGCAATATTTAATTAAAATTTTCATACCCATATCAATCTGCTGCAATCAACAATTACATTAGCTACTTAAGCAAGTTTTTCACTGACCATATTCCTGGGTCATATGGGGCATTAACTCACCAGCACCCAGTTGCACCAGTTGTCACATTATGTATCTCGCTATCTTCTTGATATTCTATGGCTGTCTGAGCCCCATTGGCTGGGGCTTAATTCAGCCCGTGCCTGATGTAGATTTGTTAACGCAAGAAATGGGCCGAGCCTTGTTTCATCTCACAAATAATTATATTGCCTTACATATCAACATTTTGGCCATAAGTCAGAGATGTCTGCAATGTACTGAGTTCCAGCAAAGACGTCATAGCCATCTGATTGATCATGTATTACGGCATAGTGCACCCAATTTGAGTGTGTTATTTTATAGCGGTGCTCCAGGTGAAGAAGCCTGGGACTATACACTATTTGTGGTCAACAATGCGGAGGCTTTTAGGTGAGTTAAGGTTTTTTTTTTAGGTGAGACTTTAATTTCCTTCTTTTAGCCAGCAGCCCTTTAACATACCGGACTCCCTGTACGAGCGAGAGTTTTTCTTTCTTGTGGTGCTCAGTTTACGTCAATCAGAAAATATTATTTTACAAGCGGTGCAACACATCATTGTGGCTTGTCTCAGGAGCTCCTTCACTAATGTATCCGTTTTGGCCCAACATTTGGATGGGCAAATTGTGCTCTATGGTTATTATTTGTTTGGTAAGGATTGCGGCTTGAACATAAGTGTGTATCAGAGCAATCGTTTTGATAGGCACGGTCAACCAAGTAAAACCAAATTGGATCTGTTTCCTTTGCGCCTGGGCACACTAAATGATTGTCCTTTGAATGTGAGTGCACATAATATACCGCCACACTTTACGTATAAACATAATCGAGAGATAGTGCCCGCGGAGGGAAAACTGGTACATGCATCTGATTTGAGTGGCATTGATGGAGAATTGTTGGTTCTGCTGGCCAGGGCTTTGCGTTTTCGTATACGCCTGTATATGCCCACAGAGACTAGTCTGGTGTTTGGTGAGGGCAATGTGACCGGATGTTTTGCTCAGGTGAGTGTAAAAATAATTGAAAAAATATAATTTTAGAAATGAAATTTTAAGTCAAATCAAGTCTCATCACAGTCTTAAGAGCAGAATAAAACTTTGAGAATATTCCATATGATTGATCATCCATACTTGAACATTGTGTACATATGGCAACCCTGCGCCGTTAATTCTTATTGGAATTGGAAAACTTATACACTCTTTTAGTTATAAGTGGCCTTAGGACAACATATAAGCGCAGGTTCGGCATCGCGGCTTTTAAGTGCTAGCTCACGCTCGCAGCTTTTCCTGCAGCTCATTGCTCTGAGCTACACACAGCTCGTACCACACGCTTAGGAGCTCTCGGCTCTCAAGAGCCCGAGGCTCGCAGCTCTTAAGTCGTAGCTCTCGGCTGTGGCTCGCGCTTTTTCGGCAGGCAGACCTAGGTATAAAAACTAAAACATGTTCCGTAAGATATAAGAGGTAGCACGAGCTGCAAGCGTAAACAGCTCCCGGCTCTCCAACTGCAGCCCAGAGCCGAGTGCTCTCTGCTTTTAAACCGCAGCTCGGAGCAAGGAGCTGCACGAAAAGAGCTACGAGCCGTTCGGTACTCCCAGCTCTCGTACTGTGGCTTTGAGTGGCTTTAAGGGAGAGCCTGAAAGAGCCAAAGGGGCCAGCTCAAGAGCAAGCAATTCCGAGCCCTGATATAAACAAATATAAACCAATCAGTCTGAAAAATGCGTTTTAGTAAAAAAAAAACCTTTATCAACCTACTATAAATATTAAATGCAGTCAAACAGTTCTACCAAATATGGATAAGATCGTATTACCATATTATATAGCTGCCATAAGACCGATCGGTCGGAAAATGGGTCTTAGGAAGAAAATCTTTTTTGTTTTCAAGGAAAGCGTTCCTAAACTCGGCAATTATGAATATTTAATGCAGTCAAGCAGTTTTACAAAATGTAGTCCAAATCGGTTGACTATATCCCAGAGCTTTCATAGGACCGATCGGTCGGAAAATGGATCTTAGTAAAAAAAATCCTTTTTTTTTAAGGAAAGCGTTCTAAAAATAAGGAATTATGAATATTATATGCAGTCAAACAGCTTTCAAAATTTGGTCAAAATCGGTTGACTATATCCCATAGCTGTCATAGGACCGATCGGTCTAAAAATGCGTTTTAGTAAGAACAACCTTTTTTGATTTCCATGTATGCGTTTTAAAACTCAGGAATCATGAATGTTATATGCAGTCAAACAGTTCTACCAACTTTGATTAAGATCGTATTACCCTAACTTATAGCTGACATAGGACCGATCGGTCGGAAAATGGGTTTTAGTAACAAAAACTTCTTTGTTTTCAAGGAAAGCGTTCTTAAACTCGGCAATTATAAATATTATAAGCAGTTAAACAGTTTTCCAAAATTTGGTCCAAATCGGATGACTATATCCAATAGCTGCCATAGGACCGATCGGTCGGAAAATGGGTCTTAGTACCAAAAAACTCTTTGTTTTCAAAGAAAGCCTTCTTAAACTCGGTAATTTTGAATATTATAAGCAATTAAACTGTTTTCCAAAATTTGGTCCAAATCGGATAACTATATCCAATAGCTGCCATAGGACCGATCGGACAAAAAATGGGGTTTAGTAAGAAAAACTTTTTTGTTTTCAAGGAAATTTTCTTAAACTCAGGAATTATGAATGTTTAATGCCTTTAAACAGCTCTGCCAAATTTAAAAAAATTGGATAACATATCCTATAGCTGACATAGGACCGATCGGTCGGAAAATGGGTTTTAGTACCAAAAACTTCTTTGTTTTAAAGGAAAGCGTTCTTAAACTCAGGAATTATGAATATTATATGCAGTCAAACATTTTTACCAAATTTAATTAAGATCGTATTACCATATCTTATAGTTGCCATAGGACCGATCGGTCGGAAAATGGGTTTTAGTAAGAAAAACTTCTTTATTTTCAAAGAAAGCGTTCTTAAACTCGGCAATTATAAATATTATAAGCAGTTAAACAGTTTTCCAAAATTTGGTCCAAATCGGATGACTATATCCAATAGCTGCCATAGGACCGATCGGTCGGAAAATGGGTCTTAGTACCAAAAAACTCTTTGTTTTCAAAGAAAGCCTTCTTAAACTCGGTAATTATGAATATTATAAGCAATTAAACTGTTTTCCAAAATTTGGTCCAAATCGGATAACTATATCCAATAGCTGCCATAGGACCGATCGGACAAAAAATGGGGTTTAGTAAGAAAAACTTTTTTGTTTTCAAGGAAATTTTTCTTAAACTCAGGAATTATGAATGTTTAATGCCTTTAAACAGCTCTGCAAAATTTAAACAAAATTGGATAACTATATCCTATAGCTGTCATAGGACCGATCGGTCGGAAAATGGCTCTTAGTACCAAAAAACTCTTTGTTTTCAAAGAAAGCCTTCTTAAACTCGGTAATTATGAATATTATAAGCAATTAAACTGTTCTCCAAGATTTGGTCCCAATCGGATGACTATATCCAATAGCTGCCTTAGGACCGATCGGTCAGAAAATGGGTTTTAGTAAGAAAAACTATTATGTTTTCAAGGAAAACCTTCTTAAACTCAGGAATTATGAATATTATATGCAGTCAAACAGTTCTACAAAATTTCATCAAAATCGGAAGACTATATCGGAGTTATAGGACCGATCTATATCTTTTGGAAAACAACGAGAGTGTGTCTAATTCTAGTAGAATATTGGAAGAAATCTCGATGATATCTTTGAAAAGATTTCATTCCTAATAATTTTAAAAGTATTAATTATAAATCATTTCGAAGTAAAATATATATTATATTCACTTCCCTTCTCTCTTTTCAGTTGGCTTCGGGTCAAGCGGATATTGCCATAGGCGGTTTAAGTGGCTCCGATAAGCGACGCCGTCTATTCTCCACCTCGACGGTTTATCATCAGAGTTATTTTGTTTTTGTGGTGCGGCCGGAGCATTTCATTGGTCGTTCTAGTCTTTGGATGCTGCCATTTTGTCACCAAGTCTGGTGGCTTATTGTGTTCATGCTGCTGGTGGCCCTGCTCTGTACCTGCTGTCTGCGTGGCCGAGTGCATTTAAAGCATCCTTTGGAGAATCTTTGGGTTGCCGCCATGGGCAATGCCGTACCCAAGCGTCGTGTGCCCACCATTCGTTTTCTGCGTTATCTCTTTATCAGCTGGCTAATCTTCACTCAAGTGTTGCGTTCGGCCTATCAGGCCAAGTTGTTTGATATGCTGCGAGAGCCACAGCTGCGCTCCGCACCGCACGGTGTCAAGGCTTTGATAGCGAAGAACTATACGCTGGTTAACAATGGTTATTTTGAGTTCTATCCCAATACAATGACGATGCTAGTTAACGGTACCTTTATACAGCGCTACCAATTTATATTGCACTCACCGCCCGGTCAACCCATGACCACTATTTCGCTACTCAACAATTTGGCCCACTGGAATCGCAAACACTGGCATCACAGTCAACTGACCTATGTGCGTGAACCCATTTACTTGTACCAATTGGTCATCTATTATCCCAAAAGATCGCCCTTTAGGTTTGGTATCGATAGAAAGATTAAACAGCTGATGAGTTCCGGGGTGATGGCACAAATTGAGAGACGTTATCTGAGGGTAATCTATACGCGTATGGCCAACAGTCAGGATATGTTGCCTAGGATTACCAACGAAATACTGGGTGGCATGTTTAAAGTGCATGGTTGGTTAATGATTCTGGCCTTGGTGGTATTTGTGCTGGAAAGACTGTCAATTAAATGGCGGATTTTGCAACGTTTTATGGAGTGGTTGCAGTAGTTGGCATTATAATTTGTGGTTTTTTAACATTTTCCACACGAGGATATATTTAGCTTGAAATGTAAAAGGAACTCAACAAAATAAACATATAAAAAATTTTTAACTTGATTTTCGACATAAAAATAAATTAAGTTGTGATTTCAATCTTTTAATTATTATACCATTTTAGAGGGTATATTAAAATTGTCCCGATGTTTCTAACGCATAGAAGGAAGCATCTCCGACCCCATAAAGTAATATATATACTCGATCAGCATCAATAGCCGAATCGATCTAGCCTTGTCCGTCTGTTTCTATGCTATATCTTCCCTTAGTTTTAAAGCTTTGTTGACCAAACTTTGCAAAAAGTCTTTAAATACCCATAGGCTGCACAATTGTCGAAATCAGCCGGATCGGATGACTATATCATATAGCTGCCATAGGAACGATCCGTCCAAAAACTAGTTCTACCGGGAAAAACTTTTTTGTTTTCTATTGTAGCGTCACCAAACGTGGTTTATATTAATTTTATATATTTCCACACAATTCTGAAAAAATTTTCGAAAATCGGATGACTATAGCATATAGCTGCCATAGGAACGATCGGTTGGAAAATAAGTTTTAGTGAGAAACACTTTTATGTTTTCCATCGTAGCGTCAGCAATCTTGGTATATATCAGTTTTATATGCTTCCACATGATTCTGTAAAAATTTTCAAAATCGGATGACTATAGCATATAGCTGCCATAGAAAGGATCGGTCTAAAAACTAGGTCTAGTGAGAAAAACTTTTTTGTTTTCCATGGTAGCGTCACCAAACGTGGTTTATATTAATTTTATATATTTCCACACAATTCTGAAAAAATTTATCAAAATCGGATGACTATAGCATATAGCTGCCATAGGAACGATCGGTCCAAAAACTAGATTCTAATGAGAAAAACTTTTTTGTTTTCCATCGTAGCGTCACCAATCGTGGTATATATTAGTTTTATATGCTTCCACACAATTCTGAAAAAATTTATCAAAATCGGATGACTATAGCATATAGCTGCCATAGGAACGATCGGTCGGAAAATAAGTTTTAGTGAGAAAAACTTTTATGTTTTCCATCGTAGCGTCAGCAATCTTGGTATATATTAGTTTCATATGCTTCCACATAATTCTGAAAAAATGTATCAAAATCGGATGACTATAGCATATAGCTGCCATAGAAAGGATCGGTCTAAAAACTAGTTCTAGTGAGAAAAACTTTTTTGTTTTCCATCGTAGCGTCACCAATCTTGGTATATATTAGTTTTATATGCTTCCACACAATTCTGAAAAATTTATCAAAATCGGATGACTATAGCATATAGCTGCCATAGGAACGATCGGTGCAAAAACTAGTTCTAGTGAGAAAAACTTTTTTGTTTTCCATCGTAGCGTCACCAATCTTGGTATATATTAGTTTCATATACTTCCACACAATTCTGGAAAAATTTGATCGAAATCGGATGACTATAGCATATAGCTGCCATAGGAACGATCGGTCTAAAAACTAATTCTAGTGAGATAAACTTTTTTGATATCAAAGGTAGCGTCTTTTAAAAACTGCAAGGGTATTTAAAACATCAGCGTAGCCTATGTTAGCCTTCTATTTTTTTTATCTTTTTTTTTGGCCCGAATTTTGCATAGATTGTGTTAAAAATATGCCCAACTTTCGGACATGGTAGGGGATGGATTTTCCGAAACTAAAAAATAAATTTTCTCTATATGTATTTGGCCCAGAAAGTGTATAGACTGAAAATCATATAGACGTTGAATGACACCATTTCCAATTTTCCGCCCATGTGGTGGGATTTTCCACAACTTAATAATTTTTTGCTTTATTGTGGATAGAAATTTTTCCATTTATTTGGCCCATAAAGCTTATAAACCGAATCTTGGAATGGAAATCATTTTCCGACTTTGGTGGTGGATTTTCCGAAATTAAAAAAATTGTTTTGCAGTTATTTGACAATCCTAAAACAAAGTTTTGAGGAAAAATTTCAATTTTTTTTACAGCAACGACACTCTCGCAGTTGAAGTTAGTGACACCGAATCTCTCTGAATGAAGTTTCTTTTTTTTTTTTTCTATTTGCCATCAGCTTAAGTGCCATCGAGTAGCAAGTGCCTGTGTACAGCCTTAAAAATTGATTTAAGACTATGTAATGCTTGACCAACTGCACTCCGCACTTCTCGATGGCTGCTCCCATCCCCTTCTTCCCCCGCCCCCGCACTAACCAAAAACCCCAGCCCCATGTGTGAGTTGTACCAACTGGCCAAGCGGCACGGAGCGACACTTGAGTTGAGCTGCGCAAACGTTTGCATAATCACGTTCCAATTTAAATTGCTCTATTTGCCGGGTACGGATGGGGGATTGTCGTTCGTTGGTGACTCTCAAATTGGAAAAACTGGACAAGTTTTATTAGCTGTCGCCGCATGGAGTAGCAGCTGTCCTGTGTCCTGTTTGTAGAGAGAGAAAAAAAAAAAAAAATGTGATTGTGATTTTACTTCAGCTGCAGCTTCCAACCATTTTCCACTTTGCAAAAAAAAGGCAGAGCAGAAACAAGACATTCAACTGGGTTATACCATCTAAGAATTTGTACTTCAATAATATCAAAGAGATGTGGTCAGAACTCCATAAATGCCAGGATGACAATTGCTAGCTGGGTCAAAAAAATGTACCTTTAAAAACCTTTATGATCCACTTGATTCAACTGATGTTCTCTCCATTGGCCTCTCCACACCCGGACTTCAAATCAATTAGTTCAATGCATGCAAAAAGCGCAAAGCTGGCATTAGTTGCCCTACCCCCACCGCATTTCCGTTTCCGTCGCCGTCGCCGACGACCGCTGCCAACAAACAAAACTAATTACAAGCATTTTCATTAACGCCTACGACCGAGCGACTTTCAGCTGGTAAGGTTCTGGCTCTCTGCGACAACTACTTCAAAGTCGATGCGCCAGCCGGGCTAAAACACTTTTGCAGTCACTCAAGTGACAATGCAGGGATGCAGGGACAAAGTTGCGTTGTTGAGGCAAACTTTAGCGCCAATGCGGCGCGCCGCCTCCCGAATCTGTGCCGTCAACACAAAATTTTTTGATGCGCCACTAAAACCCAAAACAAGTGAGGCAAGTCCCTAAGAGCGCTGGGGCGCTTGGGCGCTTGGACTGGGATCGAGTGGCGGCGAGTGAATTGTCTAATTACAGCTGCCAGCTGCAGCAGCAGCAGCAGAACGCCTTTTGTCGCCCCATCGTTGTCGACGCCAAGGCAAGTCGAAAACATCTTAAGCACATTTTTAATTAATTTAAATGCGTTAAGTTGCTTGTCACTTCATTTGGCGATGTCCTTAACCACCTCCTCCACCACCACCCGGCAAATACGACAACACCCCGTCACTCAAGCACCCTTAAAGTTTATACGAAAAATATTTCTTACAAAGAGAGAGACAGTCTACAGAGCGTCGTTTCCCTTCTTCAAGTCTTTCTCAGCCACCGATAAATGCTTAAAGCGCTCCAAAGTCGAATAGTAGATATCAATTGAGTTATTCTTTTTGTTGGGACCCACAATGACGCTGCTTTCAGACTTGTTCACGGTTTTTCCTTTGCATAAAAGCGGAAAATGCTTGCCCGGCAGCTGCTTCACACCCAGATCGTCACACAAATAGCTGCAGAAATTGTAACACCAGCGTGTGACCATGGATTTAGTACAGTGCTGGCTGCGATCGGCCTCCTCGTGGAACTGCAAATAAAAAATTTAATTTTGTATAAAAAGTACAGTACCGACTAAAGCCACATATTATATAATGGGAAATGATTTATGGTGGATCCATAAATAATACTAAGTAGAATATATGTCTAGAAGGTTCGACCAATCTATCTTCAAAATTGTGGAAGATATGAGATTTTTTTCAAATTGCCGGAGTGGCAACTGTACTATCGTTCATCTGATCGGAAAATTATGTATGGTGGATCAATAAGTAATTATGAGTAGAATATATGTCTAGAAGCTTTGAACAATCTATCTTCAAAATTGTGCGAGATATGAGACTTTTTTCGAATTGCCGGAGTGGCAACTCTACTCTCATTTATATGATCAGGAAATGATGTATGGTAGATCAATAAGTAATTATGAGTAGAATATATGTCTTAAAGGTTTGAACAATCTATCTTCAAAATTGCGAAAGATATGCGCGTTTTTTCAAATTGCCGGAGTGGCAACTCCACTCTCATTCATCTGATCTGGAAATAATGTATGGTGAATCAATAAGTAATCATGAGTAGAATATATGTCTTGAAGGTTTGAAAAATTTATCTTCAAAATTGTGGGAGATATGATGTTTTTTTTTTTTAATTCTGGGGGTGGCAACTCTACAATTATTCATCTGATCAAGAAACGATGTATAGTGAATCAATAAGTAATCATGAGTAGAATATATGTATTGAAGGTTTGAACAATCTATCTTCAAAGTTGTGGGAGATATGACGTTTTTTCAAATTGCCGGAGTGGCAGAGCTACTATCGTTCATCTGATCGGAAAATGATGTATGGTGGATCAATAAGTTATTATAGGTAGAATAAATGTCTAAAAGGTACGAATAATCTATCTTTAAAATTGTGGGAGATATTAGGTTTTTTTTTAAATTGCCGGAGCGGCAACTCTACTCTCATTTATCTGATCGAGAAATGATGTATAGTGAATCAATAAGTAATCATGAGTAGAATATATGTCTTGAAGATTTGAACAATCTTTCTTTAAAATTGTGGGTGATATGAGGTTTTTCAAATTGCCGGAGTGGCAACTCTACTATCGCTCATCTGATTGGAATATGATGTATGGTAGATCAAAGTAAAAAGACTATAGCATATAGCTGGCATAGGAACGATCGATCTTAAAACTAGTACTGGTTAAAAAAACTTTTTTGTTTTCCATCGCAGCGTCGCCAATCGTGGTATATATTAGTTTTATATGCTTCCACATAATTCTGGAAAAATTGATCAAAATCGGATGACTATAGCATATAGCTGTCATAGAAACGATCGGTCCAAAAACTAGTTCTGGTGAGAAAAACTTTTTTGTTTTCCATCACAGCATCACCAATCGTGGTATGTATTAGTTTTATATGCTTTCACATAATTCTAGTAAAATTTATCAAAATCGGATGACTATAGCAAATAGCTGCCATAGGAACGATCGGTCTAAAAACTATTTCTAGTAAGAAAAACTTCGTTGTTTTCCATCGGAGCGTCACCAATCGTGGTATATATTAATTTTATATGCTTTCACATAATTCTAGTAAAATTTATCAAAATCGGATGACTATAGCATTTAGCTGCCATAGGAACGATCGGTCCCAAATCTAGTTCTTGGGAGAAAAACTTTGTTGTTTTCCATCGCAGCGTCGCCAATCGTGGTATATATTAGTTTTATATGCTTTCACATAATTCTGGAAAAATTTATCGAAATCCGATGACTATATCATATAGCTGTCATAGGAACGATCGGTCCCAAAACGAGTTCTGGTGAGAAAAACTTTTTTGTTTTCCATCGCAGCGTCGCCAATCGTGGTATATATAACTTGTATATGCTTCCACATAATTTAAATAAAAATTATCCAAATCGGATGACTATATCATATAGCTGCCATAGGAACGATCGGTTCAAAAACTAGTTCCAGAGAGAAAAACTTTGTTTTTATCAATGGTAAAGTCTTCAAACTTGCCACTAAGTAATAAAATATGTCGAATAATAACTCTATCAAATTTGGTCATAATCGAACGACTATATCGTATTGACCGATCGGTCTGAAAATAGTTCTTAGTGAGAAAAACTTGTTTATTTTTAATACAAGCGTCTTTATACTTGTTAATTGTATATATTAACTGCTTCAACACAATTTTGTTGAATTTAATCAAAATCGGTTAAATATATCGTATAGCTTCCATACAAAAATCGTCTTAAATGGTTCTAGAAAGTGGCGCCATCTGTGGTTGACTCAAATAGACTTGTTCTAAGCGAAAACGAAATCATTTGGTTTCTGGGTCTAACTACCTTTTTTTTGAAAATCATCTTACAAATTTTGATATGTTTTTACTTTTCCAAATTTGTCGGTTAATTCAAACCAAAATTCTCTTGATAAATATCCAAATTATTGTTTTTTGTTTGGCAATACCATGGAGCGATTGCGTACGAAGCGTGCACGCGAAATACGTATTGGCAGCTACAAGGTCATACGTAAAATAGGCAGCGGTTCCTTTGGAGACATTTATTTGGGCATTTACCTGCATAGCGGCGAGAAGGTGGCCATTAAGGTGGAGAGCACTCGCGTGCGATTTCCCCAACTGAAGTACGAGCGACGCATGTACCGTGCTTTGCGTCCGGCTCCTGGTTTGCCGCGTATCCGTTACTTTTGCAAGGAGCCCACCTACCATGCCATGGTCATGGAATTGCTGGGTCCTTCGTTGGAGCATCTGTTTCAGTTCTGTGATCGTGCCTTCACCATGAAAACGGTTCTTATGCTGGCCGATCAAATGCTGCGTCGTGTTGAGTACGTGCATAATCGCGGCTTCGTGCATCGTGACATCAAACCGGAAAACTTTCTTATGGGTCTGGGCGGCAAGTGTAAGCAATTGTTTCTCATTGATTTTGGTTTATCCAAGAAATACTGGGATGCCAACACAAATGTGCACATTCCCTATCGCCAGGAGCGCTACATGACCGGTACCGCCCGCTATGCCTCAATTTGCGCCCTTGAGGGCATTGAGCAATCGCGACGTGATGATCTTTTGTCTGTGGGTTATGTGCTGATGTATTTTAATCGTGGCAGTTTGCCCTGGCAGGGTCTGAAAGCTTCGACCAAACGACAGAAATACGAGCGCATACTCGAAATGAAGCAATCGATTAGCAATGAGGAGCTAGGCGCTGCCTATCCCAGTGAGTTTACCATGTATCTCAATTACTGTCGCGGCTTGGGTTTCTATTCGACACCCGATTATGAGCAGCTGCGTAAAATGTTTCTACAACTGGGTCGATCTTTGAATTGCAAAAATAATAACATTTTTGATTGGGATATGCTGACTATGCGTAATCATCAGAATCAACCAAATCCGGGCATTGGTAAACGCGTTTTTCCACCCAAATTTATGCCAGACGATGGGGCAAGCGGTGCGCCAATTGTCAAAAATGAGAAATGTAATCGATGGGACTAGTGTCTTTCTTTAAAATTATTCGAAATTTTTAAGTATATTTAATTTGTAATTAAATTTCTAATTTTTAAACGCATTACAAACTATATAACTCAAAATTTTCGCTTTAAGTGTTAGCTGAAATGTCTACTCAATACCGGTGGCTAGCGAAAACGTTTACCACTGGTGGTTAGAAAAATCGCTAGTTAATTTACATAGGCCGAACACAGGGGTGGCTACATAGCGAGCTCTAGCCGTGCATTAAAAATGCAGAGGGCAAGTCTGTATTGGTTAAGCGATGGTCTAACATACAATTGGATATGATTACATTTGGACTTGGGTGAAGATTCTTGAATTGATTAATATGAATATTGTCCAGATATTTGTAACGCATAGAAAAAAGCAATTAAAACCCCATAAAGTATATATATTCTTGATCAGCATGACTTTTCTTTTTTTTATTCTTAGCTTAAGTCTGTCCAATGCTTACAAACTCAAGCTATTTTTGGAGGCTTTAGTACACAAAAAAAACTTTTATGGCCTGCGATCTAGTATCATTGCAAATGTTCTTACTTTAATCCCATTTAAGCTCACATATTTATAAATATAAGTGCGACTGTCAAATACAGTTGAAGTAGCGTCTTGGACGTGTGGTAACAAGCGTGTGCGATGGAGCAGCTTGTTGAGATATAACAGGACTAACCAAAGTTGACAATAAAAGTTATTTGTTTTTGTATTTCTTTATATTTCAGAAAACTTAAATGAACCCAAACCGTTGTGGCTCTTGAAGTGTATAGTGTAAGTTGTCCCACTATGCGTCGCTTGTGGGGTGAGTATCCATTTTGAATCCATCAAGTTGTGCTTTATTAGAATCCCATTCAAATAAAATTAAATTTATATACAATTGAAATGGAATTAAAAAATAAACTAAAATACATATGAAATTGAAATACAACTGCAATTGAAGTGAAATTGAATTGAAATGAATGGTGGAGATAATCGACTACAAATGAGAGTTCAATAATAATCAAATGATTTTTTTTTAATAACCTAAGTTAGATGCAGAATGAATTGCATTTAAAGCTACATATTTAAAACTGAATTAAAAATGAATTGAAATGAAATTGAAATGGAATTAAGAATAAATAGAACTTGAATTAAAGTTAAAAGTGAAAATAAAAAAATGAAAAAAATTTTGAAATAAAAAAAAAAATGAAAATAACCTAAAGTAGTTGCAGAATGAATTGCATTTATATGTACATATTTGAAATTGAATTGAAATGGAATTAAAAATTAATTGCAATTGAATTGAAATGGAATTAAGAATAAATAGAAATTGAATTAAAGTTGAAGGGAAACTGAAATAAAATAATAATTAATTTGAAATTAAATTGATATGAAATTGGAATGGAATTGAAATGACTTTGATATGAAATTGAAATGAAATGAAAATAAAATTAAAAGAAAAATGAACTGAAATTGAAATGAAATTAAAATACATATGATATTGAAATAGATATGAAATTGAAATGAGATTGAAATAAAATAAAAAAGAAATTTAAATGATTTAAAAATGAAATTTAAATTATATTTAAATGAATTTGAAATTAAAATTTTATATTGAAATTGAAATAAAATTGAAATGAAATTGAAATGAAATTGAAATGAAATTGAAATGAAATTGAAATGAAATTGAAATGAAATTGAAATGAAATTGAAATGAAATTGAAATGAAATTGAAATGAAATTGAAATGAAATTGAAATGAAATTGAAATGAAATTGAAATGAAATTGAAATGAAATTGAAATGAAATTGAAATGAAATTGAAATGAAATTGAAATGAAATTGAAATAAATGAAAATGAAATTGAAATGAAATTGAAATGAAATGTGAAATGAAATTGAAATGAAATTGAAATGAAATTGAAATGAAATTGAAATGAAATTGAAATGAAATTGAAATGAAATTGAAATGAAATTGAAATAGATGAGAAATGAAATTGAAAGAAATTGAAATAAATTGAAAGAAATTGAAATATATTGATTATGATTTAAATGAAATTAAATTGAAATAAAATTAAAATGGAATTGAAATGGAAATTAATTGAGATTAAATTGAAATGATATTCAAATGAAATTTAACTACAAATAAATTGAAATAGATATGAAATTCATGTGAAATAATGAATAAACTAAAGACAAAGCACAAAGCAAGGTCCTCAATAAAAACTTTATAAAAAAAATGCTCTAAAAATTTTGGTTCAATTTGAAAAATTCATAAAAATACATTTTATCGCTGAAAAATTTAATTTTAAACCAAATTTAAGCTTAGTACATTTGAAATTTTTAATTTTATGTCATGACACTATTGTTCTTTTTCTATTATAGTAGAAATACAAAAGGCAACCCCACGTCATACCGTTTTATTCTTCTTCGTGAATCTGTTCTCATTAGCCCAATTAATGGCATATATGTTTATGATAATTACACTGCCATCCCTTAATTTGCATATCTTTTTATTGGCCACTGGGACGACAGTGTCGGCTCATAAATTGCGTATACGCCAAGTGCAAGCGCACTTCGTCTGGTCTAGACAAGGCAAATTTTCGCAGGCTCCTTAAACAAAAACTGGCCATGGTCAAGTGCGGCTAAGGGGGAGAAGCGGGGTTTTGGGTGTGTGTGTGTGCTGGTCAGGAGTCGCGGGCACTGACGTTGATAAAACCAGCGCACGTCTGAGCCAGCCGACCAAAAATCTTCTCTGTCTAAGGGGAAGGGGTGTGGATTGGGGTTTCGTGGCTATGTCTGCTGGATGCTGTGCATGATGAAGCGTCAGTTACCACAAAAGAAGGCCAAGCCGGAGTGTGTGTGTGTGTGTTGGTTAGGTAAATTATTGTTGCTTGAATTTAGCTTATTTTGATGGATGCAATGGTCACGCACAGACGCCCGACCAACCTGCCGGGTACTCAGACATATGAAATGTAACGTAATGAATTTGATGATCTATTGTCAGGCGATGGTGTAGGCCTAGGTTTGAGGGGTTTTTAAAGTCAACTGGTTGCCTACTTTGTATGCCAGGCACACACACACACACACACACACATGCACATGCACATACACATCTTTAGCATCTATCAGTCTGGAAAGCTTCCTTCCTTCCTGCCTACCCAGAATGAACGTGCGACTATGCGTATGCTCCTCCTCCTACTGTTATTTTGGAATGCGATGGCAGATATGCATATGGAGTGGAGACACCCACACTCATGTTGTGTGTGTGTGTGTGTGCTCATTCATTCATTTCATTCCCTTGCTCTCCAACTGGCTCCGGCTCCGGCTCTGGCTCTGGGTTGTGCTTTAGTTCTGGCCAGGGGTTGGTGTCAGTCTGGGGCATATTCAATTTAGCAACACACAAGAAGATGACAAAACGATTGCTTTCGACTGCTTGTCATATGGATGATGAATTGTTCCTGTTCCGACCAGCCGACTAACCGACCAACCAACCGACCAACTCTTCTTCTTCTTCTTCTGCCCATCTTCCATCCATCGCAATTCGCCTTCTCCGTTTGTTTTCGGTGACAAACTTAAAGCGGAAATTAAATTTGGAGCAATTAAGGTGCATTGTCTCTGTGTGTGTGTGTGTGTGTGTTGAAAGTGAAAAGAGCGCCATCTGGCGTACAGAAGTGGCCAAGTCATACATTTGTATATTTAAGATTCGAGCTGGCAAAGTGAGCTAAGGTAACTGTTAGGCTTCGAGCTTCGAATTTTCTTTTGAGTTCAGACAGTTGAATTTAAATTCTGATATTAGGTTAACTTGTTCATGATTAATTGATCAATCGTTAATACTCGATAATTATGGTCAAAGTTCCAATATTCTTATATATTCCGATAGATCGGTTCTTAGTACGTGGGTTGCTATTTAAGTTTCTGGCCTTGGTCACTTCTAGCTTTTTTAGGACCAATTGGCCTTTTCCCAAAAAAAGTTTGGATTTTTATCGATAAAAGCTCCATACAACTCTTTCATTTGTGACCACGTTTTATATCGATTAACGATTAATCAAAAACTTACCTCGGCAGAAAAATGGAATTAACTCGTGAACATTTTCGTGCAATCATTTTTCACAACTTTCGACGTGGATTATCACGACAAGAGTGCAACAATGAACTTAAATCTTTGTATGGCGATGAAGCACCATCCTATAGCACTGTGAAAATTGGTTTAATGAATTCAATCGACGACGAAGGTCGTGAAGGTCGTCCAAAAACAGTCGTTGTGCCAGAAAACATTGATGCCGTGCGTGAACTGATAATGCAAGATCGTCATGTGACATACCGTGAGATAGAGGCATCCTTGGGCATTTCTTCCACCAGCATACATTCGATATTGCATGAACACCTGGGCGTAAAAAAGGTTTGTTCTCGTTGGATCGCTCAAAAAAAAGGCTCGTGTGGATTGGTGCAAAGAAATTTTGAAAAAATATAATCGCGTTGTTTTAAAAGACGTTTAGAAGATCGTCACAGCTGACGAATCATGGATCTATGCTTATAAGCCCGAAACAAAAAAGCAATCGACCGTGTGGGTCTTCGAAGACGAGCCAAATCCAACGAAAGTCGTTCGTGGAAGAAGCACTTCGAAACAAATGGTCGCCTGTTTCTTCGGTAAAACTGGTCACGTGGCGACCGTGTTCCGCTTGAGCAACGTAGAACGGTCAATTCTGAGTGGTACAACACCATTTTTTTTGCCTGAAGTCTTCGGAGAAATTCGAAAAACGAACAATAAAAGACAGATCATTGTGCACCATGACATCAGCTCACACCAGCGCCTTTTTGACCGCCCAAAACGTCGAATTGATGGGTCCATCCGCCGTACAGCCCTGACTTCATATTATTCCCGCACATCAAGGGAAAAATGCGTGGTCAACGATTTTCGTCGCCAGAAGATGCTGTTGAAGAGTTCAAAAACCATGTTTTGGAGGTGTCTCAATCGGAGTGGAAAAAGTGCTTCGACAATTAGTTTGAGCGCATGCAAAAGTGTATAAATCTTGCTGGAGAATACTTTAAAAAACAATTTAACCATTTTTGATCATAAATATTCGCGTTTTCATTATTAGGCCAGAAATATATATAGCAACCTATGTACTTAAGCTATAGTCCTACGCCGCTTGGTTCAAAAGATATTTCGCAACAATTTGAATTTCTGATTTTTAAAAATTTATAAAATAATTTTTTTTTTTTTTTAATTTGAAAAAAAAGTGTAATTTTTTATATTAATTACCCAAAAATCAATCATTAAGCTTAGGTGGGAGTTAAGTCATCACAACCTAAAGTTGTATTATTCACACAATTAGCCTGCCCCAAAATGTATGCTACAAAAATAAAATGCCAGACAAATGGAATTTTCTTGAAGCTACATTAATAATATTGAAATAACCCAAAGTCTGAGGCACTTACTTAACGGTGTTTTCAGGACGACTGTGGTGTGTGGAGGGGGAGGGGGAGGGCGGTAAGCATTTCATTTATTAAAACGCCTCCACGAATACCTAATGAGAGGGCGCCAAGCGTCAAGCGTTGTGAATGTGAATGTGGGCGAGGCAAAAATGATTATTTATTGACTTTCATATGCAATTTGGCAGGCCAACAAAACAAACGCCTAAATTATGCAGTCCTCTCCCCTCTTCAACCCCAACAACCCGATCCGCCTCATAACAAAGTCAGTTGTCAAGTGCAGAGCCAGAAATTAAAAGACCCCACACAAAACACTTGATGCCAAAAATATGGATAATGTCATTTTTTCTATTGAACCAAATCGAAATGGAGTCGCATTTTCTACTTACACCCACGCCGCTGCTTTGCTTCCTGATGTGATTATGATAAAATATCCTCGAGCAGTTTTATGATTTATGACTTTGAATATGGCAAACAAAACGGCGTTTGGTCTGCTTCGCCTGTTCAACTTGTATTGATAGCAGCCAAACACTGTTGTGTGTGTGTGTGTGCGGCCATAAAAAAGGACGCAGGCAAAGGACTCACTCTTGAAATCGACAATGGGCAAGGGCAAGGGCAGGACAATAAGCACTCGAGTGCGTCGGCATAATTTATCCTTGTTTGCCCATCGAGCCGCCGCCGCCGCCGTCGAGTCATTGGCAAAGTTTTTTTTTTTTTTTTCTTTTCGCAGCGCTCCACCTGCCATGTCTGGCCACCACTTTTCGCGCATAATTTGCTCTATTGTCGACTCAAGGGAGGTGGGTTCGGTCCAGGGGACTTAAGCCATGCGGGGCTGCCTTTAATTTTCATAATTTGTGACTCCAAAAGCTGGACGGAGGTGAAGAGCACTCACTTAGCAGTGTCACGCCCAGTCAAAAAAAAAGGAAAAATTGTTTATATATATAAAAAAAGAAAGCGAAAAAGGCAAGACATTTTGGGAGGGGGGGTGTAAGGAGAGCGGTTAATTCGTTTAGCCTTTAGGCGTTGGGAGGGGAGTAAGTGGAGTAAATGGGGGCCATTTCGCTGATGATACAAATTATGGGGTAGCCTGAATGAATGAACTGGTAATGGAAATTGTGAACGTGACTTTAAATTTGGTTGGAATATTTGTGCTACTTTATACAATAAAACAGAATTTCCAAAGACTGAGCTGGAACCCCACAGACAAAGCTTTCAATTTTGTAATCCCTGTTTAAAAAATAATCGGTCAAAAATCAATTTCTAGTGAGAAACACTTTTTTGTTTTCTACGTAGGTTGCTATATATATTTCTGGCCCAATAATGAAAACGCAAATATTTATGATCAAAAATGATTTTTTTTGTTTTTCAAAGTATTCTCCAGCAAGATTTATACACTTTTGCATGCGCTCATACCAATTGTCGAAGCACTTTTTCCACTCCGATTGAGACACCTCCAAAACATGGTTTTTGAACTCTTCAACAGCATCTTCTGGCCACGAGGAATCGTTGACCATGCATTTTTCCCTTGATGTGCGGGAATAAAAAGAAGTCATTGGGTGCCAAGTCAGGGCTGTACGGCGGATGGACCCATCAATTCGACGTTTTGGGCGGTCAAAAAGGCGCTGGTGTGAGCTGATGTGTGAGAGCTCGCATTGTCATGGTGCACAATGATCTGTCTTCTCTTGTTCGTTTTTCGAATTTCTCCGAAGACTTCAGGCAAACAAATTGTGGTGTACCACTCAGAATTGACCGTCCTACGTTGCTCAAGCGGAACACGGTCGCCACGTGACCAGTTTTACCGAAGAAACAGGCGACCATTTGCTTCGAAGTGCTTCTTCCACGAACGACTTTCGTTGGATTTGGCTCGTCTTTCGAAGACCCACACGGTCGATTGCTGTTTTGTTTCGGGCTCAAAAGCATAGATCCATGATTCGTCAGCTGTGACGATCTTCTAAACGTCTTTTGAAACACCGCGATTATATTTTTTCAAAATTTCTTTGCACCAATCCACACGAGACTTTTTTTTTTGAGCGATTGTCAAATTGTGCGGGATCCAACGAGAACAAACCTATTCTATCGAATGTATGCTGGTGGAAAAAATGCCCAAAAATGCCTCTATCTCACGGTATGTCACATGACGATCTTGCATTATCAGTTCACGCACGGCATCAATGTTTTCTGGCACAACGACTATTTTTGGACGACCTTCACGACCTTCGTCATCGATTGAATTCATTAAACCAATTTTTCACAGTGCTATAGGATGGTGCTTCATCGCCATACAAAGATTTAAGTTCATCGTTGCACTCTTGTCTTGATAATCCACGTGGAAAGTTGTGAAAAATGATTGCACGAAAATGTTCACGAGTTAATTCCATTTTTCTGCCGAGGTAAGTTTTTGATTAATCGTTAATCGATATCAAACGTGGTCACACACATGAAAGAGTTGTACGGAGCTTTTATCAATAAAAGTCCAAACTTTTTTTTTGGGAAAAGGCCAATTCGTCCTAAAATGGCTAGAAGTGACCTAGGCCAGAAACTTAAATAGCAACCCACGTATAAACGGTCGGTCCAAAAACTAGTTTTAAAAAAAAAAAATGATTTGTTTTCCAGCGCAGCGTCACCAGTCGTGGTGTATATTAGTTTTATATGCTTCCACATAATTCCGGAAAATTTGATCGAAATCGGATGACTATATCATATAGCTGCCATAGGAACGATCGGTCCAAAAACTAGTTCTAGTAAGAAAAACTTTGTTGATTTCCATCGTAGCGTCACCAATCGTGGTATATATTAGTTTTATATACTTCCACACAATTCTGAAAAAAATGTTAAAAATCGGATGACTTTAGCATATAGCTGCCATAGGAACGATCGGTCAAAAAACTAGTTTTAAAGAGAAAACATTTTTTGTTTTCCATCTTAGCGTCTCCAATCGTGGTATATATTAGTTTTATAATAATAACACAAAATTCCGAAAAAATTGATCGAAATCGGATGACTATAGCATATAGCTGCCATAGGAACGATCGGTCAAAAAACTAGTTCTAGTGAGAAAAACTTTGTTGATTTCTATCGTTGCATCACCAATCGTGGTTTATATTAGTTTTGTATGCTTACACACAATTCTGGAAAAATTTATCAAAATCGGATGACTATAGCATATAGCTGCCATATAAATAGTCGGTCCAAAAACTAGATCTAGAGAGAAAAACTTGTTTGTTTTAAATCGTAGCATCTCCAATCGTCGTACATATTAGTTTTATATACTTCCACACAATTCTGAAAAAATTGATCGAAATCGGATGACTATAGCATATAGCTGCCATAGGAACGATCAGTCAAAAAACTAGTTCTAATGAGAAAAGTTTTTTTGTTATCAATGGTAGCGCCTTTCAAAAACTGGGAGGGTATTTAAAACATAGCGTCTCGAAACTTGGTATATATTTATTCTGTAAGCAGCATCTACTCCATACTGAAAAGTTTGATTAAAATCGGAAGGAGTTAGCATATAACAAAAAAAGAAGTTCCATTCCAAGATTAACAAAATAAAAAACCACTTGACTTATGTATAACCCCCAAACACCAAGCAGGCAAAAATTGACGACAATCTGTAGCTTCTGCCCACAAAGTCAAGGCGAGACAAGAAAAACAAAAAGGGGGGAAGTGTTCGGGCCTAAGGCGGCAGCAATTGCTGCTAATGCTTCTTGCCAACATATGTTTTGGCCAAATGTTGTCATAAATTTTGAGCCACGGCAATGGCGACGACAAGCTGGCTGGAGGAGGGGGGATGGGGGGGACGCCTGAGTGCAAAGAAACAATGTGCAGTGCCAAACGGCAGCAGCAGCAACACAACAAAAAAAACAAAAGGAAATGAGTGCGGTCGCCTGGCAGGCAGGACGACACAGGATAACGACCAAGTTGGCAAAAGTTGGCAAATGATCTGCCAGAAATCAGAGAACGTTAAAAAGTAGCCATTGCCGTAGTCGTAGCCGTAGTCGTAGCCGTAGCCTCACTCTGGCCTCGATTAGAGGTCCGGCAGCAGCAGACGGGTGCAATCAGGCAAAGTGCCTGCTGTTGTCCCAGCTCCCGGACTCCCGTTCCTGTCCATTGTTTGGTCAGATTGCACCTGCCACAAAGGCAAAGATAGTGCAGAGAGCGAAAGAGAGAGAGAGAAGGAGATAAGGGAGGAGCTGCAGACACACACACACACACACACACATACAGCTAAAATAATTGCATAATTTGCATATTATTTTCTGCTAAACATGCAAAAAGCGCCGCGCTACGTGTGCAGCCTGCACTCATGTGTGTGTGTGTGTGTGTATGTGTGTGTGTTGTGTGCATTAAGTGCAAAGTGTAAATAACCAACTCAGCATAAATCGTGATTACAACATTTTATGTGTGTGTGTGTGTGTGCGGATATTTGCGGGCTTGGTTTTTGTGGTTTTAATTTAATTAATATTTTTTGTTTTCAACCTTCACACAGATTTTTCCCTCTGTCTTTTCCCTGTGTTGTTGTTGTTGCTGTTTTTGTTTTTTTGTTGTTTTTTTTTTTTTGTTATGTTTTTACACTTCAAGTTTAAAGTGCGCCTGACTCAGACACTTTTCGTTAATTAAACATAAAAGGGAAATATTTTATATGGCTATTGCTTGAGAAACTACACTGAACAAAATTGTTAAGCACAAAAATGAGAGATTTTACAGATTTCATAATTTATTTAAAACATTTGAGATTTTTTTTCTCTATTCAAAAATTTTTCAAACGAAAGCAACATTTGAATAAAAATTCGTTTAGAAGATTTCACGCATAGGTGAAGCTTTGGGTAATAAATGGGCGCGTTCAGCAAAGCCACTTGATCACTGATCAGCTTAATAAAACTATTTCTTATTATTTAGCACTGTACTTTTGGGGGTGTTGTCAAATTGCCACACGGGTTCGTAAATCTCCCCTACACTTCGACCAACCTACTCGAATTTACGTCTCTGGTAAATATCAGGTTTCGGCTAAAATACAGACTGATGTTATTTATTGACTTCAGCAAAGCTTTCGACTCTGTGAATCATAATTTTCTGGTTAACAAACTAAGTCTTCTGGGTTTCCCACCAAACTTCTACTCTGTCTTAATGCCTGCCTTATTGGTCGTACCCAAAGGGTTGTTTTTAAATACTCTCACTCCCGGATTATTTAAACGCTTCTGGTGTTCCTCAGGTGGAGCCACCTTGGCCCTATTCTATTTAACTTGTTCATAAATGATATACCATTGATAAAATTATTGCATTGTCGCGCTCTCATGCACGCAGATGATATGAAACAGTGCCTATCTTTTCGGGATCCATGGTCCCCATTGCTCTTAATTTTCTACCATTAAACAATGATAAATGTAAGTTAATTTTGACCTTCAATCGATTCACATCGTACAAGTTTCAATATGCTATAAATAGTCCATTAGAACACGCCTATATGCCTTAAACGACCTAGTATAATATTCGTGCCCACATCTTTAATAGTCCCATAAAATATATATATTCTTGACCAGCAAGACCGGCCGGACTATATATATGTCCGTCTGTCCGTCCGTCTGTTTCTATGCTATCTCTTCCCTCAGTTTTAAAGCTATCTTGACCAAACTTTGCAAAACGTCTTCAAATACACATAGGCTGCACATTTGTCGGAATCGACCAGGTTTGGATGACTATATGCGCCGCCTGGACATCGATGCAAAATTATTTCGTGACAAAAATTTTTCTTAATATCTTTGTAACAAAAAATCGTAAAATGTTAAAATTTTATGGCATACTAGTACAGAAAAGTTGATCAAAAGCATAAGAAGTCTACTTCGGATGCTTAAGCTGCCATTAAAATGAAAAATTGGTTAACAATTATTAGTTTACACAAGATTTTTGATTTCTTCTCGAAGAGGAGCTAAAATGCTAAATGAGTTAGTTTTATGAATGCATTTTCACTCTTCGAATCTAGTTTAAAAAAATCCGATATCTTCCTCATGGTTTAGTTGCCAAAGTGAACGATCGGTCAAAAATAGTTCCAGTGAAAATGTAGCTTGTGATTTCCCATCGTACGCACCAACGTCATAAAATTTCGCTTATTTTCTACATCTGATTTTTGGAAGAATTTAGCAAACTCTGAGTAAATATAGGTATCATCGAAACCTGATTTAT
The DNA here is from genome assembly GCA_018904225.1 of Lordiphosa mommai. Classification (NCBI taxonomy): domain Eukaryota; kingdom Metazoa; phylum Arthropoda; class Insecta; order Diptera; family Drosophilidae; genus Lordiphosa; species Lordiphosa mommai. Next base: position 46,142 of record JAEIFT010000449.1, read on the forward strand.
CAGCCACAAATATTGAGTAAATTTCGATTTGAAAAATACCCTAGCGCTCTTTTGTTTTAATAAATGGGCGGGATCGCCCAATATTCTTAATTATATATTTATTTACGTGTGTTTTTCTAAAGTGCGTGTATTCCTTAATAAACAAGTCGATAAGATCGGTCCAAATGTTCTACTGAAAAACTTTTATTTATTGCCTATAAATCACCAAATGTGGCTGATATAGTTTACGCAACACATAATTTTGGATAAAATTTAAAAGATGACCCCAATACTCAGCATGGAACGATTCAGGATACAAAATAAGCGTCTACAACTTAGGGATGCTTGTAAATGGCCAAATAAGCTTCGGCATTTTCGTTATTCCGTTGGCCCGTCTTGCGCGTCACCAATGCGCGATGTGGCTCTCAGTTTGATATACTAAATTTTCACACTATTCACTCAGTCAAGAATGATGACTGTAACAGTTAATGCATTCTTTTTATTTTCCTATCGTAGGCATCGGATCACCTCTTTTTTTTTAAAAATTGTGGTATTTTATTTTTGCTTCCACATAGTCGTGAAAAAATTTTTGTCAAAATAGGGGTATAGCTGCCATAGGAACGATCGGTCCAAAAACTAGTTCTAGTGAGAAAAACTTTTTGTTTTCCATCGTAGCGTCACCAATCGTGGTATTTATTAGTTTTATATGCTTACACACAATTCTGGAAAAATTTATCAAAATCGGATGACTATAGCATATAGCTGCCATATAAACGTTCGGTCCAAAAACTAGTTCTAGTGAGAAAAACTTTTTTGTTTTCCATCGTAGCGTCACCAATCGTGGTATATATTAGTTTCATATACTTCCACACAATTCTGGAAAAATTTATCAAAATCGGATGACTATAGCATATAGCTGCCATAGGAACGATCGATCCAAAAACTAATTCTAGTGAGAAAAACTTTTTTGTTATCAATGGTAGCGCCTTTCGAAAACTGCAAGGGTATATAAAACATCAGCTTAGCCGCTAACTGTATCTTTTTCGCTAACTGTATCTGCAGTTGATTTCACAAAGATGTTGATGCTCTTAAGACCTACCCCTGGCAAATGATTTTGTAGTTTGATTCCACACTGAATTTTTGTATTTAATCTAACATTTCCCCCAACACATCCGTTTTCACATTCATTTAATGCATTTTTGTGTGCAGTGGAAATCTGTTTACCTTTTCGCGGTGTGTGTGTGTGGCCCCAAACCCTTTTTCTTTTTCCACATACCATGCGCATTATTTGTTTTTTTTTTCCTGTTTTTTTTTTTTGCACATTTTCACATGAGTCTGGCTTTTCATTTTGAGCTTCATTGGCGGTTGGCAACAATGCGGTTATGTAATATAGTGCAAATATTGCGTAAAACTTAGATAAATACATTTTAGCTATGCACTTGCATGTGCAATGAAAGCAGATGAGGCCGGGCAGAGGTTTATGGGGGCGATTAATGGCGAATAAATTGTGAAATATCATGAAATGTTTTACAAGAATGGATTATATTTAAAAAATTTTGTATGCCTGGAAATTTGTTTTTATGTGACATAGGTAGGACATACGAACACACACAGCATTTGTTCACTTTCTTGTAATTTTATTCCCAAGCATTGTGTGTATTTGTCTTTTGATTAAATCCTGACCCAATGATCGGGCATAAACCTCATCAATGAACTTGGATTTGAAGTTTGTGACGGCGGGGTGAAAGGGAAGGAGGGGACATGTGCAATGGAAAATGCAAACGTGCGAAATCGCATTAAATGAGCATTAGCGCATTGTTGGCTTTGTACATCCGGCCACGCCCATTCAACGCCCACTTTTCCACTCTGTTAAATGCCAAATTAAAGCACCAAAATTTAAGCTCAATTATTATTAGCAAAATTTCGAATTTCGAATTTTGCAACTGCCTTTGCTCTTTGATCTCTGCCCGCCAAGGGTCAAAGTTCATTCGCCTGCCACTCAGTTTCTTGGCCCAAGAGCACTTCAATAAATTAATTTAAAGTTTAATTAAAAAATTGGTCTTTATTTTCAATTAGTGCCCGGCAAAGTGCTCTCCCTCTCCCTTTGCTCCTATGCTCCTCTTCTGCTTTTCTTAATTAATTAAGCAAATTAAATTTATGCACAACAGGAATATATATATATATATATAAGGAAATAAAGAAAACGTAAGAAGCACGGCACAATAATTATCAATGAAGTTGGCCCCCGCTCCACCTTTTTTTTTCTTTTTTTTAGGAGCTGGAGGAGCACAACAATGGCTATTAACTTACATTACCTAACAAGTGCAAGAGTAGGGCGTGTGGGTCTGTGGGCACGTAAAAGAAACATTAACGCGCCATCTTCCGTGACCCTTACCCCCCGCCCCGCCCCCAACCCCTTGCCCGGCCAGAACAAAACGCCACACGCTCGCTTGCGTCCCAAAGCTTGTTAGCCCGAGCAGCAGGAGCAGCTGGCACGTGACCTGAACCGGGAGCAGGACCCCCAGTTCTGCCTGCTGCTGTTGCTGCTGCTGTTGCTGTCGCCAGTGTCGACTTGCATGCAAAGTGCTATGTCTCCAAAGCGTCTCCAGCTCCGTCAGCAAGTGCAAAAGCCAAAAAGGTGAGTGGAGCCCGGGAGTCTCACGGGCTCGTTCTTGGCAGCGGCGGAGTCTCTCACATACGTTATATACGCTAGTCCAAACCGGCCTGAAACAGTGACGCGGCTGAAAAGGGGGGGAAATGAGAGATAAGCTTAACAGATAATTATAAATATCTTACAGTATGCCCAGATTTATATATAATTTTTGGGCTTAGCCAATCCACCATCCATATCTTTAATCAGAAGTCGGCATTGTGAGCAGAGAAGTTGCCACTGGCAACTGAGAAAATATATATTAAAAGACAAATAGTGATTTAACCGTAAAATATATCCCGATTTTCAGATATTTTATCTAATTCATAATCAAACTTTGATCCCATAAACTTTTTTATAAACACATTTTCCGCGTGCTTTTATTTTTTTTCAAAGTAAAGAAAATACCGGGGACCACACATATACCTTAGTGAGATCGGGTTTTTTTTTGTTTATGAAGGTTCAGACTTAATAGTCCATTAGGATCCTTGACATTCTGATAAATGCCGTCTCATTTGCGTCAAAGCCCCGGTGGCTTGGGATCCAGTAGATCTTGACATCTAGAAGGAGAGTTCCAGAGCATTGAACCCCAGCTCCCGCGTTATGCAGACCATGGCCTGCCTCTGCCTGTTCCTCTCCATTAGCCTTAAATACCTGGTCGGTCTTAATGCAGCATCAGTGTTGACGAGAGCCCCCATGTACTGCTTAACATCTTCTGGGAAGCATATAGTTAAGTAGTTTAGTAGTTGCCTTTTTCACCCTTTCCTCTACATTGAGTCTCCGGGACAGTTTGCTGTCAATTACTACTTCAAGCTATTTAACGTTGTTCTTGGGTGTAAGTGCCATTCCATTGATCTTGAGTGGAGTACATTGCGCTACTTTGTATCTCTTTATGAAGCGAATGAGGTTTGTCTTTTCCTAATAATGTCTTATAATGAAAACGCGAATATTTATGATCAAAAATGGTTTTATTGTTTTTCAAAGTATTCTCTTGCAAGATTTATACACTTTTGCAAGCGCTCAAACCAATTGTCGAAGCACTTTTTCCACTCCGATTGAGACACCTCCAAAACATGGTTTTTGAACTCTTCAACAGCATCTTTGGCGACGAAAATCGTTGACCACGCATTTTACCCTTGATGTGCGGAAATAAAAAAGAAGTCATTGGGTGCCAAGTTAGGGCTGTACGGCGGATGACCCATCAATCGACGTTTTGGGCGGTCAAAAAGGCGCTGGTGTGAGCTGATGTGCGAGAGCTCGCATTGTCATGGTGCACAATGATCTGTCTTCTCTTGTTCGTTTTTCTTCAGGCAAACAAATTGTGGTGTACCACTCAGAATTGACCGTTCTACGTTGCTCAAGCGGAACACGGTCGCCACGTGACCAGTTTTACCGAAGAAACAGGCGACCATTTGCTTCGAAGTGCTTCTTCCTCGAACGACTTTCGTTGGATTTGGCTCGTTTCGAGACCCCGGTCGATTCTTCGCTAGCATAGATCCATGATTCGTCACCTGTGACGATCTTATAAACGTCTTTTGAAACACCGCGATTATATTTTTTCAAAATTTCTTTGCACCAATCCACACGAGCCTTTTTTGAGCGATTGTCAAATTGTGCGGGATCCAACGAGAACAAACCTTTTTTACGCCCAGGTGTTCATGCAATATCGAATGTATGCTGTGAAGAAATGCCCAAGGATGCCTCTATCTCACGGTATGTCACATGACGATCTTGTATTATCAGTTCACGCACGGCATCAATGTTTTCTGGCACAACGACTGTTTTTGGACGACCTTCACGACAACTTCGTCTTCGAGCGAGCGTCGCCCGCGTTTGAATTCATTAAACCAATTTTTCATAGTGCTATAGGATAATGCTTCATCGTCATACAAAGATTTAAGTTCATCGTTGCACTCTTGTCGTGATAATCCACGTCGAAAGTTGTGAAAAATGATTGCACGAAAATGTTCACGAGTTAATTCCATTTTTCTGCCGAGTTAAGTTTTTGATTAATCGTTAATCGATATCAAACGTGGTCACACACATGAAAGAGTTGTATGGAGCTATTATTGATAAAAGTCCAAACTTTTTTTTGGGAAAAGGCCAATTGGTCCTAAAATGGCTAGAAGTGACCTAGGCCAGAAACTTAAATAGCAACCCACGTATATCTGATTTCATCTCACTTTACAGACACATTTTGGACTGAACCGAACCTTTTTTGTTGATTAAATGGTCCGGTTTGGGTTCATTTAGGTAAAATAGGTAAAAATTGTTGAAATGAATCAATGCTCTCCACTTGCTCTATTCCAATCCCTGTCAAAGTCTTTGAAGCTCCTTCCATGTCTCTCTTCTCTATTTCTCTTTGGCCCGGCCATACTATACATCAAGGTGCATCCACAGTACTGAACTTTGGCCTTTCCATGTCCATTAAGATGTCTCAGTTAACTACGAAGGATGGCGTTGCCCTTCCCAGCTCTCGAACACAGTCGAGCGGGACAACTTAATTTCCGTCTAGATTTCAATAATAATAACAACAACAACAACAACGGCAACAACAGCGACGGCAACTGCAACAAAAGCTGCTGCAATGAATTTTAAAATATTCATAAATGAATGCAAAAAGAGTTTTGTCGGATGCGGAAGGTCGTCGAGGTTCGTTAGTGGGTGTGGGTGATAAGTGTCTAGGGTCTCGGAAAGTTTAGCAGGAGCAGGAGCAGGAGCTGGTAGCTGTTGTCCTGGGTTGTGCACACTAATTGCTGCCTCACTCACAGCACGCAAAGTGGGTGAAATCAATGGCAACACAATGGGTACCATGGCACATCCACATCCACATGCAAAAAGGTTGCTCCTTGCTCCCTGTCAGTTGTAATCAACGTCCAAGTCACGCCTCCCTCCCTCCCTCCCACCCACTCACCATCTCCGGCAATTAGAAAATGTAACCGACTTAGAAATGCGTGGCGCCTGGCTAAATGGACGTTAATGGCCAGCTGGCAACCAACTAATAGCAACAACAATAATAAAATTATTACCAAAGGGTGTTGAGAGAGAACCGTACCATTTGCCCATATTACCCATACGCCCCGGTGGACAGGTAGGACGGACGGACGAACGGACGGACGCCCTAGACAGGCAGGCGGGTAGGCGCATTAAAATTAAATTGCAAATTAAACATCAAAGTAGTTCATGGGCAAAATAGTGAAATGAGTTCATAATCGGATTTGACGACTTGTGAAATGGTTTTAAATGGCTGCCCCATGGAGAGGAATGCCATCGCCGCCGCCGCCGCCACCACCAGCAGCTTGTCATCCCTTGAAAATGCTGTTTTTATGACAAGTGATTTTATGCGCAACATGAACGCGCGTCAATTTTGATATAAAGTGATGGACGCCTGGTTTATCCATGATTAAGAATTGACACATAAAAAGAAGCAACACAAAAAAAATGTCACACCAAATTGGAAGCGCTCATGAAGTAAATTTTGTCGTGTAAATGCGAACTTAGGCAGATAGTATAGAGGTATATGAAATATAGAGAAACGCTCTAATATGCTCTGGTTACTAAACTCATTTAGTAAGTGGACAACCAACATGGGTGCCTTACTTACTCACAGACTTAAGATAGATATAAATAACATCATGCTCATTCTTAAACTGTAGAAGGCCGTGTAGTAAAAACAAGTCCATTTCCTTCATACATAATGAATATGTTTGGGTCTGTGTTGTCATGTTTCAGACCCCATCTAACTAATTAAATTTTAAGTCGAAAACTTTCCTATAATTGCTTTCTGTATAGTAGCCCCACGTTGGGCCCCATTTTGTAAGTAGTAGGTTCTATGTTGTCATGATTTAGACCCCATCTTAATGATAAGATTTTCAGGTTGAATAATTTACTTCAATTTCTTACTCTATAAGAGCCCCACGTTGGGCGCTATTTTGTAAGTAGTAAAGTCTATGTTGTCATGTTTGAGAACCCATCTAACTAATAAGATTTTTAGGTCGAATACTTTCCCTTAATTGCTTACTCTATAAGAGCCCCACGTTGGGCGCCAATTTGTTAGTAGTAGGGTCTATGTTGTCATGTTTGAGAACCCATCTAACTTATAAGATTTTCAAGTCGCATACTTTTGTATAATTGCTTACTGCATAAGAGCCCCACGTTGGGCGCCATTTTGTAAGAAGTAGGGTCTATGTTGTCAATTTTTAGACCCCATCCAACTAATAAGATTTTCAAGTCGCATACTTTCGTATAATTGTTTTCTGTATAAGAGCCCCACGTTGGGCGCCATCTTTGTTAGTCGTAACATTAACGTTATAATATTTGGGAGTCTAGTCTTACCGTACTTTTATATAATTGGTAGATCTATAGTCATAAGAAAGGTCTTTTTTTTTTCCATCTAAGATGGCGTTCTTAAACTATGACAAATATACTGATACGATAGTGCTTTCAGACAGTTCTTCAAAATTTGGTCCAAATCGGATGACTATATCCGGACTGATCGGTCGGAAACTGTGTGGTACAAAAATATCTTTTTGGTTTTTGATAGTAGCGTGATCAAATTTTGAAGTCAACAACAAGATTCTTAATGATTTTGAATATATAAATATTTGATATCTATATTCTCAATATATTCTCTCGGATAAATCAGGATTTATCTTCTTCTTGTTTTTTCAAGATCGACAACCATAAATTTTTAGTACTTTAAACACCGCCTACCACCGCTTTTTATAACAAATTCGTCTTTTACCGCATTTTAATAACCAAACAGCCTTCTTTTCTTTTTTTTGAGTCATCGAGATTATTTATCACTATTTTTTTGTATCTTCAAAACTGCCCTCTAGAGTTCGAAATATGATCAATACCGTCTACTTTTGTTTTCACTATCCTACACAGAGTATTTTAACGTCTTTTCATATAAAAAGGGCAGTAATGTTTCTCCAACAGCGCATAACATCTCTTTTTAGAATCAAAACTCCGCCAATTGTCACATATTTTTGTTGTGAAAGTTTGGCAAACTTGGAACCACGTAGGAACCACATAGTTTTAGTCTTCACTTAATTTATTGCCGTTTTGCAATCTTTAGAAAGAAGAGGAAAGAGGAAGTATTAAAAGACTAAGACGGGATTTACATGATGAAGCAAACTTCATATAGTCTTCTTAGTAGGCGAGAGATTTAAATGTATTTCTTTACTATTCGTTTAAAATGTCTGAAAGATTTCCTCTAAAGTCATGAAGTTTGCTTCATGGTGTAAATCCCGACTTAGTCCGCATTTACACGATGAAGTTTCCTTCATGAAGTTCTTCATGAAGTTTTTGTTTGTGGGAAAGAGGAGAAGAGGGGCAACCGAAACTGGCAAAACTTCATGACCTACCGTAACGTGAAGCTTTTCGATAATTCTCGTTTGCTTTGTTCCGATTGAACTGATGCAGGGTAGATTTGTGGGTTATTTGCTTATCGATAACTCGTGTTCTCAGGCGAATTGAAATCGAACTTCATGAAGCAAAATGTTTCATGTAAATGCGGATAAAGTTTTGAAGATGCTTCAAAACGAAATCGAAGAGAGCTTCATGAAGCAACCTTCATCGTGTAAACACGGACTTACAAAGATAACTCAACCCCAAAAACGACCTTATTCCCATACGAGTTGGGTCGCTTTTGGGGTCGAAAGCGATTTGTAGAACACATGGATATATTGATAAAGTGTCAAGTACTGACAAAGATAATCATTTTTTGTATTATAAGCATTGATTGATCGCCTGTTTTCAGCTATACTTAACTTTTGGTGAGGCTAGTAAATTGCTATAGCCCCACGTTGGGCGCCAGTTTTGGATTTAACTTGAATTTTATACGGTAAGGCTGAAATAATGTGTCAGGTATGTCCACATAACACATATCCCCTCACCATAAAAACAGGTACCCACGTGGCGCGCCATTTTCATTCGAATTGTGAACTGAGCTATTCATTTATTGTCACTTTCGCTGGGCTACAAATTTTGCAATTGAGGCGCAATTTCCAAATTCTTTTCACGTTATGTTTTGTCGCCTGTCGTTGTCGACATGGCCGCTGCCTGTGGTCGGCCCAGCCATTTTGTAGTTGTTGTTGTTGTTGTTGTTGTTGTTGCCTGCCACCGCCAATAAACATTAAATACAGGCGTCGACACGAAGCGGGTGCTGTGCATCCAACAAATTCTTCAAAAATCAATACACCAAGAGACGGGAGCTCCGAAGCAGAAGCAGAGGGCCCGGCCGGGCCGGGGCCGGGTTTTCTGTGTTTTTGGCATCGGTGATGTTGTCAGCTTTTCGGTGGCTACGGCGGTCACAACGACGGCGGCGGCGGCGACGTTGATGTTCCGTTGCTGCCAGGAGTCGACTCCTAAAACTGTTGGCTGTGGCTTTGTACCGGCGGTTGACTGACGCGTATGCGTTATTAAATCTGCATGTGTGTGTGTGTGTGTGTGTGTCCATGTCTATGTCTATGCGTGTGCTGACAGCAATTTGCGTATCAATATGGGCACATAATGCTCCGAAAATGATTTCCAAAATTTGCATTTAAATTAAAAATTATATTTGCAACACAAACAGACAAGTGATAGTGGGAAGGGAAGCGCGGGGGGGGCGGCCCACTCCGCACTACACACCGCAAAACGTCAAAAAATGCAAATTTAGCAAATTTTTAGCAAAAATTTAGCTATTAGTTGTTTTTAGCAACGCTTCAACAAAATGCGTTGCGCATACGCAACGTGTGCCCGGCCACAAATGGATATGAGTGTGTGTGCATGTGTATGTGTGTGTGTGTGTGTATACACACGGTGCCTGGTAGGTGCCATAGGAGGTTGTCACACGGTTGCGGCTTTCCATAGCTTCTGTTTTTGATTGAAAGGGGAGGCCAAGAGCCAAAACTAACATATGTAGATTTTAGCTGCCAACTAAAGTCACTTAAGGGTCCACAGCGATTTCAAAAATAGCTAAATTTACGGGATCCAGTTTTAAAACAACACAATAGTTTTGAAATATTAATTAAATAAAAAAAGCAAAAAAATGAGTCTAAGAAATGAAATTTCACAACCCCCATAAAAAGGTTTAATGCGAATGTTCGAACTAGAGCAGGTCATGACTGTATGAGTCAAACTTTTGGCCATACTTTTTTTCATCATTTTGGGTGGAACAAATGGGATACAAAGGAAAGTACCGGTATTACCTTTTCATTATGGTTCCACACTCACAGAAAAAATGGAGAATTTCATACTTAGATCAAGAGCATTCCAGCACAATAGTACGGTAAGAGTAAAAATTATTGATCCAATAGTGAATTTCTTGATCCAAGAATGAACTCTTAAGAACGAATTTCCTGGAACAAGAATTTTCATACTTGATCTAAGAATACAAAATTCTTATTCCTAGTAAAAAAATTCTTGAATCAAGAGCTTGACAGACTCAAAGCCAATATTCTCTCATGCTTGAATCAAAAAGCGAATATTCTTAAATCCAAGAATCTCCCATTCTTGAATCAAGAGCTGACCATTCTCAAGTTCAAGAGTCTCCCATTCTCGAATCAAGAGCTCTTACTCTTAAATCAAGACCGCCCGTTTTCCAATCAAAAGCTTAAGCAATTTAAATTCAGTTGTTTCTGTTTTATTAATAAAATAATTAACTGAATTTTGTTGGTTGTAAAGTTTTCTTTTAAGTCATCCTACGGCGTTCAAATGTAACTCCAGAACATTTTCCAAGCCAGTTGGACACTTTGATGACAGGGACAGAGTGTCATCTTCTGCAGGAAACTATAACAAAACAATAATACAAATAATTAAAATCTGTTCTCGTTTCCCCGATTGATCGGAATTGGTTGAGGTTCTTATTTTCAAGATACGATTAGACAATTCAGATTATATACTTTGTCATCAAAACAGTGGAATGAAAATAAATGGAAATTTGAAGTTATTCGCCGAATAAGAAAATCGGTTTCTGAAAACGGGAAAATTCACCAATTCCGAATCCTCATAATTTGATCTATAGAAAACGGGAACAGGCCTGATAGTAATATTCGAACTTTAAATCTCTTATTTTTTTTTTCCATGAGAATAGCTTCTCTCTAAATTGTATTCTCAGGAGGGAGGGATGGCTTCTTTGAACTCGTCGGGATTCATTATTTTGAGGCTGTTAAGGCTGAAAATAAAGAAAATCGGCAAAATGATTTTTTAATTAAGGGGCGAATACTTTCTAGCACCACTGTGCTGAGCAAATGCGCTGCCTTTGGCGCCATGTATATCTGTATGTATGTGCATATGCTTAAACGGCTGCAAGTGTGAAATTTGTTGCTGGATATACATATCCGCAGATATCTTTATAAGATGACACATTTGCTTGCCCTGTATGCGAAAAATAAGCGACACTTTTTATTGAGCTACAAATATAATTCAATTTATTACCTAATACATTTTACCATATTGACTGAAGAAATACGATTCTCATTCTATTCTCAATTTAATTCAATTTAATTTGGTCGCTCATCGAGAGACTGTTTTGAAAATTTCACATTCTATCAGCACTCACATTCACTCAAATTAATTGAAATGACTGTCAAAATTCATTTATTCAGGCTTCATTTGCTATTTGGAGTGCAATCAATCAGCCCTCTAGTTCGAAGCAGTACTTAAGTTTAAGATTCGCCTCGAAGGACCGGTTTTCAAAAGCATGAATCAATTGATCATGGCAGGTAAGGCTAGGGGTAAGGTTAAGGTGAGGTATGGTTAGGTCAAGTAAGGTTAACTTAGGTTAGGTTATCTTAGGTAAGGTTAAGTAAGGTTAAGTAAGGTTAGGTAGGTTAGGTTAAGGTTAAGTTAGGTTAATAAGGTTAAGAATTACGTTAGGTTATTACGTTGTTAGGTTAGTTAAGGTTACGGTATGTTACTTAGTTAGTTACGGTTATTAGGTTACGGTTAGTTACGGTTAGGTTACGGTTAGGTTAGTTACGGTTAAGGTTACGGTTAGGTTACGGTTTTAGGTTACGGTTAGGTTACGGTTAGGTTACGTTAGTACGGTTATTAGGTTAGTTACGGTTAGTTAGTATTAGTTACGGTTGGTACGGTTATTACTTAGTTACAGTTATTGGTTACTATTACGTTAGTTACGTATTAGGGGTTACGTTATTACGTTGTTAGTGGTAGGTTTTAGTTCGTTTACGTTAGTTAGGTAAGGTTAGATTAGTTATTATAGTTACGTTAACGTAATAGTTAGTTAGTTAGGTTACTTAAGTTACGGTTATTACGGTTAGACGTTATAAGTTAGTTACGTTATACTTAGTTATTATACTTAGTTAGATTACTAGTGTAGGTTACTTAGGTTACGTTAGGTTACGGTTAGGTTACGTTAGGTTACGTTAGACTAGTTAGTTACGTTGGTTACTTATTACGTTAGGTTACGTTAGGTTACGGTTAGGTACGTTAGGTTACGGTTAGGTTACGTTAGTTACGGTTAGGTTACGGTTAGTTACGGTTAGGTTACGGTTAGGTACGGTTAGGTTACGGTTAGGTTACGGTTAGGTTACGGTTAGGTTACGGTTAGGTTACGGTTAGGTTACGGTTAGGTTACGGTTAGGTTACGGTTAGGTTACGGTTAGGTCACGGTTAGGTTACGGTTACGGTTAGGTTACGGTTAGGTTACGGTTAGGTTACGTTAGGTAGGTTACGGTTAGTACGGTTACGGTTAGGTTACGGTTAGGTTACGGTTAGGTTACGGTTAGATTAGGGTACGGTTAGGTTAGGTTACGGTTAGGTTAGGTTACGGTTGGGTTGGGTTAGATTAGCTTAGTTCAGGTTAGGTTAGGAAAAGTAAAATTGGGTTAGGTTAGTTATAGTAAAGTAAAGTAAGTTTAGTTTAGTTTAAGCCCAGGTAAGACCGAGCTTCAGTAACTGATTGGTTATCTACCCTTTGCTTTGAATTCCAGTTCATATTTCAATCTACTCCAATCCTTCAATCTTTCCCCTGCGACTTAGTTTTGAGTTTCATTCCTAGCCATTTCCATATGCGTCTCCTTCTACTTGTTCCTACGTGTATGGAGCACATCGAACACCTCCTGTTCATGAAGAAGTGGGGAATAGAAAACACATCCCTCAACGTTAGGGAAACAATGGGAGCAGTAGCCAAAAGGAATTCACAGCAATCCGGAGCTGGGGCCATTGTTGGTTGCTGTTCTTGTTGTTGTTTTGTTGTTGTTGTTGCTGGTGGTGTTAGTGTTGGTGTGTGTCAAAACAAATTTCATTTCACATTCAATTAAATTAATTTTAACACCATTTGCCGGCAACAGGAAAAGCAGGACCCCACAACATCCAGAGCAAGGGGTGACCCAAGAATCTGCTTGGCCTGGCCTGGCCGCTGCCAATGCCAATGACGTCGCAGCAGGCAACTGAACTGGGCATGCCTTTGCCACGTTTTCCACATTTCTCCACTTTACCGTTAATGGTTTTATCTTTTCCTTATTGTTGCCGCTTTGGGGGCGCCCCCATAGATCGATCGAGGCCGATTCGACGAACAGCGAGTTAATATAATTACAGAAATAAAGTCTGGAATTTTAATTAAAACACAACTTCATTTACAGCCGCAGACGACAGTTGTGAGTGGGTGGGTGGGTGGTTGGGTGGCAGGAATGGCTAACTGAAGTGGGGCAGGTGGCGCCATCATAGACAATGACAATAGTGAATGCTCTGGCATTGGACTTCCAGCAATTGTCATTTTGGATGCAATGGCCAACGCACTAGAAAAATTCGAAAAATTAAATTAGAAATACGGGCGAGAGGTTGGAGTGCTGCTGCTGCTGCTGCAATTGAAGGAGTGGATGGAATGAATGAATGAATGAATGGATGAATGCATGAATGGAAAATCTAAAAAAAAGAATGCGCGCATATTGCCAACAACATTTCACTGTGGCAGCAACAAAGAGTATAATTAGTAGTCGGATTGGAATTTTGTTTTGTCAACTATTTCTAGCAACTGTAGTAAATATAAGAAAGCTACAACAACAATGCGCATTGTAACATGTACTGTGGCCTTTGTTTAACTGATATGAAAAGAAAAATCTGAGAATTTCTTATACCAGTTTGTAAAGGAAATGATACTACTTTCACACTTATGTAAAAAATCTTTATAAATTTTTGAAGTGTTCTTAATTTTCCTCTTTATGATTTAATTATTATTATTTTTGCTGTTGTGTTGCTTCTGAAAATTTTTGCCGCATTTCAATTATGTTTTAACGGCTTAGAGTTAATTGAAAACCAATTCATGGGCAAACAAAAATTGGCGGACCGCCGCTACTCAGAATAACAAAAACAAAAAAAACAAAAAACACAGCGAAACAACATTAAATGCCAACACAGATTCTTGCCATTTGAAATTGATAGATAAACACACAGATGAACACAAATATGGGGATATATACAGACATACAAACATATATACATATACTTGTATTTATGCATTTTTATTTCTCTTGTCTGTGTGTGTTTTTTTTGTTATTGACTTTGGCGTTTTCCAATTAAAGCACATAATTGATTAACATTGAAAGCGGGCATAAAAATTGAAATTATATTTACTTTTTATTATTGTACGTGGAGAGCTCCATGGCATATCTCATTTTTAATTCGATCGGATAAAAAAAAAAAAAAAGTCAATCGGATAGCATTTTTTTTTTCTCTTTACACAATTTGCACGGAAAATTTTCCTACCCTGGGGATAGATTTTCCAATATTAGAAAATTTCTTGTCAATTTATTTGTCAATCCAATTTAAGGTTTCCTGGTGGTCGGATTTTTTTAAATATGTAAACCAAGTTAAAACTCAATCGGATGAAAAATATTTTTTACCATATTGAATTTTCCGGGCATTTTCCGACCTTTCAGTCGTATTTTCGTACATCGGAAAATCTTTTGTCTAACTATTTTGCCTTTTGTATTCACAAACCGAGTATGAACTTAATCGAATGACAAATAATTTTTTCCATTATAAACTCAGTCAGATTAAGGGCCGATTTCTCATCTTTTAGATAGCTGCTATGTGTCACATAAACTTATATTTTACTCTGTTATTTGTAAGTTTATGTTAAGTTTAATAAGAATTTAATTTAAATTTGCTTCCTCACACTTGGACGGCTTCAATCAGAGAGAGAGAGAGAGAGAACCAAGTCGATACCTATATTACTCTCCTTCTCAGCATCTATAACAAGAAGTATCGATAAAAGGGTTCTAAAAAGTATTGATATAATTCAGGAATACATATAATATATTATGCCAGGGATACATTTACAAAACTTACACCATATTTAATTTTCCGTGCATTTTCCGACCTTTGGAAAATACTTTGTTTAATTATGTTGCATATATTGTATTTACAAACCGAGTTTAAAGTCAATCGGATGAAAAATAGTTTTTCCTATAATGATTGTCCGAATTTTTCTGGCGGATTTTCCGAAATTGGGAAAACCTTTCAAATCGGATGAAAAATATTTTTTCTAAAGATTTTTCCGACCATTTTCCTTGTGGGCGGATTTTCCGAAATTGGGAAAACCTAGTTTGAAGTCAATCGGATGAAAAATAGTTTTTCCTAAAATGATTTTCCGACCATTTTCCTTGTGGGCGGATTTTCCGAAATTGGGAAAACCTAGTTTGAAGTCAATCGGATGAAAAATAGTTTTTCCTAAAATGATTTTCCGACCATTTTCTTGTGGCGATTTTCCGAAATTGGGAAAACCGAGTTTGAAGTCAATCGGATGAAAAATAGTTTTCCTAAAATGATTTTCCGACCATTTTCCTTGTGGGCGGATTTTCCGAAATTGGGAAGACCGAGTTTAAAGGCAATCGGATGAAAACTAGTTTTTCCTTAAATAATTTTCCGACCATTTTTCTTGTGGGCGGATTTTCCGAAATTGGGAAAACCAAGTTTGAAGTCAAGCGGCTAAAAAATAGTTTTCCCATGAATGATTTTCCAACCATTTGCCTTGTGGGCGGATTTTTTGAAACTGGGAAAACCAAGTTTGAAGTCAACGCAAAATAGTTTTTCCTTAAATGATTTTCCGACCATTTTTTGATTTCGGAAAATAAGTTTTTCTAAAATGATTTTCCGACCATTTTCTGGTGGGCAGATTTTCCATAATTGGGAAAACCGAGTTTGAAGTCAATCGCATGAAAAATAGTTTTTCCTTAAATGATTTTCCGACCATTTTCCTTGTGGGCAGATTTTTCCGAAATTGGGAAAACCAAGTTTGAAGTCAAGCGGCTGAAAATAGTTTTTCCTAAAATGATTTTCCGACCATTTTTCTTGTGGGCGGATTTTTCAAAATTGGGAAAACCAAGTTTGAAGTCAATCGCATGAAAAATAGTTTTTCCTAAAATGATTTTCCGACCATTTTCCTTGTGGGCGGATTTTTCAAAATTGGGAAAACCAAGTTTGAAGTCAAGCGGCTGAAAATAGTTTTTCCTAAAATGATTTTCCGACCATTTTCCTTGTGGGCGGATTTTCCATTGAAATTTGTTTTTCTAAAATAATTTAACCATTTTTGGGTGAATTTTTCGAAATTGGGAAAAATCTGATGAAAAAATAGTTTTTCCTAAAATGATTTTCCGACCATTTTCTTGTTCGCGGATTTTCCGAAATCGGCAAAACATGTCCCATATGTCCCATTAATTTGCATACATTTCTTTCAAACAGAATTTGAGGTTAATTGAATGAACAAATTTTGCCATACAAACTTTTTCAGGAGTTTTCCCCCATCCCTTGGGGCTGGAATTTTCCAAAACCCCACTTTCATCTCATTTGAAAATTTCTGTAAAAGTTTCAGCTTTCTAGCTCTTACCGTTTAGGCTCTGCGTAGATTGGCAATGAATCAGTCAGTCGGGACAAGCTCCATAATCCCATGTGTTCTACATATCGCTTTCGAGCCTAAAAACAACTCAAATCGTTTGGGAATAGGGTCGTTTTTCGGGTTGAAAGTGATTTGTAGAACACTTGGGCATATTTTTTGAGATTTAGAATTAGTCCTTAAACAAAATCTCCATTAATTTATTTAGATCAGGGGTCAACAATGTGAAGCAGAGAAAAGTTGTCAAGACATTCAAACAACGAGCTTTAAGGCAGCGTTTGTCAAGAAAAGCAAGGCAAAAAAGTGAGAGTATTAAAAAAAAAAGCGGCTCTGACCTACTTCATTGAAAGCTAGTCAGCGACTGATTGGTTTTAGGGATTTGTTTACTCTCTTGTTGAAAGGCTGTGTTCGTACTTCAGGCGGTATTTAGGACAAATTCTGTTTTAAAGATCTCTATTCCTGGCCTGGGCCTGCTGTGTCCCAAAAAAGAGAAGCATATTCTCAGTTTGCCAGTGGCAACTTCTCTGCTCACATTGCCCAATTTCCTACCTAGGGTATACAAATTTCGTTAATCCAATATAAAAGTGATTAAAACAAAATTTGTTTATTATTCTAGGAATTGTAAATAATATTTGCTTAGAGTTGAAATGAAAATGTTGCCATTAAATACAGGAATAATATTTGCCCTCATTTTCATTAATACATTTGACACTTAATTGTGTGCCTTTCCCTACCCCTAAGGGGGGTGTGAGTGGGAAAACAATTTGCAAAATTACTTTTAACTTAACACAGGAAGACAACAAAGGCTCGCCCTATCAGTCAGTCAGTCAGTCAGTCAATGATGAAGATGATAATGAAGCAGTTGTTGTTGTTGTTGTTGTTGTCAGTGCAACAAGCATAATTGTTGTGTATGTTGAACTTTTTGACCGGTCGGTGTTGAAGGCAATTCGCAACATCACACAATCAGTGAGGGGTAGGGTGATAGGAGGGGTAGAAGGGGTAGGGGTAGGCTGGTAGAAGTGCGCCTCGTTCAGATTTGCATAATAAATGAGACACAAAAGCCAAGCGGCTACTGTCACATGGCACACACACACACACACACACAGTGGGTTGAGTGGAGTCATGTGCCAGCCATAATGATGATAATAATGATGCACATGCACACACACACACACACATATACAGGTGTACAACAGAGACAGACACGAACAAATTGCCGACTTTTAGGGGGGCGTTGGTAAAAGCAAAACAATATGCAAATTGTGTTGCATACTTTTTGGAGGCAGCGTGAAAATCATTGCATCTAAGCGGAGGAGATGCAGAGAAGCAAGCAGAGAAATACTGAAACAGGGTTCCAAATCGGACCGGGGGACAGGCCTGTGTAACAGTTGGCAGCAACATAATGCCTTTCCGGTATCCAATAAACCCGACTGCACTTCGGACAGCCCGGATTTCCGCCTGAATCATTGATGAGCTATTAAAGTCATTTCTATTTTGCTGTTTGTTGTTGTCCAGTGAGCGAGACTCACTGCACTTTTGTCACGTCTATTTCGTAGTTGGAGTCCACATCCCAATTGGCACGTTGTTGCCACTAAGCGCATGTGCCATAAATACTTGTCAAATAATTGAGAATTTACAAAAAAAAAAAAAAAAAAAAAAAAAAAAAAGACAAAAAGAATTGAGAAATCGGCCATGTCCACTGTACACTGTAGATAAAAAGAATATTAATATTTGCATTGCTTCAAAATGCACTTTTACTATAAAACTTTGGGGATCTATATACGATGAATGCTGGCTACATTAATAAACTTAAATAACTTTTTTAAAGAGTATATAAATTATTTTAAAAGCTGTATTCAATTCCGTGGCATGATATGTTGTAAGGAAGGATGGAGTACATATCTCAGTCTGACCAAGGTCGCTTACAAAAAATTTGTAAGATCTGGGAACGGGGGAAAAGAACCCAAAAATCCTAGAAAAAGGGCGACAGAATGAGACCACGGCCACCACAGAGAAGGGCAATAGAATTTAAGAGCATTCCGGAGGATATCGAAAACGACAAGATGAAACCATGTCCGTCTTCTAGAAACCTAAGGGACAAAGAAAAGGCGCACCTACGACGACTAGATAAAATCACGCTCGTCGTAAGACGAGAAATAAAGGGAAATAGAGAGAAGACGCTTCGTAATATTAATAAGTTTGGGGCACTTACGATTTTCACGTGGGATGGAACACTAAAAGTCAGATAAATTAATAGACACACACTTTCGATTTCACCGATTTAACTCTCCTTGTTGCATTACTTATTTTTGTTCAATCTCTATTAGTTTTTGCTTTATCTCATAATAATCTCCTTCTCTTATATTACCCTACACTGTTCGTGGTTTTAAACTATTCTGAGCCATGATTTTGGCACGTCCGTTCGGTTTGACTTCCGCCATGGAGCAATGCTATATATATTTCTGGCCTAATAAAAAAAACGCGAATATTTATGATCAAAAAATGGTTTTATTGTTTTTCAAAGTATTCTCCAGCATGTATACACTTTTTGCAGGCGCTCAAACCAATTGTCAAAACACTTTTTCCACTCCGATTGAGACACCTGCAAAACTTAATTTTGAACTTTCAACAGCATTTTGGCCACAGGAATCGTTGACCCATTTTCACTTGAAGTGCGGGAATAAAAAGAAGTCATTGGGTGCCAAGTCAGGGCTGTACAGCGGATGACCCATCAACGCTTGATGTGTGAGAGTTCGTTGTCCTGGTACACAATGATCTGTCTTCTCTTGTTTTTTTCAATTTCTCCGAAGACTTTAGGCAAACAAATTGTGGTATACCACTCAGAATTGACCGTCCTACGTTGCTCAAGCGAAACACGGTCGCCAGGTATTAGTTTTACCGAGGCGAAACGCATTTGCTTAGAAGTGCTTCTTCCACGAACGACTTTCGTTGGTTTGGCTCTTCGAAGACCCACACGGTCGATTCTGGTTTGTTTCGGGCTCATAAGCATAGATCCATGATTCGTTACCTGTGAGAATCTTGTAAACGTCTTGAAACACCGCGACTATATTTTTTCAAAATTTCTTTGCACCAATCCACACGAGCCTTTTTTTGAGCGATTGTCAACGAGAATAAACCTTTTTTACGATCAGGTGTTCCAGCAATATCGAATGTATCTGGTGGAAGAAATGCTTAAGGATGCCTCTATCTCACGGTATGTCACATGGCGAACTTGCATTATCAGTTCACGCACGGCATCAATGTTTTCTGGCACAACGACTGTTTTTGGACGACCTTTCACGACCTTCGCTGTCGACCGAATTCATTAAACCAATGTTTTACAATGCTATAGGATAGTGCTTCATCGCCATACAAAGATTTAAGTTCATCGTTGCACTCTTATCGTGATAATCCACGTCGAAAGTTGTGAAAAATGATTGCACGAAAATGTTCACGAGTTAATTCCATTTTTCTGCCGAGGTAAGTTTTTGATTAATCGTTAATCGATATCAAACGTGGTCACACATAAAATAGTTGTATGGAGCTATCGATAAAGTCCAAACTTTTTTTGGGCAAAAGGCCAATTGGTCCTAAAATGGTTGAAGTGACCTAGGCCAAAAACTTAAATAGCAATCCACGTATTATATTCCGTTCCTGGTTTCATACACTCAGAAAAAAACCCGAGAACTTTGAACTTTAATCAATCGTACAAAAATACTTGATGCAAGTACAAAATACTTGGTTTAAGTACGATCCCAAAATACTTGATTTAAGACCGTTTCGGGATATATTTAGTAGATTTTGGGCTATTTCAAGGTTTATTAGACCTTATTCTTAAAACCAAACCCCTTAGTAACAAACAAACAAACAGTTTGACCAGAACGTTTGCTGAGTCAGCAAACTAAAATTACTCTTTCGTCTATAATTATAATGCATGCATTGATTTACACTTTCATACGATATATCGTCATACTAATAAAAACAAACACCGCCTACTTCACTAAAACAGTTTAACTGATATTTAAGTAGCCCTGCCTGCTCAGAGTAAGCTAAGTATAACTCGGGGAAGTCAAGTTCAGTGATCAGTCAGTTTGTGGCCGTGCACCGATCGTGTTAAATCAATAGAGAAAACTATGGCTGTATTACTAAATCAGGAGTTGTCTTGGTACAAGATTTCTCTAATATTGTGTCTATTTGGTTTTCTACATGATTTTCGTCCCTCCGAATCGTATACCACGGAAATTTTCTTAAGCAAGGAGTATAATGTGACACAGAATCAAGTGAATCGTGAAATTATACCCGTGCAAACGTATTCCCATTTGTGTTTATTGATATTGGTGTTTCTTATCACCGACTCTTTGAGGTAATTAGTAAGTTATTAAGGGTGTTTAGTGAAGTAATTGTAATTTTGCTTTATAGATATAAACCCATTATCATAGCCAGTGCTCTGTGCGCCATTGTGGAGGAGCCTCTATGGACCACACAGCTGTGGGGTCTTAAGGTGGCCGAAATATTTGCTGGCTTCAATTTGGCCGCCAATGTGGCCTATCAGACTTACATCTATGCAAAAGTGGATAAAAAGTATTATGCCCGGGTGACCTCGCATACCAAGGCTGCCCAGTTGTTGGGTAAAATGACTTCGGGCATTTTGGCTCAATCTTTGCTCTTCCTAAATTGGATGGACTTTAGACAGTTGTTATATATCACCGTGGGTGGTAAGTTGGAAACTATAAAAAAAGAAGTTATTCCATAAATTAACATTATGTTCCAACAGCTCAAATTGTGGCTGTTATTTGGACTGTAAGCCTACCCAAAGTGGAGAAGAGCTTGTACTTTCATCAGGAACAAAATTTAGAGAAAAGTCCCGAAGCACTGGAAAATGGTACAGTTCCCGCTACTGAAGAAACTAAGCAACTGCGTGGCTTACAACTTTTGTGGTCACATTTTCATACCGCCTATACAAATCCTCAAGTTTTACTTTGGAGCATTTTTTATGCCATTATACTGGCGGGTTTTAATCAAGTCATCTGTTATACACAATTGTTATGGAAATCCTTTGACAGCGAACCAACTGTAAGTAATTTTAGAAAAAAATCTGAAATTTTGTTTAACTAATTTCTTTGCCTCATTTTAGGTGGCCTGGAATGGTGCCGTAGAGACTATTTGCACGGGCTTGGGCGCGGTATTTTCCCTTCTCTCTGGTTACTTCTATGCGGGACGTTTGAAATCGCAAAGTAATTTACTAGCCCTGGCATTTCTTACTTTTATCAAGGGTCACTGCATTTTGTT
The DNA here is from genome assembly GCA_018904225.1 of Lordiphosa mommai. Taxonomy (NCBI): domain Eukaryota; kingdom Metazoa; phylum Arthropoda; class Insecta; order Diptera; family Drosophilidae; genus Lordiphosa; species Lordiphosa mommai. Next base: position 67,903 of record JAEIFT010000449.1, read on the forward strand.
GGCCTGTTCAACCAAAAATATTTATTTCTCCTATTTGGGGTACATACTATTTGGTTGCCTTCATCAATTTACCTCAACTGCTGCTAGGTATGTGCTTATATTCCAACTTAGAGACGTTTTCTCATATTCCTGCTTTTCAAATCCGAGAATAAAACGGTGTTGCCTACTTTTAGGCCGTCTGTGTCTACTACGACCCGAATGCGATTTAGACGCGGCATAAAAGTAGGCAACATCGATTTTCTCAAAAACATGAAGATGAGAAAACGGCCCTTAGACTTGATTATACTCCAATTTTGTACTTTCCAATTTTTAGTGCCAAAATAGCCGAAAGTCTGTCCGAGGAGAGCTTCGCCTTGGTCTATGGCTTTAATACCTTCATTTCGCTGATCTTGCAATCGTTGCTCACTTTGGTGTTTGTCAATGGATTCGGTGTGGTCTCAATTTTAACAGCTTTGAACAGTTTAAAGCTTATGCCATATATTTTATTGCATTTAGTTTTATCTGCTGGATATTCGTGGTGGTGCAGTGGATCTATCAGTTGGTTAAACCAAAGAAAAGTACATGATAAGCAAAGGGAGCGAATCCCACATTAGGAGCATGTTATGAATTTTTGTATTATCTATTTATAAGTCAAATGTAGAATAAATGTTTTAAGTTTAACACGTATTTTAGCTGTTAGTTTAAGTGGACGAATTTTTTGATAGGGGTATTAGGTTCCTTTCTCTTGAGCGAAAATTAAAAGACACACGAGCCAAGAGATTGAGAGAAGCTCGGCTAGGCAACCTTTGGGGGGGCTGTAACCAGGGTTCGTAAAATAACAAACGCAAGATATTAACACAAAGAAAAATATACAAGCTGTAAAAAATAATTATTTTCAGACATGAGTATTAACAATTTTACATATCAAAAAAATTTTTTTTTCGCATGTAACATTTTTGTATCGTTTTTGACATGACTGTTATTTACATGCGTAAAGAAGGCAGCTTAAATTATTCACATGACTGTAAATTACAATCGTGTCAAAATTAGCAATTGAAAAAAATAATTTTTTTCATATGTAAAATTTTTACTTTTCATGTCTGAAAATAATTATTTTTTACATTGATGTTATTTATCATGGCGTGAAAATTATTTTTGTGAATTTTACGAACAGCCAATTTATACATTTTACAATATTTAATTTAAAAGTAACGCGTAACGCATAACGCTCACACGCACACATATGTATGACCCAACTCTAATACATATGTACATCGTGGATTGAAGGTTATAGTTTAAGGGCCGTTTTCTTAGCTCCTAGATAGCTGCTATGTGTCAGATAAACATAAATTTGACTCTGTTATTTGTAAGTTTATTTAAAAGATAGTGCTAAGTAGGAGATGAGAAATCGTTTTTTTTTGCTAGGGGTAAAATTTAATTTTATAATAACGCATAACGCCTAAGGCTCACCCGGACACAGCATGCACTCCAACCAATTGCCTGGGCAACTGTAGCATGTTTTCCAACACTGGTTTGCAACATTGTTTACCAACATTGTTTTCTAACACTGTTTTCCAACATTCTTTTTTAACACTCAGATTTCAACACTGTTTTTTTAACCTTGTTTTCCAAGTCAATTTTCCTGCACTATTTTATAACACTCATTTCATACATTTTTTTCCAACACTTTTTCCAACATTATTATTAACATTCTTTTTAACAATCTTTTTAACAATAACAATCAAATAACATTGTTTTCCAACAGAATTTTCCAACACTGATTTTAACATTGTTTTCCAACACTATTTTGTAACACTGTTTTCTAACACTGTTTTCTAACACTGTTTTCTAACACTGTTTTCTAACACTGTTTTTCAAATCTGTGGCATTTCGCCAGGTGTATAAAAAAAGTAAAAAATAAACAATAATATACATAATTTAAAAATTTTTAAGATAGAACCTAGTATTGTCTTTAAATATATTCACTCGGACTTAATATCTATAATTTAGTCCGACGCTCAATAAGATCGCTTAGTCAGGTGAATTTCCTTTAAAACATGTCATACCCAATATTCAGCTTCGATGTTTTCCACTGTTATATGTAAAAGATTAAGCTACTCGGCAAGTTCACCTTACGCATTGCTTTGAGCCGTCATCAGTGCAAAGTGCGTTTTTTACCTCCAAATTTCCGACACAAAATTTGGCAAACTAACGCTGATATTGTCCGTATACGTTGCATACTTTTGTACGAGTTTGGGTCGAGTGCTGTCTTTTTCGGAAGTAAAGCTTCTTCAAATGCTACCGATTGACGATCAACTTTTAATCGATAGTAGCTGAGCCTTCAAATGATACTCAGCTGTTCGGCTAATGTCATCTATTGAAAAAATTTGATATGACTTTCTTGGTAAGGTAAATTACTTTACCACACCTTATCTGGTACTCAATTTCGTAACCCGTAATTCTTTGGCTATAATTTTGGCACTGGGGCTATTGAATCCTATGCTTGGCAGTTAGTTTAATCAAATCCGTCATTATAGGCCCCTTGATGTTCTTGATTGTGTGCTAACCAGCTGTTTAAGTGAGTAGGTTAATGATCAAGAGTAGAAGAGCACAAATACAATTGAAAGCACGGTCGCCATGTTTTGAATATTAATCAAAATGTTGCTACCGCACTTACAATACTGCCAGCACTTGAGTCAAGGGGTCCTTATTTGTTTTATTTAAGACTTTCCTAAAGACTGAAAGTTCAGTTTCACAAGCTAAAGCTACCATTGATGAGTTACCACGTTGGGCGCCATTTTTAAATATTAATCAAAATGTTGCTACCGCACTTAAATACTGCCACCACTTGAGTCGAGAGTTTTTATTTTATTTATTTAAGACTTTTCTAAAGACTGAAAGCTACCGTTGATGAGTTACCACGTTGGGCGCCATTTTTAAATATTAAATTGCCAATGGTCAGTAAAGTCGCTTGTATGTCCTTTTATATGCCTGGCATATAATTTGATGCAACAATTAGCGAAACGAAAATTCGATTTAAGCTGCTTTCAAGCCGCGCATCCAGCAAGCGGATGAGAGCGGCGGATGAGGTTGCGGCAATTCTTAATGAAACTCAACAATTTTCGGACTTAAGTTGAGGGGGCGTGGCCAGGTTGCTAAAAAGCTTACGAGCAAACACAACAATCGAACGGCAGACAGACAATCGGGCAAAATGTTCATTCTGTGGACACTGTGGACGTGGCAATTGCCACGACGACAATGCGGCTGTCGCCAGACGTGGATGAGGACGTTGACGGAAATGAAAAGATAATTTACCCGCATGTTTCAGCATCAGCGTGCGCCACGCCCATTGCCACACGCACAGCACAGCACAGCAGCGGAGGCACTGGCTCCTCTTCATCGTGCCGCTAATGCTAATGCTGGTTATCTGTCTATCCATCAGTCGGCCATGTTATGATGTAAATGCCGACCCACTCGGCTGGCTTCTGCTTCTGCTCCTGCTGATGATGATAATGGCCACCGCATTCGCTTCATTCTAGCTCCATTTCAGCTCAAATATGTCGCTTCCGTCTAGCCAGCCTCTACCTCTGTACCTCTGTCTGCCCGCACACACACACACACACACACACACAGGCCCACAAATTTATTGTTCTTAAACATCTGAACAGGAGAGGGAGGACTCTGGCTTGCTGGTTATATTCGAATGCCAAGTTGCCAGTTGTCACAAAGTGAGTGAAATATAGCCGAAATGTCAAATGTCAGCGAAAGACATTATTACTGGCTAGTTGATCCGTTCTCCCGTACGTAGCTCCCATTGTCCCTGCGTCCAACGGATGTCGCCGTCTGCTAGATAATCGATACGCACACACGACACTCCAAAAAGGGGGGGAGTGGGGGAGGGGAAGCACCCATATCAACCATTAGACAAGTGCGTGTGAGCCTAAAAACCTTCAAGTAACCAACCGCATTTGGCCAATAGTTGATTGAGGCACTCAATCAGGTTGCCCCAATCGAGAAGAAGTTGTGCCTGAGGACAAAGTCAAGAATCTCTTTTTTGCATATGTCCCAGCGGATTACTTAACTCATATTAGCGGTCTGTCTTATAGTTTCCCTCAAAGAGCTTACAGGCCAGGGCAGTTTTTTCCCATTTCCTACGTAAAACGCTACTCGAAGCGGGAATTGTTTCATTTTTCTTTGATAATGTAGTGTGACCAGTTGTTAGCAAAAAGTTACTTAAACTGAAAGGGTCACTCGGTCCTCAATTCGTGAAGGTTATTTCTAATAATTCTGAAACAAAATTCACTTCTTTTTTATAAAACGAGTTGGCAGGGCCACATTGCAGCCAGTGCTGCCCAGGGTAATTATTTGTTTTGCTTATAACTCGAATATCGTTCATCTGATCTGGAAACGGTGTATGGTGGATCGTTAAGTAATGATGAGAGGAATATATGTCTAAAAGGTTCGAATAACCTAACTCCAAAAATTGTGGCAGATATGAGATATTTTTGAAATTGTGGGGTGGCAACTCTACTATCGTTCATCTGATGGGAAAATGATGTATGGGGGCTCGATAAGTAATGATGAGTAGAATATATATATCCAAAATTGTGCAAGATATAAGTTTTTTTTTTTAAATTTGGAGGGTGGCAACTCTACTATCGTTCATCTGATCGCAAAACAATGTATAGGGGTTAAATAATGATAAGTAATGATGAGTTAAATATATGTCTAGAAGCTTCGAATAACGTAACTCCAAAAACTGCTGGAGATTTGAGGTGTTTTCTAAATTGTGGGGGTGTCAACTCTACAATCGTTCATCTGATCGGAAAATGATGTGTTGGGGCTCTATAGGTATTGATGAGAAGAATATATGTCTAGAAGGTTTGAATAACCTAACTTCAAAATTGTGGAAGATATGAGATATTTTTGAAATTGTGGGGTGGCAACTCTACTATAGTTCATCTGATCGAAAAATGATGTATGGGGGCTCGATAAGTAATGATGAGAAGAATATATGTCTATAAGGTTCAAACAGCCTAACTCCAAAAACTGCTGGAGATTTGAGGTGGTTTTTAAATTGTGGGGGTGGCAACTCTACTAATGTTCATCTGATCGGAATACGATGTATGGGGGCTCGATAAGTAATGATAACCTTACTCCAAAATTCTTGAAGATTCGAGGTGTTTATCTTATGATTCATACGGACAGACAGACGGACATGGCTATATCGCCTCGGCTGTTGCTCCTGATGAAGAATATATATACTTCATAAGTTCGGAGATGCTACCTTCTGCCTGTTACATTCCTTGGCACAAATCCCATATACTCTTCCTTCCTTCGCTCTAATGCAATTCCAAAATGAGAAGCGAACTCAAAACCAACTAACCTTGATGGCTCGCCTGACTACATCAACTTTAACTAAGCCAAATCCAAAACCAAATGGCAACACACTTGGCCGAGAAGTTTTGAAACGCATTTGCTTAGCTTAAGCTCGATGATGGGAGTGTGGAAAGAGGTAGATCATAAGTCGGAATATTTGGAATGAATATAAAAATGAAGCTTACTCAAAACTTGGTTTAGTTTTACGGGAAGGTAAGAAAATCGAAGGAATCGAGGATTTTAGTCTGACTGACTGATTTACTGACAGACTGATTCATTAACGAACAGGCCAAACAGCTTAAGCTAGAAATCTTTTTAAGATATTAAGAAAATTTGGGGATAAGTAATGATGAGAGGAATATATGTCTAAAAGGTTCGAATAACCTAACTCCAAAAATTGTGGGAGATTTGAGATATTTTTGAAATTGTGGGGGTGGCAACTCATCTATCGTTCATCTGATCGCAAAATTATATATGGTGGATCGATAAGTAATGATGAGTAGAATATATGTCTAGAAGGTTTTAATAACCTTAATTTATAGAAACAAGCTTAAATTTGATATTATTCCGATTTACAGAATATCTATTTATTTATTAGCGAAGGAATTTTCTTTCTTCCCCAGCTTCTCCAATATTCATGGTGGGTTGAGCTAGTATAAACATATTGTTTTCTTCTTCATTTTTTGTTTGTTTTATATTTTTTTCTTGATGTGTTGGCGTTTTCCCGATTTCTTTAATCATCTACATCATCCAGATTAAGGAGTCCTTCTGATTTCATCCTTTTCTTTTGGCTGCTGCTGCGGCTGAGCGAAGATTTGAATAACCCCAGCCAAAGCATTGGGGTTAATGCCCAGTTGAAGAAGTTCTAGACAAATCTTCAAAGATTCTTGACTTAGACCCGTGTTGATCACATCAGACATGGATTGAAATATATTCAGCAGCTGCTCCTCATCGGAGGTGGTTGAACCTGCTGCTGCTGCTGCGGTCGAAGGTGTCGCTGAAGTTGAGACGTCTTCGGTAGTAGAAGCTGCCGCTGCTTTTGCTGCTGCTGCCTTTTCTGCTGCTGCTTTTGCTGCTGCTGCTTTCGCTGCTGCTGCTTTCGCTGCTGCTGCTCTTGAAGTGGAAGGAAGTTCGTCCATTTCTTTCCTGTTTTTTTTTTTCAGTCCCAGCAAATATAGAGAATGTTTCACCACGTCACAAATAGTTGTAATGAAAATTGTGAGCACAAAAAGTTGAAGTAGAAAATCAGGCCTACTGAGGAAATTCCATTTTTAATAGAATTAGATTATCAATTTCAAACGAGTACTAGATGAGAAATTCTAGCACACATTGTAGACTTGATTTATTTAATATACATATGAGGATTTTTTCAAATTGCGGGGGAGGCAGGAGGTGTGGCAAAAATCAAAAATAAACTTGATCTGCCTGCAAGTATAAGAAGTTAATGTTTCATACACTTAAAACCTCTAACTCTTACCATATCTGAAATCAGACAGACGGACATGTCTACATCACCTCAGCTGTTCAAGCTGATCAAAAATATATACACTTCATAGGTTCGGAGTCGCTGCCTTCTGCCTGTTACATTCCTTGGCACAAATCCCATATACTCCTCCCTTCCTTCGCTATAAAATATAAAAACCTTCAAGTAACCAACCGCATTTGGCCAATAGTTGATTGAGGCACTCAATCAGGTTGCCCCAATCGAGAAGAAGTTGTGCCTTGGTGTATGTATGTGGGGTCCCGGCACTGCCTATCCCGAGTTCTATGAGTTTGTCAATGCTGTGGAGAAACGCGGTATTGGTGCCATGGAAATAGTGGCCATGGATATGAAACTGCGTGGCACCTATATAGCCCGCCAATTGAGCTTCAAGGATGTCAGTTTTCGGATTGACGAAGTACCCATGCTGCAGGATTTTCGACGCACCTATAATATGGCCGCCGAACTTTGGGACGAAATCAATAAGAAATTCAAGGAGGCCTGTCGTCTCATGTGCATTGAAAGTCGCGTCCAAAATATTATTACATGTCAATTCTGGTGTGCTCATCAGCGTTTCTTCAATAATCTTTGCATAGCCTCCAAGGTCAGTCATGTGGTCGAATTGACACGCATGGCCACACGTATGGGCAAGACCGTGGTCATAGGTCTACAATCTACAGGCGAGGCAAACACTATAGAGCATTTGGAGCGACCTCAGTGGCAAATTACATACATTTGTGTCCACCTCCAAAATGATACTACAATCATTTGTGGAGAAACATTTTCCAGCTCCAAAAAGAGACTCGTTTCACCATTTGCTGAATACGGGGGAATTTGAGGCCACATCTCTTGCTCCTTTATTATGTTTCCATTTCCTTCTAATTGTTTATTTTATTTCCCTTTTTATTTCTTGTCCTGCTCATTAGACAGTTGCTTCAGTTCGGCCAATTCCTTTTCAAGAGCTGCCAATTCTTTTTGTGCGGCAGCCAAACGCTGATCGAAGGGTCGCCATGATCTTGTTCGTAGTGGTCCATAGCGATACTTCTTCAGATATTCATCAATTTCGGGATTGTTCTTGCGGCATTCGTCGCACATGAAAAACTCTGGACACTGGCCATAAAACTGGCTGGGCGAAAAGGCCTGCTGGCATTCGGTGCACAACAGATAATACGGCTCCTGTTAGTGGTGAGGGGGGGGGGGAGGGCAACTTATTAGCAACAGAAAGACAAAGCGTTAATCAATTTTTACTTAACTTGCCAAATGCTCTCATTTTTTTTTCTTATTATTTATTAAGCGTCTTGACAGATTTTCTTTGGTATTTACCAACACTAGAAGAATTGAATTTGACAGTTGTCAAAGTGACAAATAAAAAACTCCCCAAAACAAAAGTCAGTTTATTAATTTTCCCAAAATGCCTGGAAAATGCACAAAGATGCAGCGAAATAAGAGACCAAAAATTCCGCCCGCACTTCAAATTGCTCGCAAATCGATGCCAGCCGATGGACAGCAGGCCGAACTGATGGTGCCAGCAGGCGCTATAACAAATGCAGAGGGCCAGATCTTCCACGAGGTGGAGGCCATCCTAAGCCATCGGGTGTTTAATGGTCGCACCCAATACCTTCTCAAATGGTTGGGATATCCCGATGCCTACAACTCCTGGGAGCCGCGCAGTCATATGTTTTGCCCCAAACTATTGCGGGAATATACGAAGAAGACACGCAAAATGGCCAAGACGTTTCTAATCCATTAAAATGAAGGGAATGGATAATGCTGGGTTGATCTTATGGGTATTTGTGAAAAAGGCATGTTTTATTTATTTATTTTAACTTTGAAAATGTTTTTTATTTTAAATTACTCAAATCGTCAAGTTATGTTTCGTTATGTTTAATTTAAAATAAAATAAATATAAAGGGAAACTGCAAAAGGACGAATTTAAATTGGTCTTTTAAACCGATCAACACTTTTGGGAAGTCAGACACACCGATTGCAAATGGTTAACCCTTCTTTCTCTCTCGCACTGAGTCTTTCTGTCTACGCCCGATCAGAACAATAAAAGCTTATTTCGAGTGTGCCGAAATTTTAATACACTTGCAAGCTCTCTACAACCGATATTGATTACTTAAACGATATAGATAGGATACAGAATATATGAAGAATTTAGAATACAGAAGGGATATAAATAGGATATAGAAACGATATAGAAAAGATATAAATATGATATTGATAGGATATAGATAGAATATAAATATGATATAGATGGAGTATAGATAGGATAAAGAAAGTATATAGATAGGATATAGATAGAATATAGATTGAATATAGATATCATATAGATAGGATATAGAAAGGATATAGATAGTATGTAGATAGAATATAGATAGGATATCTATAGTATATAGATAGGATATATATAGTATATAGATAGTATACAGATGGGATATAGATATTGTATAGATATCATATAGATAGGATAAAGAAAGGATATATATAGAATATATAAGGATTAAGATAGTTTATAGATAGGAAATAGATAGGATAAAGATAGGATATAGATAGTATATAGATGGGATATAGATAGGATATAGATTGTATATAGATATCATATAGATAAGATATAGAAAGGATATAGATAGTATATAGATACGATATAGATAGAATATTAAAAGGATATAGACAGTATTAAGATAGGATATAGAATGGATATAGAAAGGATATAGATAGAATATAGAAAGCATATGGATAGTATGTATATAGATAGGATATAGATAAGATAAATATAGGATATAGATACTATATAGATATGATATAGAAAGGATATAGATCGAATATATATAAATAAAAGAAAGGATATAAAAAAGAAAAAAATACGAAATAGATAGAATATAAATAGGATATTGATAGTATTTAGATAGGATATAGATAGTACATAGATTGGATATACATATGATAAAGATAGGATATAGATGGTATATAGATGGGACTTAGATAGGATATAAATAAAATACAGATGGAATATATATAAATAAAAGAAAGGATACAGAAAAAAAAGATACGATTTAGATAGAATATAGAAAAATATGAATTGGATAGGAAAGTATATATATATATATGATAAAGATGCAAAATAAAAATATTTTGAGTATTTCACTTAAAAAGGTTAAAATATATGTTACTTAAATTAAAGTTGCAAGTTGATCAACAAAATTGAATTGATTAACTATAACTGCATAAATTTTGGTAACTCTAAAGTCGATAACTACGGCTACTTTAATCGAAAGCAACTGTGCAAGCAGCTTTATTATCGATAGTTAACTGTTATCGGAGCAGATTGAAAGCGAGTCGAACATTTAATCGAATATAAAGAAGACTTTCTCATCTAGTACTCGTTCAAACTAACAATCTAATCCAATTGAATATGGAATTTTCCCAGTAGGCTTTGATTTTCTACTTCAACTTTTGGTACTCACAATTTTCATTACAACTATTTGTAACGTGGTGCAACATATTATATATTTTGCTGGGACTGAAAAAAAAACAATAAAGAAATGGACGAACGTCCTTCCACTTCGAAAGCAGCAGCAGCGAAAGCGGCAGCAGCAAAAGCAGCAGCAGCAAAAGCAGCGGCAGCTCGTACTACCAAAGACGTCTCAACTTCGACCGCAGCTTCAGTTGCACCCACCTCCAATGAGGAGAAGCTGCTGAATATATTGCATGACATGTCTGATGTGGTCGAAATGGGTCTAAGTCGCAAATCTTTGAACATTTGTGTAAAACTTCTACAGTTAGGCATTAACCCAAATGCTTTAGCGGGGGTTATTCAAGTCTTCGCTGAGCCTCAGCAGCAACAAGCAAAAAAAGAAGAACGAAGGCGTACACCCTGATCTGGATGATGTAGATGATTAAACGAAATCGGGAAAACAACAACACAATGAAAAATCTTAAACAAAAAAATTTATGTTCAATATTTCAATAATTGAAGAAGAAAAGGAAGGTGTATATACTAGCTCAACCCATCCCGAATATTGGGGAAACTGGAGTAGATGGTTATTTTACATACTTATGTACCAGAGATCGTTACGGAAAAGAATATTATATTTCAAAAAAATAAATTTATATTTTTCACTTCAAACTATTCTGTTACCAATGCAATTTTTTATACCAAAACTGTAAACCGGAATAATCATTTGTGTCAAATTTTAAATAGAGATCGTTGTTGAAAATTAATATTCTACTCCAAATAAAAAAATTTATATTTTCTAGTTCAAAATATTCTGTAAATTAGAATTATATCAAATTTAAGCTTTTATGTATAAACTTTTTCCGGAATTTCCTCCAATTTTCTTTTACGTTGCATACCTTCATACCCAGCTGAAAGCTGGGTACTGAGTTCGTTCGAATTTTCCTTATACACAAAAATTATAAGGCATAAAATTGTAGTTCGCGGGCAGTCCAACAACAACAGAAACAAATAGAAGACCTAAATCGGCTCCGTTGATGTTTTAAATACCCTTGCAATTTTTTAAAGACGCTTCCATTGATAACAAAAAAGTTTTTCATACAAAAACTAGTTTTTGAACCGATCGTGCCTATGGCAGCTATATGATATAGTCATCCGATTTTGATAAATTTTTGTAAAATTATGTGAAAGGATATAAAACTAATGTATACCTCGATGGGTGACGCTACGATGGAAAACAAAAAAGGTTTTCATATAGAACTAGTTTTTCGACCGATCGTTCCTATGGCAGCTATATAATATACGGCCAATTTCGACAAATGTGCAGCCTATGTGAATTTAAAGACTTTTTGCAAAGTTAGGACAAAATTTACCCTCTGCAAGGATATAAAAATAATTTGTCAAACAACAACAACCTCAAGATACACGGAAGGTTGCTTGTAGCTGGGTCATAGGACTGTAAGATCATTTTTAAAAACCAATCAAGCATCAGACTACGAACCGGAATTAATGCTCAAATTTCGTCTCACCAAAAAAAAAAAAAAATGAAGCAAAATCAAGTCAACATTTCATTGCTTTTATCCAAAAATCAATCGAGGAAATTCAATCGCTGGACCCTTGGTCAATGCTTTGGGTCAATGACATGGCATTGCATGTCCAAATTGTAGACATCAGCAATAAACAACAACCTTAACAGAGGACAGTGGAAAAAGCAGCCACCAACCAATCCACCTGGCGGCAAATGGCCGACAACTACAGCTACAAATTGTCCAACTTAATTAAAGAAACGCTGTCATACTTTGTAGACCGACCCCCGCGCGCATATGCACTACTCCAATGTCAACTGCTGCTGCTGCTGATGCTCCGCTTACAACTGCCCGGCTGTACTTCATAGTTTTTCGCTTCCGCCCCCTCCTCCTGCTCCATCAAAAAAACGGGACAATTTCCGTGTTGAAAACAACATCGAAGGGGCTGCCGCCGTGAAAGGCAAAAAAAAAAAAAAAAATCCTGAAAATGAAATCGTATCTGTGCAAAAAGTGCGCCGTTGCTTTTAATTGAAAACGCAAATTGGTCATCAATTAATTTGACATATAGACGTAGTCTGGCCAAAAAGGCTTCTCGGCTCATCCTCCTCCTGCTGAAAAAGGCAAACAGACCAGCAGATACTCAGCCTAAGTTGGCATTGCATTTTCATCTTTTTAGGAAAGGCAGCAAAAGTTTTGTGACTTGGAACCATATTTATGTAGGCTTAGCCTGGTCACAAACCCTACAAAATTTATAGCAAAATGCAGGAAAATTATGGCTAGCTGAACGAGCTAAAGAGAGAGAGAGAGTGAGTGAGAGAATGCGCAGAGTTGAGGATTTTGAAAAATGTTTATGGCAAGCCTAGCTAAGTTTTTGTTTATTTTTTTGATAAGTTTTTTAATTGATCGCTTCTTAATCAAAAGAAAATTCTAAAATAAATTTTATAAAATTTTTAGTAATTTTTTTAAACTCGAAATTCAGTCGGGGGAAACTAATTTTGTCAACGTGGTGGGCGTTGCGACTGACAAGTGACTACCCCTACCCTCCCAGGCATAAATAAAAATTTTTGTTTGGCAATATGCGCGTCGCGTATTTTGTTGCAAAAGTCTTGCATTAATCTAAATATTTGCATGCTACGTAAAGTTGGCTTTGGCTTTGGCTGGCTCCGGGTCCGGGTCTTTGGCTTGGCTTGGCTCGGCTTGCCTATTTATTTATTTTCATCCTCGTCGACGCCAAATTGTCAACGACTTTTGAAAGAGCCAACCGGACCGCGCGCGTTGCATTTTGTGTGTTTCGGCGCAAAACTCGCATTTAAAATGCATTTCGCATGCAATGCATTTCCATTGCAAATGCTAGCGCCAAGTTTGCTGCCAGACAAAGACAACGCCAGTTCCAAAATAATAATAATAATCATCATCATCATCATCAACAGAAGCAGCAGCAAATGGGTAGCCAACACCCGCCGGATATATAAAAACGTTTTATTTATTTATTTTTATTTTTTTTTTTATATAAATTTTTTCTGTGTTGCATTTTAAGTAATCAAAATCGTTTAAACGAATTTACGGGATTTGCATTTTGTGGTTCCATTAGACAATGCTAAAAACACCCTATGAAAAGAGCTCACTCTATTTGCCTGAATAATAGCAAGTAAGTGGTGGAAAGTAGTGCAAATCGTAAATGCCTGGATTCTATTAAAAATAATGGCAAATTATGAAATTTGGTATATATTCCTTTGGATTATGGACTCCATATACTTACTTGACATTTCCTCGCAATTTTAAGAAACAAAAAAAAACCCTTCATATCTTTCACAATTCTCCCACACAAATACTTGACAAGGTTAGCACTTCGTTAAGTTCTTGTGGCGCCACATTTAAAAGTTAACAGTTTGAGCAAAGTTTCAAACCATTCGATCATTTGAACAACTTCTGTTAAGTGGTTCACTGTAGAATTTTCAACCAAAACCAGGGTTCGTAAAGCAACACACATTAAATTAGAAAATATTAACACAAAATTAGATAAATTAGATTCAAGTAAACTAATCAGGGGTGTCCTAGAAATCATTTGAAATTTTTTGCTCGGCTGGTTTGCAAATTGCTTGAAAAATTCGTCGGTGTCACAGAACTTTAAGAAATTTTATACATAGTAGGTTAGAAGGTTTGTGTCTAAGATAATGGTCCCTCTGATCAAACAGAGTTATGTCTCTTTTAAATAAAATTACCCATTTAACCGGTTTAAAATTGGTTTAAAATTGGTTAAAACCGGTTTTAATGTGATTCAGAGTCATATCTAAGGAACCACTTAAGGGGGTCTTCCGTTTCAATTCCGAAGACCTGGAGTCTCGGATTCACGGCTAACACCTCTACACATTTTTTTAAGACCATTATTAGCAGGCCGATAACTTGTTGAACAGCCCTCGAAATTCAAAATTTTTATTTTTACTTTTTTATTTAATTAATAGATAACACAAAAACATAAAAACCAAATTAAAAAAGCTTTAAATGGTTTTCCCTTCAGAATTAAAAAAAAAAAACACTCAGAAAACCCTGTTCAAAGGTAGAAGACCCCCTTAACCGATCTTCATAAAAAATTGCACAGTATGTTTATGTAAATCAAGAAAGAGTCATAGGCTATGGGGCAAGTCTGTTAACAGATTCAAAAACGGTTACAACGGTTCAAAAATGGGTTCAGAGCCATATCTCTAAAAATTACTAAACCGATCTTCATTTTAAAATTTTCACAGTTTTTTTATGTACATCAGAAAAAAATCAAGTCTGTGAACCGATTCAAAATCAATTTAAAATCGGTTAAAACCGGTTCAAAAGTGGTTCAGAGCTATATCTCTAGAACCAATTAACTGATCTTTATAAAATTTGCACAGTGTGTTTATGTAAATCAAGAAAGACTCATAGGCTATGTTGCAAGTCTGTGAACCGGTTCAAAAACGTTTAAACCGGCTTTAAAATGGGTTCAGAGCCATAATTCTGACATTTCTAAACCGATCTTCATGAAATTTTTATAGTATTTTCATGTGGATCAGTAAACAACCTTAGGCTATGTCCAAAGTCTGGGAACCGATTCAAAAGCAGTTCACCGAAATTTTTGAAGCTATGAACTTGAAATTTAGTGAGTACATAAGTTATGCGGAGACAGGTATTTAACTGGTTCAAGACCAGTTCCGAAACTGCTGAACCGAATCAGAGCCTTATCTTAGAAATTATTAAAGCCATGAACTTGATATTTAGTGTATAGGTTAGTTATATAGAGACAGATATTTTTCTGGTTCAAGACCAGTTCCGTACCTGTTGAACCAGTTTAAGAGCGATTCAGAGTCATAGCTCAGAAATTTGAATTCATGATCTTAAAATTTGTTGTGTATGTATAATATAAAAGAGATATACATTTTACTATTTCAGGTCCGGATACGATACCGCGGAGTCATATCTCGGAAATTTCTTGGAATTTTGTGTGTACGTAAACTATATGGAGTTATACATTTTACTGGTTCAAGACCGGAGTTGAAGCTTTATCTAAAAAATAATTGATGTAGGTGAGTAGGCTAATAAAATTGGGTGAGACTTTTTACCGATTCAGGTCTGGTTCCGAATCCAATTAAACCAGTTTCAATAGTTGTTCTGAGAGCCTTTTTATTTCAGTTACGATTTTTAAATTCGGTGAAATTAAGGTTTAAGGTTTTGAACCAGTTTAAAGTAATGTTTAAACAAGTTGTTCAGAGCCATTCATAGGAAATTAGGTATGTCAAATATTTTCCCAGTTTCAATCTCCTTCCGAACCCTTTCAAATCTACTCCAAATTTGCAAAAACGTAAGATTTGCTGTGCGTATTTATAACCGGTTCAATATTTTTTCAAAGCCATACTTAAAAAATTATTTAAGCTATGAACTTGAAACCTTTGGTTAAATAAAGTTAAATATTTACCAGTTTAAGGAAAGTTATTCCCAACCGGTTTAAATTTGATTAAAAACTTTCTTATAACAGTAACAACATTTTCTGAATTTTGTGAGAGAAAAATATCAACACAATTTTTAGGGACCCGGGCGGCTCCGGGTATATAAATAGCTTGTTACATATAAAACATTATTTATTTGTACACTTTCTAGTTACATTTTTTTAAAGCAACCAACACAATTGTGATCAATTTGAGCTGCCTTCTAAAAAAAATGGCAAAAAAATTTTTACATAAAATATTTTACAGTCATGTAAATTTTTTTTTTCATTCCATTGGTAATTAAGTGTACGTGGCAGTCCGCTGTGAAGCATGTGTTTGGGATGGAAAAAAATTGAATTGAATTGATCAATTATTTGACTCATATAATGTTTGAATATTCTTAAATATGGCGTTAAAAATTTCTTGGGGTACAAATGTACCCCTAGGACGGTTCTAGAGTTAATCAGGGCTTCTTTTCGGTCAAGATATTGCTCAACTTGCGATTTAAGTTAATATCATTTTGTGGGCTGATACACCCACCCGTTTTCATTCATTCATTCATATCCAAAAATGCCAGCTGAGTAATTGCCCAACATTCCTGCAAAACTTCCGGCCCTTAACCAAACCATTGTAAGTGGCCCTCTTAGTTTGTTATTTATTTTAGAAAGGATTACTTCAGCCCTTCACTTTCACTCCAGACTGCCTGTAATTCTCAACTACTTCAGTATATTAATGCTGTAAGCATTAAATCTTTGTACAATTGCATTTACCTGAATGGGCCCCATAATAAA
Source organism: Lordiphosa mommai (assembly GCA_018904225.1). Taxonomy (NCBI): domain Eukaryota; kingdom Metazoa; phylum Arthropoda; class Insecta; order Diptera; family Drosophilidae; genus Lordiphosa; species Lordiphosa mommai. The sequence goes on from JAEIFT010000449.1 coordinate 84,465, forward strand.
TAAATCGAGTTGCTTTAAAGGCTTTTCTCTGAATATTAACAATTGAATTTCCATTTCTATTTGCATTGAAATTTGTTTTCTCAATTGGGTCAGTGCAGTTGGAAAACCCATTTTGTTCATTCATATTGCATGTGTCCTAAAATGCCCAACGATTAACGGAGAACGACCTGGCAGCAATCACTTTCCTTTCCTCATGTCCTCATGTCCATATGTGCGTGTCCAAGTCCAGGTCCATGCATTTTTAAGCACAAAACTCTGAGGCTTGGGACATAATTAATATGGAACACAGGGGGGGTTGGGGGGGTGGGGGGTATTCTGGGTATTCCTGAGTGGTCGGTGGCATAAATGCATCTGCAATTAATGTAAATTAAAATCAAAACCAAATTCCATTTCCGTTCTAACAAGACACTTAATTACATAAGTGAGTGGACACACAAAGCGTTAGAGATAGAGTTTGGGGCCGAGCAACTATGTTTAGAATTTGCTTAACAACATTGGGCTAACTCATACTCATACTCATACGCCACGTGACCGACTGAAGAGCGTATGTGAGCGAGAGCGAGATGGTGCACTTAAACAGGATTCGGCTTCAGGTATTTGCATTCGCATTTGCATTTTGCTGCCACGAGTTCGTAATTAAGTTTCAAGTGCAATTCCAGTTTATCGGCTTCCCCGAATTCAACAATAATCACAAAATCCAACCAATTTGCCGCAGCTCAACTTGTAATGTTCGGCTCAACTCAGCTCGAAACAAAACAACATGGCAAAACCAACAACCCCGCAACCTCAGAAAAACATTTCTATTTCAATTCGTATTCCTATTCCTATTCCAATGTTTCATTTGGCTTTGATGGGTTGTGAGCAATTGAGATATGCACGGGCTGGAGTGTTTGTTCATTTTGTGTGTGTGTGTGTGTGTGGAAATCGGGAGCATCTAATTAGGAAATGAATTGCAAACGAAACATATTTCCCACTTCGCACTGATCCGCTTCAATTGGATGTTCGACCAATTTGTTGGATTATCGTTTGCCCATATCAATTGCAACTGAAAAAAACTAAAAAAAAAATACTCAAAGTCTGCTCTTCAATTTGTGGGTTTCATTCAATCAATTGCATAAATTGCCTGACGACTTTAACCCGCCCCTCCCCTTTTAGGCAGATCAATTTTGGCAAAAATGTAGTTTAAGGCCATTTTCTAAGGTTCCCTTTTTTTTTTTGTAAATCCAGGTGCTTATTGAGCAAGTATATGTAGCCTATCATACGTGGGTCGTCAGAGACACAAGCAAAGATATTTCAAAAGCATCCTAAAAGTAGGCAACCTATATTTTCTCTATAAGCACCTGGATTTACAATAAAGGGAACCTTAGAAAATGGCCCTTAGTTTGTTTAAGAGTTGCCTACCAAAAAGTTTGTTCATTTTGTACCTCGCTCGAAATTTTTATTCAGCCCAAGAGCTAGCTCAATTCTCTCAAATGACTTCTTGTGAAATTGAGAAGAAGTGCGCGCGCGTGGCGTGAATTTAAACGTGTCACGGTGTTTCACGACGTGATCGTGAAAAAATTTATAATTTTATGCGTGTGTAACCGTGATTCGGGTATTCACAACATTATTAGGTTGCCTAAAAGTAAATGTAAAAAATTTTGTATTAGGGTTACTTTATTTAAAAACCAAACTTATTAATACTCTTGCTCAAAAAAAGGTGATCCGTGCGTGTAAAAGATAAACCTTGTGAATATATGTTAATTAGTATTTCCGAAAATTTTTTTATTATATTTTATTAATCATATTATTTCCAAAACTGATTTGGTAAGCCGCTACTCGCAGCTAATCCATACAAAAGGCCTAGTGTGGCCATGACACCCATGATAGAATTAGAGGAGGAGAACTATCGATAGTCAACGATAGTTTTTTCTTAAACCATCGATAGTCAACGATAGTTTTTTTAAAGCATCGATAGTCAACGATAGTTTTCGATAGTATGTCAATTTAAACGCTCATATTTAAAAATGGAAAAATTTAAAAAAGTTTATTGAAAAAAAAAATTGTTTCCTTCACTTAAGGTTTCAACTTTGGCATTAATATTGGGTTGGTGGGTTCCAACTTAATATATGTATATACAAGAGTTGTGCCAAATTTCATGAACTAGTTCGAATGAACTACCCATTAAAATGAACTAATGAGCTAGGTCTCAGTGTTTAAACTATTCACTGATTAAAAAAATGAACTGTAGTTAAAAAAAATTCAACTAGAATTCTAAAATGAACCATAGCTCGAATATGAATAGTTCATAAAAAACGAGAAGGCAAAGCAAACTTCGACTGTGTCGAAGTTTAAATACAGTGAGATCAAGCGCAAAATATTTGCGGAGGGAAATTTGCGCAAACTTTTTTTAAGGCAAATATTTGGGATCTTATTAAATTGCAAAATATAAAAACATTAACTAAAGACCCACTTGCAAATAATTTGCTCAAATATTTGTCAATATTTGCCTAATTTGTTTGGTGGGAACCAAACTTGTTTGCGCGCAAATCTAATTCAACTAGCCGTTGCCTGTGCTAGTGCCCCCAATTATTTAAGCCGAATATTTGCCCAGTGAGATCAAGCGCAAAATATTGTGGGAACATCATGTATGATTTTGGCAAATGTTTGCACAATGTGCGCAAATTTTGTTTAAGCTTTAGATGTCAGGTTGACACTGGCATTTCGTTTGCCATATATATTTATATTCATAATCATAATATTGTAATTTTGCAGCAACTGAATGCATCTTTAATTGCCGGTAATGTGCGGTATTGACATCCTTCCCTCCCCCCGCACCCAGTACCTGGGGGGCAATCCCCGCACACACACACACACACACACACACACACACACATCATTTGTTTGCATATGCATTGACGTATTTGCCGAAGCCAGCGAGCCGTGTGATTAAATTTAAAATATTTAAGCATATTTTACGCGTTGACTAAAAAAAACGGACATTGACCAAGTGGCGGGGCCTGAAAGCACAATGAAAATAATAACAATAAAAACAAAAAATAAAAAAAAAAAAGGAAAAATTGGCGCGCAAATTAAAAAGAATAAAAATGCAATGAAAATTGCGCGCTATATAAAAATGTAAAAATGCACGAAGCGAAAAAAAAAAAAAAAAAAATGTAAGCAAACGGCGCTGAAAATGCGCAATTGTTTACGGCAGAGTGTGGCGGGGGGTGTGTGTGTGTGTGTGTGTGTGAGTGTGGGTGAAAGGCTGGCCTTGTTGTCTGCTAGGCATGTGGAAAATCAACGCCAAGCGAAGCGGAGATGCGGCAACGAGAGAGCACACAATATGTTTCCAATGTAGCACATTTAATATTAACTTTTCGAATTTATTTTTATTTCCGCATTTGTTGCATGCGTCTGTGTGTGTGTGTGTGTGTGTGTGCCACATTCATTTCGCTTCATTTCTCGCTTTCTTGCAGGAAATTACAGCATGTAATTTGCATTCAGTTGTAAAGTGAAATGGAATAATTTCACGAAGCTGCCGCTGATGGCGCCCAACGTGGTGCCGCATCCTACTACTCCTTCTCTCTCTCTCTCTCTGTGTGTGTGTGTGTATTAATTTCTCAATCATTCAATCAAGCATTCTCCGCTCTCAGCATGTGTGTGTGTGTGTGTGTGTGTGGAAAAATTTGACATGCTTTTAACCAAGTGAGTCCCCACTTTTCCGCCTGCGAGTGTGTGAATATGTGTGCAAGAACGCGGAAGTTGACACTTTCAGGTCTAATGGAGGGGCTCGGGCCAAAGCGGAAACAGCTACAGACATCCCCAGCATCGCATCGTGCAGGAACGAAAGTTCCTTATGGCCTCCTTTACGAATGGCAGCAATTGCTTTTGGGGTGGGGGGTTGGGTTCCACCATGTCGACTCTTTGGGGGGAATTTGAATTGAAGCATTCAAAAGGGTCTTTCATCATTTCTCACTCTGTGTATGTGTCGAACATGAAGTCGAAGAGGTTTAGATGTGTTAAATTCTCAACACACAAAAAAAATAAACCTCATTTTGGCAAAAGCTAACACATACATTTACTTCTCAAGGTAAGACTGAATCCAGCGAAAATCAACTGGAATCGCCACCGATTCCTTCTATTAACTTTATTATTTATATACAAAATATCAGCCAATATTCAATATCAATCAACTTGGTATCGGTAAATCACTAAAGCACGTCTCTGCAAATGATGGCAGAGTAGTCTGAAATAAACCTAATTTGGTTCCCACAAACCAGCATTCTAATAGGAAAACTGTCCGTATGCCCATGGCTACGTGCAGGCTCATATTCTTTATAGAATCAGAGTGAATTTTACATAGAGAGCCACTCTCAAACGCCGCTCAATTTTGAGTGATGTTCATGAATAATTATCATGTAGATACTTAACTCAAAATATTTGTTCCTATAGAAAAAGACTGTGGTTAGAGCGAGACAGACATAGTCAAACGATAAACGAACAGTGCGAACAGCTGACCTATTTTAAGTGAAACGGTATTCTTTCTCTAATAGAATATTTTGAGAAATTAACTCATATTCTTTAGAGCTATACTCTCAGCAATAAACATCTAAAAAATGTTACAACAAAAAAGAGCAGGTACTTTTTCAAGAACCACTCGGTTCTATTATCAGTCGACAACAGATTTACCAACCGCCACTCCTTTTAATAAAAACTATATACAGTTGGGCATTGCAATGTACGAAAAGGATAAAAGTATGACATAAAAATGCGTAGTCCGCTTTTAGGCTGACACTGAATGCGTGAAAAAGCTTAAACTAGAGGTGCGCGCGTGAGCGATTTTTTCTTCACAATTTACAATTCACGCACACGTTTTTTTGAGCGTTTTGCGTCACGCACGATTCATGCACGATTAAAGAAGGGATAACGAATGTTCACAAACGATGAACCACCCCCGAATACTACACTGCGCCTTTTGTATGGAGCAGCTGCGAGCAGCGTACTCACGAAATAATATTATTAATCAAATATAATAAAAACAAAATTTCGTAAATACTGCATGACATATTCACGATGAATATCGCGGATGCTCCCGCACAGAAGACTGAGTTTTCTCACGATCACGTCGTGACATGTCGTGATACACCGAGACATGTTTAAATTCATGTCACGCTCGCACCTCTAGCTTAAACCATACGCTTATCTATGCAGCAGCCTTATTAGTTGTTTTGTAATAAATCGGACAATCTTTCCTAGGTTACTTAATGAGGCATGAAGCTATGTTTGCTCAAATAAAATTCTACTTACCGATCTTTCGCCTTGGTGGCCACACTGGTAGTAAATCCATTGAACTAATCCATGTGAAAAAGGTCACCTGAAAGTAATAGCAACTGAATATTTATAGAGAGAGGATACTATGAGGCATCAAATAACAAAGTTATAAATGCACCTTATCTTACTGGGTAAATATTTGGTTTATACAATTGGCGCACAGGCAACAGCAAGTAAGCTTAGATTTACGCACAAACTGTTTGGTGTTCCCCCTTTAAGCCAAACATAATAGGCAATTTTTATTTTTAAATATATGAGCAAATTATTTTCGTGTGCAAATAAGTTTGCGCGCAAACTTAAGTTTGCAAATTTTGAGAAATATATGAGCAAATTATTTGTTAGTGGAACTTAAGTTTTTATAAACTTGCAAAGTGTATATTAGTTTTGCCCAGAAGTTTGTAACGCACCGAAATATTCATTTACGACCATTTAATCTATATATATTCTTGATCAGCAAGACGAGCTGAGTCGATTTTAGCTTTGTTTGTCTCTCCGACTGACTGTTTCTTGTCCCTTAGATTTAAGGCTATTTAGCCTAAATTTTGCACGGAGTCTAAGAGATGACTCTAAGCTGCTAATATGTCGGAACTGTCGGGATCGGTTGACTATATCTTATAGCTGCCCTAGGAACGATCGGTCGAAAAAAGGTCTAAGTGAAAAAAAAAGTTCTTAAACTCAGCAATTATGCATATAATATGCTGTCACACAGATCTGCAAAATTTGGTCAAAATCGGTTGACTATATTCCATAGCTGTCGTAGCACCAATCGTTCGAAAAATAGTTCTTAGTAAGAAAAACTTTTTTGTTAATTATGATAGCGTGCTTAAACTCTGGAAATATTTATATTTAATGCTTTCAATGAGTTTTACCAAATTTGGTTAAGATCGGATGACTATATCCTATAGCTGTCATAGAACCGATTGGGTAGAAAATGGGTCTTAGTAAGAAAAATATTTTTGTTTTCTACAATAGCGTTCTAAAACTCAGCAGTAATAAAAATAAAATGTTTTTTAACAGATTTGAAAAATTTGTTCGAAATCGAAAGACTATATCCCATAGCTGTCATAGAACCGATCGGTGCAAAATGTGCCTTACTAAGAAAACTTATTTGTTTCAAATTTTGATGTTAAAAAACAGATTCTTAATTAATATCAAACATCTATATCCTATTTATAATTTATGGATAAAATCAGTTGGACCGAGTTTAAGCAAGTGTATTTAAACTTTCGGCACACTCGAAGTTAGCTTTGCCTTTCTTGTTTTGTGCAGATTTCTGTTCGCATTAATTTCACATTCAGAGCAATGATGCGCTTCTTGCAATTAAAGCTTCTTAACCTTAAAATCAGGCTTGGGGTACATTTGTACCCATGGCTTAATTCATTAATTTAATGGTGTTAAATACAAAAATTTTATTCTGTTAATGTATTGTAGTTAAATATCATATGAAATTAATCAGCTCAGCTTAATTTCATGTCAACTTAAATGGATATTTTAATATAAAATCAAAAAAAAGTTATATGAAATCCAATGAAATATCAAGAAATTGTTCTTTCAGTGTTAAAGTTGCCGCCAGTTAATTTCCAAACCGGAGTAAAAATATGGCCCATTCTACGTTATGTTACGCTACAGTCGGCCCATTATTCAGCGTATTGGGGGGTTATATCTTGAACAACTGAACGTAGCAAATGCCCTTAACCTACGCAAACTTTTGTTCAAAAAATAAACTTTTGCAATATGTAAAACTCGACATAATTTCTGTGGGGTAGTGCCATATCGAATGGACAACCCTAACCGCACACAATAAAATTTGTCGACCAATTTGGTTTCAAGTTGCTTGGGCTCCATTCACGTAAAAGCCAGGGCCAAGTCCAGACTTGCCTTAAAGCGGAAAATAAAACAAAACAACAAAAAAAAAAAAAAAGAAAAACTGATGCGAAGTTTCAACTGCTCTGCTTGCATGTAAACGGAGCAGGCTGGTTCGTCCTGCGCTCGACGCTTCGACGTGTGTAAGTGTGTGTGTGTGTGTGTGTGTATATAGAAAAGCCATTTTAAGAAAGAAATCAAATTAAGTGCCTGGAGCAGCCATTGCGAGCATACGCTATATCAAATTATGGCGCACACACACACACACATACACCGAGGATGGGCCAAGGACTACGGCAAGCAATGCATATCCTGTTGCCGTTAAATGGCCACGGCATTGGAATTGAATGCTATTGCCCTTTTTTTGCACGTTTAAATTTTTAATTGAAATTACCAATTGAAAACAAACCAAAAACCCAGACGGGTTGTGTCCACTTCAAAAGGTACATGGCACAAGATCAGCCGCCGCCGACTCCAAAGCGGCCTCCAACGCGGATTACGGTTCGTGTCCGTTCGAGTCGTTTCGTGTTTCCTTTCACGTTGTTGAGGTCAGAGTTGCATTTAATACGGACACGGCTCGTTCATTATTAACAGCGACAGCTGCAGCAGGCAGCGACGCCACCATATTGACAGTTATTAAGGCGAATGAATGAATGACTGAACGGAATCAATGCAATGGGCCCGAGCATTAGGCTGGTGCCAAAAAGCATTGACTTGACATATAAGTTGCCACATTCACAGTGGCAATTGGCAACAGTCTAATTGCCCATATTTGTCATATATGTAAGGGAAAGAGAGTGACAAAAAAAAAAATGGAGAGGGGGGGCGGAAATGTCAATTTAAATTTTGCACAAACAAACTCGTGCCCAGGCAAGTGCAATGACACAACTGTTGAAATATACATCAGCAAGTTGAATTTCTTTTTCATAAAGTTCATTTGACGTTGAACAAGAATTGGTAAAAAGTTACGGGAGATTTGCACATAGAAGTCGTTTTTTTTTTCAATTGAAGCAAAATTTGTATAAAAAAGCAAACAATACACTCAGAGAAAATGGCGTAAAAATTAAAACAAATTTCTTACCTTCTCAAAAGTATACCTTTTAATCCAGCATTCCTTTATGGTTAAAATTAACGTGGAACAACTTTGGGGTACATTTGTACCCCAGTACTTTTTTATGAGAATTAATCAAATTCTAATGGATTTTTAATGTGTCGATATAAGAAGATAAGTTTATGAAAGCAATGCATGGTCATAAACAAATATCTAATATAAAATATGGCACTCAATAGATATAGATATATACTACGTTTATGCAATGCTTATTCTTGCAATATCATTTCATGAAATGGGTCTTAAAAAGCGTGCATAAACACCATTTAATGAATTTAAGTAACATACAAAGTTTACTTTAAATTCGCCTTCAATTCATAAAATATTTAATTGAACTTTGAGTTAGTTAGTCTTTTAGCAAACAGCTGTTTATTATGTAATGTAAAATTTCCAAAAGCATAAATTTTAAAGCATTAACGTAGTCTTAGTTAACACTGTTCGTCGCATAAGACCTGACAATCTAGTAGGCCCTTATGTTGTCTTGTTTTCATTGTGAATAGCTTGTCATTTGACATTCAAAACAATACAACATGAAGGCTTACTAGATTATCATGTCTTATGCGTCGAACAGAGTGAACCCAGCCTAAAATGGATTCAAGAGATGAAGAATTATGACAAGAATTAGGATCGCTCGCAAGAGCTTTTTAATTCAATTAAAAAACTACAGTTGTGCTCATTCAATTTTTGGTCCTTCGAGCCGGATAAAGTTGACGGGTCATTAAATAAAATTGAAGTGCAGCGGAAGGTGAAAATTAAACTGATATGCATGAATTTCATAGCATAAACGGAGTAATAGATTCCTTCGTAAATTGAACCATTGAACATGGTGCAAAATTATAATAAAATAACGGTAAACCGATTATTTTGAAATAGCTACGACAAACAAATTTGTTAAACACATTTTCCACGATTTAAATTTGTTTTTTTAAACTATTGAAAAATTCAGTTTTACACTATTATAAGCCCCAAAGAACTCAAGACCAAAAATTATAGAACATATAGCTACCATATAAACAAATTCACAACTATTTTTTTAACCATTTATCAATATAGTACTATTTTCATATAGCTGCCATATAAATCTCGATTTGTAGTTTGTTGTTTTGTAAGCTATTCAACTAAAATTCAGTTTGTACACATTTTTTAAGCTCCCAAAGAGTCCTACCAAATTTAGTTCAATTTGGACCATTATTTCATATAGCTACCATATAAACGATCTGGCCGATTTTCACTAACTTTGTTGTTTTTTAAGCTATTGAACTGAAATTCAGTTTTATCACGTATTTTAAGCTCCCAAAGAGTCCTACCAAATTTAGTTCAAATTGCGACACTTTTTCATATAGCTGCCATATAAACAATCTGGCCGATTTTCACTAAATTTTTGGTTTTTTAAGCTGAAATTCAGTTTGTGCACATATTTTAAGCTCTCAAAGTGTCCTACCAAATTTAGTTCAATTTGGACCACTATTTCATATAGCTACCATATAAACAATCTGGCCGATTTTCACTAACTTTGTTGTTTTTTAAGCTATTGAACTGAAATTCAGTTTGTACACATATTTTAAGCTCCCAAAGAGTCCTACCAAATTTAGTTCAAATTTGGACCATTATTTCATATAGCTGCCATATAAACAATCTGGCCGATTTTCACTAACTTTGTTGTTTTTTAAGCTATTGAACTGAAATTCAGTTTGTACACGTATTTTAAGCTCCCAAAGAGTCCTACCAAATTTAGTTCAATTTGGACCATTATTTCATATAGCTGCCATATAAACAATCTGGCCGATTTTCACTAACTTTGTTGTTTTTTAAGCTATTGAACTGAAATTCAGTTTGTACACGTATTTTCAGCTCCTAAAGTGTCCTACCAAATTTGGTTCAATTTTGACCATTATTTCATATAGCTACCATATAAACAATCTGCCGATTTTCACTAACTTTGTTAATTTTTTAAAGCTATTCCATTAAACTGAAATTTATGTTTTTAACACATTTTTCAAACTCCAAAATCACAATTTTTAAACCAGAATCCCACCAAATTTAAGGTCTTAAACATATTGCAATTCACCAATATTGTTAAATAGACTACGACAATCCACCAAACTTTTACTCCACGAAACAGAATTATTTTGAGATAAAGCTCGCCTAAAACAACACTAAACAAAAACATATAAAACTAAGGACAAAGGACATTCAAACAATAAACTCTTACGAAATTTTATTAAACATACCCTGAACATAATTTTCCATATTTTAGTTCAATTGTTTAAATCAACTTTCGTTTATTTTTCAACCAAATAAGACAAAATTTTGCCACAACAAATGTCACGTGCTGAGTAATATTAAAGGCAGACTCCATTTAATAATTAAAGTTTTCGTTTCTAAGACCCCTGGGGTATACATTTTATAGAAATCACAATTATTTTTTTTGACTTTATGCCAAAAAAAATGTGCTTTGTTACCATTGTGCATGGGTCAAAAGATGGCAATTGTTTTATTCTTTTATCTTCTGTCTTCTGCATATATATTTTATACAATTTTAGTGAATATATATTACACATTTCCTTCCGTTCAGTTCACAGCTCTGACATAATTCGATTGCATTTCATGCCATTTAATGTAACTTTTAAGCAATGCGATTATCAGTCAGCATTGCCAACATTTCCCATTTACACCACCATCTTCCCCCCCCACACACACATAATACAATTGCAGTTCCAGCACATTGGAACTCTCCGTAAAACAACCCGGAGTGATGACCCCACGTCCTGACTGAATACAAACAAACATACAAATGTGCATACAAAACAAAAAACAAAAACAAAAAACTGAAAAGCTCAACAAAAACGAGAGCAAACGCCACAGTCAAGTGGAGAATTACTGAAATTAATTTTGAAACATGCTCGCAACTTTAATGAGATTTGTATGTGTGTGCGTGTGTGTGTGTGTGTGTGGAGAGTGTGTGCTTCAATTTTGTGGCGTTAGTGGGTTAAGCGGCTTATGTTGTTGCTAAGTGGCAAAAGAGCAAACCACCGAATGGTAAAAAGCATAATTAGTTGCATGCAGAGCATCAAAGCTGCCCTTTTACCCCCCCTTTTGAAAGCGACCAGCAGCCAGTTGGTCAGGCCACGGATTTTTCATAGTCATAAGGATGAACAGAAATGTAAAATAAATGGGGGAAAATGCTTTGGATATGATCCAATGAGCGTAAAATGGGCTAAAGAAAATTTTATTAAAATAAGCACAGGATGAGCTAATGAGCATATAAAAGTGATATTGTGTTACAAGCAATATATACCCGATATAGCAGAAGAGACGTTCCAAGAGACAATAACCGCTCAAACTCAAAAACCTGGTACAGCAAACCCCAATGATACGAGGTAAAGGGCTTAGTTTACAGTCTTAATCAATGACCAAACTTAATTTCTAACTGATTTAAGTAATTTAATATGCATCCGCATAAGATTGCCAAATTTTATCACTATCGGGCGACTATTTCGTATAGCGGCCATATAAACGATCGGTCCAAAAACAAGTTCTATTAAGAAAAACTTTTTGTTTTCAATGGTTGCATCTTCAAAATCGATATTTATTTATTCTAAAAGCATCTACACAATTCTGAAAAGTTTAAATAAAATCGGACGGATATAGCATATAGCTGCTATATAAACGATCGGTTTTTAAACAAATTCTAGTAAGTAAAACTTATTTATTTTCTATAGTAGCATCTCCAAACTTGGTATTTATTAAGTCTATAAGCATTTACACAATTTTGAAAAAATTAATTAAAATCGGACGACTATATCGTATAGCTTCATATAAACGATCGGTCCAAAAACAAGATCTAGTAAGAAAAACTTTTTGGATTTCAATGGTAGTATCTTCAAACTTGATTTTTATGAAGTCTTTAAGCATCTAAACAATTCTGAAAAGTTTTATTAAAATCGGACGACTATATCGTATAGCTGCCATAGAAACGATCGCTCCAAAAACAAGTTCTTCTAAGAAACATTTTTTGTTCTCAATGGTAGCGTCTTGAAACTTGGTATTTATTTGTAATATAAGCATCTACACAGTTCTAGAAAGTTTAACTAAAATCGGACGACTATATCGTATGGCTGCAATATAAACGATCGGTTCAAAATCAAGTTCTAATTGGAAAAACTTTTTGGATTTCAATGGTAGCATTTCAAAAATTGGTATTTATAAAGTCTATAAGCATCTATACAATTCTGAAAAGTTTGATTAAAATCGGACGGATATAGCCTATAGCTGCCATATAAACGATCGGTTCAGAAACAAGTTCTAGTAAAAAAACTTATTTGTTTTCTATAGTAGCATCTCCAATCTATATATTTTTTAAGCTTAAAGACATCAACACAATTCCGAAAAGTTTAATTAAAATCGGACGGTTATAGCATATAGCTGTCATATAAATGATCGGTTCAAAAACTAGTTCTAGTCACAAAAACTTTTTTGTTTTTCATCGAAGCGTCCCCTATCGTGGTATATATTAGTTTTATATAATTCCACACAATTCTGGAAAAATTTATCGAAATCGGATGACTATAGCATATAGCTGCCATAGGAACGATCGGTTTAAAAACAAGTTTTAATAGGAAAAACTTTTTTGTTTTTTAGGGTAGCATCTCCAAACTTGGCATTTAATAAGTCTTTAAACATCTACACAATTCAGAAAAGTTTGATCAGAATCGGGCGACTATATCGTATAGCTGTCATACAACCGATTAGTCTGAAAATAGGTCTTAGTAGGAAAAACTTTTTAATTTTTAATGGTAGCGTCTTTATACTTGTTAATTGTGAATATTACTTGATTCAACACAATTTTTCCAAGTTTGGTCAAAATCGGTTGAATATATGGTACCTAATTCATCATATTTCTGACTTAGTCCTTGTTTACACGATGAAGTTTGCTTCATAAAGCTCTCTTCGATTTTGTTTTGAAGCATCTTCAAAACTTCAGGCGCATTTACATGATGCAGGTTGCTTCGTGAAGTTCTATTTTGACTCGCCTGACAAAACGAGTTATCGATAACCAAATAACACGCAAATCAACCCTGCATCAGTTCTATCGGAACAAAGCAAAGGAGAATGATCGAAAAGTTACGCCGCGTGGTGTGCTTCGGCTGCCCCTCTTCACCTCTTACCCACAAACAAAAACTTCATGAAGAACTTCATGAGGAAACTTCATCGTGTAAATGCGGACTTAGACGGGATTTACATGATGAAGCAAACTTCATGAAGTTTTCTTAGTAGGCGAGAGATTTAAATGTGTTTCTTTATAATTCGTTTAAAAGGTCTGAAAGATTTCCTCCAAACTCCACGCCTACTAAGGAAACTTCATGAAGTTTGCATCATGGTGTAAATCCCGACTTAGTTTCTTAAGCTTTTAAAAGTTTGTTTTTTGGTACAGACAGATCTTTCAGATATAGCCTGATCACCCAGGCCTTATTGAAAAAAGTTTTCTTTGGTTAATTAATTTTCCAAAAATATTCCCCAATGCATCTATCGATATATATATATGTATGTATGTTTTGTATGCTGCAGGATGTGCTAGTTACCAAGTCCTTTCATTACATATCCTTTTCACATTGTCTCTCGGTTAAAAGCTGTTTGTCACTTGACTCTCTCTCACTGAGAGTTTGCCGGCAAAGTAAAAAGCAAACTAAGGCAAGAAAATTGAATTCGACTAGAAGGGACGGCAAAGCAGTGAAAATGGGAAAAACCGAAAAGCAGAAGGGAGCGAGAGAGAGAGAGAGAGAGAAAAACAAAAAAGTGAATTAGTGGGCAAAACTAAAACTAAAAACTCAGCAAGATTAATAGGAACACGTAAAATGTAATTATTTTCCTGTACTTGTGCTATTTGTGCACACACACACACACACACACACAGAGAGCGTGAAACGGGGGAAAAGGGAGTTGGCCTGACAACTTTGAGTATTTTTCCAGCAGGAGCCAGCAGGACTAAGGACTCAGTACGCCACTCTCCATTGTGTGTGTGTGTGTGTTATGCCCCAAGTAGTTTTCTTGTGTAATTATAATTGCATAATTTATTTATAATATGATTTTCATGCTGTTTTCCCTCGCACACACACACACACACACAGCTGCCTCACTCTGTAGGCGCTTAGTTTATGTATTACCAAATGCAGCGCAGACATGTGACTGGCCTCGCCAAAATGCCTAAAGGACAACTGCACTCGGGCTGAAGTGAAATGTTCCCAAAACTAACACACACACACAGACGACGACTACGTGCAAGTGCTTCAAGTTCATTATGTCTGGGCATATAAATTTCACTTGGCCACAAAACCAAAATCGGAGTCAAATGGCTCCGGAGGCATTTAGGTGTATAATGTGCCACGTGCGCACACACCCAAAAAATATGACAAAGAATTGGGGGCTGGGGCTTTAATTTCGTTACTTGGGCTACATGGCGACCGTGACGCCTGGAAAAGTTGTGCAACACTGGCCACGTATTAAGCATACAGATAATCATAAAAATATATCAACAAACTTATTTGCCAGCAGCCAGAGCTCCAGGCGTGACAAGGCATGCAAATGCAGTCAGAAAACACAAACAGTGCAGGGGCAGGGGGCAGGGGCAGGGGGGGGGACAACAGGTAAAGGTAATTGAAACAAAAGTTGTAACCAAGAAACTGAAGCATACGTTGCGGCGCCTTAAAAACCCATTTTCCAACTGTTGACACGTGCCGCATCGTGCCCACGCAACCAACTCCCCACACAGACTGAAAATCACGCGAAGTAAACAACGTGAAATGAAAGTCATGCGTCGCATTTTAAAACCCAGCAGCACCCCCCCCCCCCCCCTTCCCACGCTGAAGAGATGCGCATAATTTAAAAGACAAATTTGCCTCGCCCGAGTATGAGATGAGGTTGGGCACGGAATGGTTGAGGTGCATCTGTAAATACGCCTCATTATTGTTATTGTGCTTCTAACTGCGGTCACCCCGCCCCCGCCCACCCCCTTTTTGCAGCTCCTGCCATTCGTCACGTCGCATGTTTTGTTTCTCGTGCAGCGAAACGGAAATGGCAACAAAGTACAAAGCAATTTAATAAATGCCGGAATCACGTGAAGGTGTTAAGCAAAACATTTCAACCAATGGTCCGCGCCACGTCCAAGATGACGATGAAGAAGAGGAGGAGGAGGAGGAGGAAAAAAAGACGTAATTGAAATACCCCACGCATAGCGACAGGTGAGGGGGTTAGGGAAAGGGGGAAATCACATTATGGCAAAATTATAAGCTAGTTGCAAAATGTGAACTGGAAATTTTCACTCGAATACCATCCAAAGGGAAGCACATCTTCTTTTTCTTTAAAGCGTAGCATCCTCATATTTCGCCAATGGCTGTCGCAGTCTGTTATCAGCGAGCCTTGAGTAAGCAATTAATTTTGTATATAAATATATTTATAAATAATGAAGTGCAGCGGACAGTGTTCTTAAAAGTTGACAAACGATATTTCAAATGAATATAGACACTTCAATTTAATTCGATATTTCAAATGAATATAGATACTTGAATTTAATACTTATTCTCACCAAGAAAAACCACGTGTGGCTTCAGGCAACGTCTTGTTGAAACCACTTGTCATCCAATTCCAATTCTTTCATTTTGGGGGAAGAAGAAAAAGTCTGTAATTAACGCATCATCATTTCGATATTTATTATTTTTAAAGAAAAAGTACAATCCAATGATGCCGCCGGCCCACAAACCGCACCAAACTTCTTTTTCATTGTACTTAGGCAGCTCTTGAACTGCCTCTGGCTGCCCTTCAGATCAAATTCAGCAAAACTGTTTATCGACATAGGGAAGAATTCAAATTTGACACATATGATTATTCCGATTTTCAGTTTTGGTTAAAAAAAATGGATTAATAACAGAATATTTTGAACTGGAAAATATAAATTAATTTATTTGGTATAGAATATATTATTTTCCGTAACGATCTCTACTACATCAATTATGTAAAATAAACCTCTACTCCAGTTTCCCCTAAATTCTTGAGGGGTTAAGCTAGTATATACATCTCTTCTTCTTCAATTTTTTAAAAATATTAAATATACATTTTTTTGTATATTTAGATTTTTCTTTATGTGTTGTTGTTTTCCCAATTTCTTTAATCATCTTCATCATCCAGATCAGGGTGTACGCCTTTTTCTTCTTTTTTTGCTTGTTGCTGCTGCGGCTCAGCGAAGACTTGAATAACCCCCGCTAAAGCATTTGGGTTAATGCCTAACTGTAGAAGTTTTACACAAATGTTCAAAGATTTGCGACTTAGACCCGTTTCGACCACATCAGACATGTCATGCAATATATTCAGCAGCTTCTCCTCATTGGAGGTGGGTGCAACTGATGCTGCGGTCGAAGTTGAGACGTCTTTGGTAGTACGAGCTGCCGCTGCTTTTGCTTTTGCTGCTGCCGCTTTCGCTGCTGCTGCTTTCGCTGCTGCCGCTTTCGCTGCTGCTGCTTTTGAAGTGGAAGGACGTTCGTCCATTTCTTTCTTGTTTTTTTTTCAGTCCCAGCAAAATATATAATATGTTGCACCACGGTACAAATAGTTGTAATGAAAATTGTGAGTACAAAAAGTTGAAGTAGAGAATCAGGGCCCACTGGGCTAATTCCATATTCAATTGGATTAGATTGTCAGTTTGAACGAGTACTAGATGAGAAATTCTTTTTTATATTCGATTGAATGTTCGACCCGCTTTCAAACTGCTCCGATAACCGTTAACTATCGATAAGAAAGCTGCTTGCACAGTTGCTTTCGATTAAAGTAGCCGTAGTTATCGACTTTAGAGTTACCAAAACTTATGCAGTTATAGTTAATCAATTCAATTTTGCTTAGCATCTCGCAACTTTAATTTAAGTAACTTATATTTTAACCTTTTTAAGTGAAATACTTAAAACATTTTTATTTTTCATCTTTATCATATATATACACTTTCCTATCCAATTCATATCCTATCTATATACTATCTATATCCTTTCTTTATTCTATCTATATCGTATCTAAATCCAATCAATGTACTATTTAAATACTATCTATATCGTAACTATATGCTATCTTTATACGACCTTTATCCATTTAATTATTTATATATATTCTTTCCAATCTTTATCCTATCTATATAATAACTATATCCATTCTATATTCTATCTATATCCTTTATATTATTTATATATATTCTATCTACATTTTATCCATATCCCATCTATATACAATCTATATCCTATCTTTATCCTATCTATATTCTATCTATATACTATCTTTATACTATCTTTATACTATCTTTATCCTTTCTATATTCTATGTATATCGTATATATATCCTATCTATATACAATCTATTCTTTCTATATCCTATCTTTATCCTTTCTATATCGTATCTATATCCAATCTATATCCTTTCTATATTCGATCTGTATCGTATCTATATCCTATCTATGTACGATCTTTATCCTTTTTATTATTTATATATATTCTATCTATATCCTATCTTTTTCCTATCTATATCCTTTCAATATTCCATCTATATCGTATCTTTATCCTATCTATATTCTATCTATATACTATCTTTATACTATCTTTATCATTTCTATATTCTATGTATATCGTATATATATCCTATCTATATACAATCTATATACTATCTATATCCTATCTATATGAGATCTATATACAATCTTTATCCTATCTTTATCCTATCTATACTCCATCTATATCATATTCATATTCTATCTATATCCTATCTATATCTTATTTATATCTTTTCTATATCGTTTCTATATCCCATTTATATCCCTTCTACATATATTCTAAATCTATTTTATATTCTGTATCCTATTTATATCGTTTAAGTAATCAATATCGGTTGTTAAGCTTTTGCAAGTGTATTAAAATTTCGGCACACTCAAAGTTAGCTTTTATTATTCTGATGTGGCGTAGACAGAGATACTCAGTGCGAGAGAGACAACCTAAATGTGTTGATCGGCTTAAAAGACCATTAAAAATTCGTCTTTTGCAGTTTCCCTTTTTATTTATTTGAGTAATTTGAAATGGAATGCATTCAGCCTAAAACAACAACAAAAAAACATGTCCCTCTGTATAAACTGTAGTGTCCTTTTTCACAAATACCCAGAAGATCGACCCAGCATTATCCATTCCCTTCATTTTAATGGATTAGAAACGTCTTGGCCATTTTGCGTGTCTTCTTCGTATATTCCCGCAATAGTTTCGGGCAAAACATATGACTGCGCGGCTCCCAGGAGTTGTAGGCATCGGGATATCCCAACCATTTGAGAAGGTATTGGGTGCGACCATTAAACACCCGATGGCTTAGGATGGCCTCCACCTCCTGGAAGATCTGGCCCTCTGCATTTGTTATAGCGCCTGCTGCCACCATCAGTTCGGCCTGCTGTCCATCGGCTGGCATCGATTTGCGAGCAACTTGAAGTGCGGGCGGAATTTTTGGTCTCTTATTTCGCTGCGATTTGGTGCATTTTCCAGGCATTTTGGGAAAAGATTTTGTTTAGCTTTTGTTTTGGGGAGTTTTTTATTTGTCAATTTGACAACTGTCAAACTCAATTCATTCTAGTGTTGGTAAATACCAAAGAAAATCTGTCAAGACGCTTAATAAATAAAAAAAAAAAAAAATGAGAGCATTTGGCAAGTTAAGTAAAAATTGATTAACGCTTTGTTTTTCTGTTGCTAATAAGTTGCCCTCCCCCTCCCCCCCTCACCCACTAACAGGAGCCGTATTATCTGTTGTGCACCGAATGCCAGCAGGCCTTTTCGCCCAGCCAGTTTTATGGCCAGTGTCCAGAGTTTTTCATGTGCGACGAATGCCGCAAGAACAATCCCGAAATTGATGAATATCTGAAGAAGTATCGCTATGGACCACTACGAACAAGATCATGGCGACCCTTCGATCAGCGTTTGGCTGCCGCACAAAAAGAATTGGCAGCTCTTGAAAAGGAATTGGCCGAACTGAAGCAACTGTCTAATGAGCAGGACAAGAAATAAAAAGGGAAATAAAATAAACAATTATAAAGGAAATGGGAACATAATAAAGGAGCAAGAGATGTGGCTAAGGAACTTGAGGCATTTGTTTTATTTTTCACAGGTTTTTATATTCTATAGCGAAGGAAGGGAGGAGTATATGGAATTTGTGCCAAGAAATGTAACAGGCAGAAGAAAGCAACTCCGAACCTATGAAGTGTATATATTCTTGATCAGCTTGAACAGCTAAGGCAATATAGCCATGTCCGTCTGTCCAACCGTCTGTCTGATTTCAGATATGGTAAGAGTTAGAGGTTTAAAGTGTATGAAACATAAACTTCTTATACTTGCAGGCAGATCAAGTTTATTTTTGATTTTTTGCCACACCTCCTCCTCCCCAGATTTGAAAAAATCATAATGTATGATGAAACAAATCAAGTCTACAATGTGCTAGAATTTCTCATCTAGTACTCCTTTGAATTGACAATCGAATTCTATTAAAAATGGAATTTTCTCAGTAGGCCTTGATTTTCTACTTCAACTTTTTGTGCTCACAATTTTCATTACAACTATTTGTAACGTGGTGAAACATTCTACATATTTGCTGGGACTGAAAAAAAAAACAGGAAAGAAATGGACGAACTTCCTTCCACTTCAAGAGCAGCAGCAGCGAAAGCAGCAGCAGCGAAAGCAGCAGCAGCGAAAGCGGCAGCAGAAAACGCAGAAGCAGCAGCAGCAAAAGCAGCGCCAGCTTCTACTACCGAAGACGTCTCAACTTCAGCGACACCTTCGACCGCAGCAGCAGCAGCAGGTTCAACCACCTCCGATGAGGAGACAGCTGCTGAATATATTCCAATCCATGTCTGATGTGATCAACACGGGTCTAAGTCAAGAATCTTTGAAGATTTGTCTAGAACTTCTTCAACTGGGCATTAACCCCAATGCTTTGGCTGGGGTTATTCAAATCTTCGCTCAGCCGCAGCAGCAGCCAAAAAAAAAAGATGAAATCAGAGAAACACCTTAA
Source organism: Lordiphosa mommai (assembly GCA_018904225.1). Classification (NCBI taxonomy): domain Eukaryota; kingdom Metazoa; phylum Arthropoda; class Insecta; order Diptera; family Drosophilidae; genus Lordiphosa; species Lordiphosa mommai. The sequence continues at coordinate 104,818 of JAEIFT010000449.1, forward strand.
TCTGGATGATGTAGATGATTAAAGAAATCGGGAAAACACCAACACATCAAGAAAAAAATATAAAACAAACATAAATTGAAGAAGAAAACAATATGTTTATACTAGCTCAACCCACCATGAATATTGGAGAAGCTGGGGAAGAAAGAAAATTCCTTCGCTAATAAATAAATAGATATTCTGTAAATCGGAATAATATCAAATTTGAGTTTGTTTCTATAAACTTTTTCCCTTATTTCCCCAAATTTTCTAGATATCTTAAAAAAAAAAAGATTTTTAGCTTAAGCTGTTTGGCCTGTTCGTTAATGAATCAGTCTGTCAGTAAATCAGTCAGTCAAACTAAAACCCTCGATTCCGTTGAATTTACTTACATTCCCTAAAACTAAACCAAATTTAGAGTAAGCTTCATTTTAATATTCATTCCAAATATTCCGACTTATGATCTACGCTCTTTCCCCACTTAACCCCTTATCATCGAGCTTAAGCTAAGCAAATGCGATTCAAAAACTTCTCGGCCAAGTGTGTTGCCATTTGGTTTTGGATTTGGCTTAGTTAAAGTTGATGTAGTCAGGCGAGCCATCAAGGTTAGTTGGTTTTGAGTTCGCTTCTCATTTTGGAATTGCATTAGACATTTGCCTGACTGACTGACACTCCTCACACTTCACACGTCAGTGTTTGGGGTTCGGTTGGTTGCCATGACTCCAATGCGATTGCCCCTTCTGGGACTCTTCCATTCTGTGTGCGGCCAGGCTGTGCTCTGTTTTCAATTTAGTTACATTCTCCATTTACACGGCAGCCCCAGCCCCATTTGGAGTTGGGTTAGCTCATCCCAGCGGCAGTCTATTCAAATGAATCCCCATTTGGCTTCCACTTGACAATGGGCACTCACACACACACACACACACACAGAGAGAGACAGACGAGCCAGTGAACTTAATTTGGTCACACACAATTGATTCTTTTTACAGGTGCACTCGCACACACACACACACACACACACACTGGCACAACGGGCTGTTATTGTTGAAACTGGGGAGCTAGACCTGAAGCTGGTGACGACATTGTGCAAAACTCGTTTTGTAATTTGTGGCTAAAACAATGCAATTAAGTTGACATTAAGTGAAGTTCGCCACGCCATGACTCCATATCCACCTTGGAGGTCACCGCATCTCTACCACATAAGTGACAACTCTTTGTGTGTTCGTGGGAATGTGTCTCCTGGTAATGGCATCTAAAAAGGGCATTCCTTGCAACATTTTGGCTACTTCATAACTGATTGACACTAGCTGAATGGTATGTCATTTAATTTCGTGCATTTTTGCACGAAAAAAGCACGAAAATTTTAATTTATCCTTTTAATTTTTAAAATAATGTTAAATAAATCTGAAAATGAAAAGTTTATAATGCATTTTTGCTTAAAAACCTTTAAAGGCTGCAAAGTTCGTACCTGAACCTTCAATATTTGAGCTTTTTGTGAAGAAACTTTCCGTGAAATTTAACACGAAAATTTTAATTTTCTCTTCAATTCTAAAATGAATAGTTCTTTATGCATTTGCACTTTAAAAACCCTAAACGGGGTCAAAGCGCTTCCCAAAAAAACACAATATTCAAGCTATTCGTTCAATGTAATTTTACTTCCTGCATTTTTGCACGAAAAAAAGCACGAACATAATTTTTTTCCTTTTTTTCTAAAAATATGTGAAATAATTCTGAAATGAAGTATTTTTAAATTTAATTTTCACTTTAAGAACCTTGAAAGACTTGAAAACACACAATATTCGAGCTTCTTAGTAAAGAAACTTTTGTGTAATTTATCACGAAAATTTTAATTTTCTCTTGAATGCTGAAATGAATAGTTCTTAATGCATTTGCACTTAAAAACCCCTGAATGGGGTTAAAGTGCTTCCCAGAAACCACAATATTCAAGCTCTTCGTTCTATGTTATTTTTATTTCGTGCATTTTTGCACGAAAAAAGCACGAAGATTTTGTAATTTTTCCTTCTTTTTCTAAAAATATGTGAAATAATTTTGATATGAATAGGTCATAATGGGTTTGCTCATAAGAAGTCCTTATAAGGCTTCAAAGTTCTTCCCAGAGGACTCAATATTCGAGCTCTTAGTAAAGCAATTTTTTATAAAATTTAACATACAAATTTTAATTATCTCTGTAATTCTGAAATGAATAGTTCTTAATGCATTTGCACTCAAAAAACCCTGAATGGGGTGAAAGTGCTTTCAAGAAACCACAATATTCCAGCTCTTCGTTCTATTTTATTGTTATTTCGTGCATTTTTGCACGAAAAAATCACGAAAATTTTGTAATTTTTCCTTCTTTTTCTAAAAATATGTGAAATAATTCTGATATGAATAGGTCATAATGCGTTTGCATATAAGGCTTCAAAGTTCTTCCCAGAGGACTCAATATTCGAGCTCTTAGTAAAGCAATTTTTTATAAAATTTAACATACAAATTTTAATTATCTCTGTAATTCTGAAATGAATAGTTCTTAATGCATTTGCACTCAAAAAACCCCGAATGGGACCAAAGTTCTTTTAAGAAACCACAATATTCAAGCTCTTTGTTCTTCATAATTTAATTTCGTGCATTTTTGCACGAAAAAAGCACGAAAATTTTATTTTTCCCTTTAAATATGTTAAATGATTCTGAAATTAAATGTGCATAATGAATTTACACCTACAAAACCTTGAAAGGCTTTAAAGTTAGTCCCAGAACCCTTAGTACTCGACATCTTAGTAAAGAAACATTTGATAAAATTTACACGAATATTTCAATTTTCTCTTTAATTCTGAAATGATTGATTCTTAATGCATTTGCACTTAAAAAACACTGAATAGGTTCAACGTGCTTTCCAGAAACCACAACATTCAAGCTCTTTGTTTTTCTTAATTTAATTTCGTGCACGAAAAAAGCACGAAAAAAGCACGAAAATTTGAGTTTCTCCTTTTTTTTCTAAAAAATATATTAAATAATTCTGATATAAATTCCATGTCATTATACATTTCCTCTTAAAAAAAAACCTTAAAAAGTTCGTCCCAGAACCCACAATTTAACACGAAAATTGTTTTTACGAAAAAAGCACGAATATTTTATATTTTCCTTTTTTTTTTAAAAACTAATTAATAATAATTTTGAAATGAATAGTTCATAATGAATTTTCACTAAACCTTAAAACCCCTGTAAAAACTCCAGAACCCACAATATTCTTCTTTTTTCCATTTTTCTTTTTTTCAGATCTTAGTAAAAAAACTTTAATTTTTCTCTCACCCCTCACTTAAAATTAGGCTTCAAAATCCTGTAAAAAAACCTTTTGAGAAATTTAACACAAAAATTTTAATTTTCTCTTTAATTCTGAAATGAATAGTTCTTAATGCATTTGCACTTAAAAAACCCTGAATGGGTCAAAGTGCTTCCCAAAAACCACAATATTCAAGCTCTTCGATTTTAGAAATTTAATTTCGTGCATTTTTGCGCGAAAAAAATACGAATTTTATTTTTTTCCTTTGATTTTTTTTTAAAAATATGTTAAATAATTCTGAAATTAAAAATTCATTCTTTTTACTTAAACAAACCTCAAAAGGCTTCAAAGTTGGACCCAGAACCAGCAAATTTCGAGCTCTTAGTAAAAAAACCTTCTATGAAATTGAATACAAAATTTGTATATTCTTTTTATTTCTGAAATAAATAGTTTATAATGCATTTTGCACTAAGAGAACCCTGAATGGGAGGATAAAAGTCCTTCACAAACTCCACAATATTCAAGCTCTTAATAAAGAAAAGTTTTTCGAAATTTAAATTCGTGCATTTTTGCACGAAAAAAGGACGAACATTTAAATTTTTTTCTTAAAATATGTCAAATAATTCTGAAATAAATATTCAAAATGAATTTTCGCTTGAAAAGCCCTGAATAGGGTAAAGTCCTTTCCAAAACCCACAATATTCGAGTTCTTAGTAAGGAAACTTTTTTCGACGATAAAAAAATAGACTTGCTAGACTACGCAGAACTGCGTTTCCTCTAAAGTTCCAGGCAGTCGCATAGTACCTACCTTTTTCTTATTTTTACTGAAGTAACAATGGTTTACATCTATACTATGACCTAAGACTCCAGTCGAATGTCTTTTTCCCAGCTTATATTTCATATTTTAGCACTTTGAAGGTAAATGTCTTCTTATATTTTTTTCTTCTTCATTTTTTTTTTTTGTAATTCCAGGCTGTGTAAATTCCTTACTTTGGCTGCTCAGTTAAATACCATTCCCGGAAAAGGCGGCTATGAGGCTTCTGGTTGACCCACAGGCCTCTTAAAAAGCCTCCCAAACTCAAAAACATTCCGCATCATTCCGGGCATAGTCTGACTCTCAAAGACAACAACAAAAAAATATGGTGAGTTGCCCACACACACACACACACACACACATGAACTATGGCACGTACGCTGGCATGTGGGCCAGCTTCCTAAGCTGGTTGGGTGGGTTTCATGTGACAAAAGCAGCTGCCTTTTGTTTGGCTAGCGCGCCCTTGGCTCTCAGCCCCCACCCCGCCCCCCCCTTCTGTGTGAGCTCAAGCATTCAAATAATTAAACTCATCAAGTTGCCTTATTTTATGCCTCGTCTTTCCCGCCTTGGTCTAATCTTCTTTGTTTTCTTTTTATTATAACGAGTCCTCGTCCTCTCGACCACATCAACGACACACACACACACACACACACACACACGCATGCACATGCCTCTGTTCTGGGATACGCATAATCCTTGATCTTTTGTTAGTTGTTTGCTCAACTTTTGCTCCGGCTTCAGTTTGCCTGTTTGTGCGAGCGGCCGCTATCTCTCTAAATTATTAATTAAAGTATTTAACAAATATGCAAAAGTTTACCCTGTGCCGCTTCTGACGCTGCTGCGAGTTCATTCTGTCGAGTTAATAATGTGGCTAACGCACACAACGACACACATGTTGACTTTGCATCTTTTTGATGTGTTTCATTGCCGCATCAAAGACCAGGCACAAATAGTTCAAATCTCTGTCAACCACCCACCACCTTATGGTTCCATTCTCAATTAGACTAAAACCCCGGTGTACTACATTTCAGGGACATTCGCCAGGACATAAGAATAATGAGTAAATGTTAAAAAAACAAGCATTTCAGAGTATATTTTAGTCGGGCTTGACCAACATTCTTTTTTTTTTTTTGAACCAATTACTTAACATTTTTTATAAAATGTTAACACATATTTGCTCATCGTTAACTTTTGAAATTAGCTAACAAAAAGTACGCGTTGGTGGCCGTTGAATATTGCTACAGTTAAAAAAACTCAAATAACATTTTTAAATTTTGTTTTTATTCCCAAGTTAAAGCTCTTTAAATTTAATTAAATAAAGCTCAATTGGTTTTTAAAATAATTGAATTTTCCATGCCCTGTGCCCTCCTGCTTCGCTTTCGCAATGTGCGGCATCTTAACAAAAAGTTGTTCATTACTGCCTGGAGAGTTTAGACACAAAAATAACCGCAATTGTTGCTCGAATGAATTGCTTTAGTTAATCCAAATTTGTTGGTTCTGATTTGTGGACTTTCTGTTTGCAATAAACCACACAAGGAATAAGTCAGGTGAAGAGTTTATAAGAGTATAGTTTCAGCTTATTGGGTAGTTTGCTAGACATTTGCATGTTGTAAGGGAAATGTTCAAATCGATTATATTTTTTCAAAATTTCTTTGCACCAATCCACACGAGCCTTTTTTTTTTTAAAGCGATTGTCAAATTGTGCGGGATCCAACGAGAACAAACCATTTTTACGTCCAGGTGTTCATGCTATATCGAATGTATGCTGGTGGAAGAAATGCCCAAGGATGCCTCTATCTCACGGTATGTCACATGACGATCTTGCATTATCAGTTCACGCACGGCATTAATGTTTTCTGGCACAACGACTGTTTTTGGACGACCTTCACGACCTTTGTCTTCGAACGAGCGTGGGAATTTTAGGATAATAAAAAAACTACGCCCCTTTCGCACTTTTTCAAATTCATTCCGTTCCGCCCTATTCCGCATGAGCATACCCCGTCCCACGCATATTTCTAGTTGGTACTTTCAAATCTCTTGATTTTTGGGGCCATGCCAATAAGTAGGCAATACTTTTTAATACACACTGAATTAAATGGCCAATTGTCCAAATTTTTAGCATATAGACCTGGTATTTGGTACATTTCATATCAAATGACATTTATAACATTAAAACATTTATAAAAGCCCATTCTTATCACCCATTTAAGGGACCACAGTGCGGCTACGTTATTTTATTTAAGTGGGTCTTCACCTTAAAACATGTTTTTTTTTTTAATTTCAGCTGAGAAAACCATAAAAGCTTTTTTAATTTGGTTTTTTGTTTTGTGTTATTTATTAACTGAATAAAAATATAAATAAAAAATATTTTGGCAACCGAGGGTTATTTAATAATTTATCGACCTGCCAATTAAGGTATCAAAAAAAAAAAGGTGTAGAGATGGTAGCCTTGAATTCGGGACTCCAGGTTAACGAAAATGAAAACGCTAAATGAGGTTATGATTAGAATTGATGGAATTCTGGCCCGTTGCTCAAACCAATATAAAAAGAAATTTTTTTGTAATTTTTTTTGGTTTTTCAAAAAATTAAAAAAAAAATTACTATTTTTCATGTGTAAAAAAATTGTAAAAAATTTTTTTTTTTTTTTTGTTTTTGGAAAAATTTTAATAAAAAATCAACTTTTCAAGTGTAAAAAAAATTGTAAAAATAAAAACAATTTTTTATTTAGTTTTGGAAAAATTTAAAAAAAAAATCAACTTTTCAAGTGTAAAAAAAAAATTGTAAAAAAAAATGTTTTCCTCTTGATCCAGGTACGGGCCAGAATTATATCAATTCTGCATCGATTGCAACATGGCTGATCAAAATCGATTAAGTAGAACTGGCGCAAATCAGGGCTACCAGGTCGAAAAACGTGATTTCGAGAAAAACGCGTTTAAAGTTTAGAGCAACGTATAAAAAACTTACTTCAGCAAGAATATTGCTCCACTAAAAAGGCTATATCTGCTAAACTCTTTTGAATTTTTGAAAATGGTTTGAAGGGGATGAAAGGGGAATGTTCAAGCTATAATAATAATGCAAAGCAAAAAAAATCAAAAAAAAATTCGAAAAAAAAAAATTTTTTAATTTAAAAAATTTTCATATTAATGATTGAACGGTAGAAATTTTTGAATGCACTTGAACTCAAACTTTCCAATCCACAAATATTCAAAATGAAATGAATTGTAATATACCCATTTTGTTGTGATGCCCTACTGCCTCGCCATTTGAATACACTTTCATTATCCGATCGTTCTATATGATATTCCATGACCATTTCTGTTGCTTCATTAACACACGAAATTCTGTTTATTTTTTCTTTTCATTTTCCCAGAAAGTTAAAAGTTCTAAAAGTTTAGTTTTGTCCTCAGACAGACTCTCGATTGATCAGAAATGTTTACCAAATATTTTCTGCAAGTGTATGTATGGCATACAGATTGCGAACGCATCTTGACAATTCGTAAGCATTATGCTTGCCACTTGACTCGGCTTACTTAACAGCGAACTTGCTCTTTGCCGAGCAGCTCTCTTTTACGCAAGTTTCTTCACCCAGTTTGGCTTACAGCATGAAAATCCTTTTTGCTTAAATCCTCGACAACATTTGACCGCATCCACGTGCATTTTTACGTAAGCTGATTACGCGAGTGCCACCTCAGGCTGTCCAATGGCCATTAGCGTTGGACAAGTCAACCCGCGCCGCCGCATCATTGATAAAGCAAGGTAGAAGAAGCCTGACGCTCATTAGAGTAGGGGGCCAGGATTCCGACTCATAAATATTTGCCAAGGCGGCGCCCAAACGAAATGACAGCTCGGGTATGTGAATGTCAAGTGAATGCGCATACTTTGAATTACTTACAACATTTTTAACATATTCACGCACGGGTCGACGGCGGTTTTTGGCTTGGGCCACCAGTTTGTTGCGGCTGGTGTCAAAAAATGTAAACGTTGCCAGGTCTGGGGGGCAGGCAACACAAGCAGCGCGTCGGCACTTAAACAAAACGAGACGAGTGCGCATAGTGATGATGCCTGTGATGTCTGGCCCGGGGTCTCTCTCTGTCTCTCTGTCTCTCTTTAATTCAAATGCAAAGCAGACCCAGCCTCGACCTGGCCAACCCCAAACCCAAACCCATCTCCCCCACTCACTCACCCACTTTGTATTCCTTTGCCAGTTAGGTGAGTGCTTCACGTTTGAAGATAAATAATGCAGCAGCCGGTTAACAAATGATGGCAGGCGGGAGGGGGAGGGGGAGAGAGGGGGCGGCAACTGGGTTTTCTTCAGCTGTCAGGCTGTACAGTCATACCTGCTAGGTGGCCCTTGGACATACACTGAGCGATTTAGAGCGAAAAAAAAACGTCTTTTCAAGGCTCTTTTCAGTCTATGCTAACAAGTAAGTTGCATCTGACAAAGTTTGTATAGAACTGTTAACTTTCAAATGTGGCGCCACACGAAGTGTGTCAAGTGTGTCGTTAATTGTTCTCAATTTGTATACTTTCCATAGTTTATACTGAATTCAGGCATTTAATCACTTGTTGATTACAATTTACTAGCCATTTTGGGAAAATATTCAAAACCTACTCGGAAAAAAAGTTTTATCTGATATAGGACCATTTGCATGTCCTTTAGCAAAATGATAGCTCTCTGGAGTGGCATCAGCAAATTCTGGATTATCCTGCAAAACAGTTGACTTACATCTATCTCTCGTATCCTATCCAAATTGATGTCAAAATGATTATACTTCCGAGGACTATCATTTGGCCAAAGAACATGCAAATCGTCCTGCGTATAGCTGACTTAGTAGGGATTTGTGTGTGTTTCTTGTTTATTATCTGACAAAAGGACATGCAAATCGTCCTTGTGATTGTTGAAATTTTGCTGATTTTGTTTGTTTTGTTTTTTACTATTTCTAGAGATGCCGAGCCTGTAAAATATCAAGTCCCTGGTTTCCTTTGATGATAATCGATGGGAATTGTCTCCTGAATACGGACAAACCAAGTCACCATATCCTGCGGCAGGATATAAACAAGTTGAAGCAAGAAAACATTATTTTATTTACAAAAAAATTTTGTGTTTATTTCAATAAAAATTTTTATTATATCAACATTGTTTTTGTTTTGCATTTTGGTTTTGGGTTATTACAGGCAATTACAAAAACAACTGCAACAACAAATATTACAACAATGTTTTTGTTGTTGTTGATAAATGGTACAATGGTTGGGATCCTGACTATGGTTGTTGTCTTCAATAATTTCCTAAATAAAATATATGCGTGCTGGTTGATGCTCTGCTCTGTTGTCTTCTCTAAGATCTAGATCAGTGTGGTTGGTGTATTCGCTAATTGGTTGTTGTGTTGGCTAAATTATATTCGAGTTGGTTGTTGTCTTCGCTATATCTATGAATTGATAGTTTTTGTTGTAATTTTTCTGTGAATTGGTTGTTGTATTCGCTAAGTTCAATGCGGATTGGTTGTTGTCTTTGCTAAATTATAAGTTGTTTGTTGTCTTAGCTAATTTTTGTTGTTGTAATTGATGTTGTCATGTTTTGATGTTGTAGTTTTACAAATAATTACAACAATTACAACAAAAATTAAAACAACAAATGGTTGGGGTCCTGACTATTGTTGTTGTCTTCACTAATTTCCATCCTAATTGGTCGTTGTCTTCACTAAGTTAAATGCAGTGTGGTTGGTGTATTCGCTAATTGGTTGTTGTATTGGCTATATCCGAGTTGGTAGTTCTAGGTTTTGTTGTAATTTTTCTGAGAATTGGTTGTTGTCTCCGCTAAGTTATAAGCTGATTGGTGGTTGTTGTTGTTCGATAATTGGTTGTTGTCTTAGCTAAACTATATGCATGTTGGTTGATGGTTCGCTAACTGGTCTTGGCTAAATTTGTGTATGAATTGGTAGTTCTAGTTTTTGTTGTTGTAATTTTTCCTGTGAATTGGTTGTTGTATTCGCTAAGTTCCATGCGGATTGGTTTGCAATGTTCTGTGTCCGGATTAGTGTTGCCAACTATTGATGCCGGAAAATGTCAAAATTGATTCCAAATTGCCTACAAAAATGACAAATAATATTTTAAAAATAACTGAAAATGCTGGATCTGGCAAAACTGAATAACTTCTGGTTTAAGACCTTAAAAATAAGTTAAATCAGGCCGAAATATAACATTGTTAAGAATATAGACAGATTTTACATACCTTTGTTCTGAAAATCCAAAAAAGTAAGTTGATTCTTTCTGGCAGTGTGACCTGTGCCTCGCCCTCCCCTCCCTCCCCTCTATCTGTGTGAATGGTTGAGCCGCTGTTGACACATAGTTTGTAGTTGGTAAACAGGAACAACTGCTGTTTCTGCTACTGCCTGAAGATGCTTTGTATAAATTTGAATATTTAACTGCAGCGGCAAGCAACAACAACAACAAGAACCACACAAGGAACATTTCACTGAGATCTGCCTACTAACTGCTGCATCATCTGCTGCTGCTGGTCTCCTCCTCCACCTCACTCACTCCTCATGCAAAAGTCTCAAACATCTCCTTGGCATACTTAAAGTTTTGAGTCCCACCCAACCGTATATGAAAATATATGAAAGAAAGTAAACAAACACACTGAAAGAAATTTGCTTGACATTTAGTTTTATATTCATTTATTTATTTTTATTTAATTAATTCATTAGTTTTTATTTATTCTTAGACCCTTGATATCCTCAGAAGTGTGTGGTGTGGTTTTTGTTTTTTTGTTTTTCTTTCAACTTAATATGCTTAAAATATTTATTAATTATTACATAGATAATTATTATTAATATAATTATTATTCGCTTGGTAATATATAATGCCATATATAATTGTGGTTTTGATCGTAATTTATATATATATTTATATATATATATATATATGCTTAGGGTTAAGTGGGGGCAGTGGGGGTTGGGGGTAGGGGGTAGGGTACCGCTATGCCAAGTATGTTTTGGGGGGAGTTTCGACTTTTCTTTGGGCTTTCCAAAAAAAAAAATTGTTAGTAGAATTTGTCCTACTATAATATTTGTTTTTGTTTTTGGTTTTATTATTTACTAATCTGTGAAATACATAGTTGATATACTACAAATTGGTTTTAAATTGTGGTTTGTTTTGTTTTTTTTGTTTTTGTTTTTTTTGCTGTTATTTCGTCTAATAAATATAATTTGCTTTGTTTTCTTGTTTAAATAACTGTCGCTGCCTTTAATTTTAGTTGTATTTATTTTTATTATTATTATTATTATTATATTCTCATAAATTCTTGTGGTTGCTAAATTTTGTTTTTTTTTGTTTATGTTTTTCATTTGTTGTTGTTGTTGTGGTTGTTGTAGTCGAGTGCTGTGTATGTGTGTGTGTGTGCAAAACATTTAAATGTTAATTTATCTCAATTGTTTCCCTGTTTCTTTTATTTGCTAAGTATTCTTCTTGTTTTCTTTTGTTTATATATTTTTTGTTTTTGTTTTTCTTTTTTATGGCCTTCTAACATAAATATACTAAAATACCGTCTTCCTTTTTCCTTTTCATTCGTTATTTACATATAAATATTTCTGTGTGTGTTTTTTGCTGTCAATTTTTTTTTGTTTAAGCCTTTTCTTTAGTTTGCTCTAATCATAATTTAGGTTTTGGTTTAGTGTGCCATTTATTTTTGTTTTTGTTTTTTTTTTTTTTTGTATTTTTGTTGCTTTTGAAGCAATTTAATTTTTTTTGCAGCTTTTGCCATTTTTTGTTTGTTTTGTTTTTGCTTGCCAAATTCTAATAGGTAACTGACTCCTGCTCTTTTTTTTCAAATGGTTTGGTTTGCCAATTAACAAAAAAAAAAAAAAAAAAAAACTGATGTCAAACTATTTGAAAATAGAATTAGTTTAGTTAGTACACACATACATAAGTATTTATTACCAATGGGTTTTTGCTTTTTTGGTTTAAGTCAAGCAACAAGTAGCAAGTAGAACGATCAAATTGAAGGTCAGACCTAAAATACTGGTTAGTTTAGGGGTGGTTTTCTCTTCTTTATGGTTTAAAAAAAAAGGGATGGAACGCCACCTAGATTTCAAAAACATAAAGATGACCATATAGCCCCAAAATTTGGGTTTACAGTTGAGATTTTAAATAGTCCTTCATAATTGAACAAAGAGCTTAGAGTTAGTTTAATTTTTGGTACTTACTGAACCATTTAACCCAAGGTAGAAGCTTATAGAAGCAACAGCGAAGCAATTTTTGCTCTCTCGAACCAACAAGCCTAGATTTCCCTAGTCTAAGTCTTCGGTTGCCAGATCAGATTTCGATTGTTTAGTGAATTGACAGCAACTACTTAAAGCCCTAGTAGTCCATCTGAAATAGTAATCTAAGCGATTCTGGTCACTTAAAACATATAAAGTGACGATTTCCAAGCTGCATTTGATACAATCTGATGTTTAAGCTAAGGCATTCTGTGGTTATTCACAAAAATGCTAAATATGCTGCACAGTTTGTTTGTTGGAGTGGGTTGGAAACCAACCTTGGAGTAAAGAGTAAGTATGCTTGCTTAACCCTTGCTCTTTTCACGAAAAGAGAAAGCGTTTGAAATTAAATGTAAAAGGTATTGGGGGCTTTTCTACCTTTGAAAAAATTGTTTTTGATTTTTTTTTGTTTTGCCTTATTATTATAGCTTTTGAACCTTCATCATCCCCTTCAAACCATTTTCAAAAATTCGAGTAAGTTGGCTTAGTTACCCCCTTGCTCTTTTCACTTTACCAACATTCACACTGAGAAAGGTTTGCATGTTGTCAGCATACATGAAGAGGGTCTTCTAGACTTGCAAACATTTTTTTTCGATTTTTTTGTTTTGCCTTATTATTAAAGCTAGGACAATCCCCTTTCATCCCCTTTAAACCATTTTCAGAAATTCGAAATAGTTTAGCAGATATTGCCATTTTAGTGGAGTAAAATATACTCACTTTAGCAAGAACATTGCTACACTAAAATGGCAATATCTGCTGAACTATTTTGAATTTTTGAAAATGGTTTAAAGCGGATGAAAAGGGAAGGTCCAAGCTGTAAAAATAATGCAAAAAAAAAAAAAATAAAAAAAAAATGTTTGCAAATGTAGAAGACCACCTTAATGTAAGCTGACAACATGGTCCTTTCTTTGCCGGGTGTGTATGTTGGTCAAGGAGTTCAATTACCTGGGAGTAACTTAGCCAACTGACTCGAAGATTCAAGTCGAAAAAATGCCAAAATCAAAATGTTTCAAGCTACAGCAAAGAGGCATAATTTGCTTTGCCTTACACGTTTCTGGGGTTATATGAAATACTGCTTTGCTTTTCTTTTTTTTTTGTCAATATTTCTTCCGCTGAATATTCGAATTATGCAATTAAGTTGGAAACTGGGCTGGCATCTATGTTTGAACACACTCTACAAAATCTCTAGAGATTTAAGTGTTAAAAGGTTTTCACTCTTGTTCCGAAATTTCGAGACGATTTTCGGATACTAGATTCCTGGATTCTGGATACTAGATTCCGTGGTTCTTTTTTACTCGAAATCAAACCACTTTACATTGCATTTGCATCGGTTTCAACTTCTTGAACAATTCCCCAAGTTACTCAATACGAAATTTTAACTCGAAATAGAAACGTTTACACGAAAATCGACTTGGAATTCGACCGCACACGGCTCGTATCGTCATCGTAGCGTCATCGTCTCGTAAAGAATTTGCCGATACGATACGAATACGATAAGGCTATTGCTCCGCATACGAAGCAATTTTCAATCGTCAAAACACAAAGCGTAAACATGAAAAACGATGAAGACTAATTACCATATCTTCGTCTTGGGTGCAAAAATGCAACCAGAAGATTATTTTTAGCCACTGAAGAATTAGCAGAAGTCGATATAAAATTTCACACATCTTACTAAATGTCATAAAATACATTTAAGGAGTGGATAATGGTAGTAAAGCCTCAAAATGCACAAATTTGATAATTTGGACTGACATTTTTTTATTAAAACATGTGAAACTCGTTGAAAAATGTAAGCAAACAGCAAGCGTACGCTCGTACACAACGATAAGCGACTGCCACTGCTTGACGATAGTCGTCAGCGGACGAATCGTGTGCGTGTCTTCCTTTAAACCAGACGTCGTCGTCCAAGACTCAGGCGGCCGAACACATTCGGCAAATTCACACAGACACGAGCCGAACACATGCCGAGCCCTTCGCAAAGAGAGTAACAAAGCACGCAAAGCCAATCAGTGCTTGCCTAGCCTTCAACAATGTAGGTTCGAGCCGCTTTGCATCGCATTATATTCGAACACCAATACACTCTCAATTTTTTGCCTCGCTCTTTGTGACTAAGGCTGCTTTAAACACACGTGCGCAGCAACAAATCGTGGATTTAAAAAACAGGAACTGCTGGTTAAATTTTAAGAAATTCATAAAGAATATTAGGAAATGGTTTCAACTTTAAAAACTTCATCGAGAGTAAAGTTTATCATTTCAAAACTTTAATCTAAAATTTAATTTTTTGGAGAATCAATCTAGCAAGTTTTAGACGGCTCAGGGTCATAGCTACTTAGACAGCGGATTTTAGTTTTTCTTAGCTTTAATTTAATCATAGTAAGCCAGGGTAAATTTTTTAGTTAAGAACCTTTTTTGTGATTTGATCACTGCAATGAGCAGGCCATTTTCTGTTCTTCTGGCCTCTTTAACACATTCCCCTTGGCCTACTAGGATTCAATTCGTTTTCAAAAACCATTTTCAAAACCACAATACCTCAAAGAAGGCTGGTCGACTACAGAGAAAGGCTTCGGTACGATTGCAAAACGATCATTGATTGTGTAATCAACAACCGTATAAACGAACAACATGTTCGCTGTTGAGTTGTATTCAATCAAAGCTAATATTTAGTGACTGCAGATGATCTCCTCTAACGCACACCTTACATAAAAACTGCTGCGCAAAGACGCTGCTTTCAAAGCGGGCGACGAAGACAGCGGCCAAGCATTCAATGCATTCAAATCTGATCGTTGAGACGGCATGACTTTGATTTAATTCTTTATTGTTTTTATTTTATTGAGTTTACTCACACTCAATTAAACGATCGTTTGCCGGTATGATTAGATGCAACACAAACTATTTGTTTTTGATTAAAAGTGAGTAGAAATTTTTATGTATGATTAAAACAAGCAAATTGCGATTTTTAGAGTTCTGTTTCCAGAATTTTAAATTCAAAGTACGATCTAAGGTCTGCCTCATAGTTCTTATACCCATTCAACTTGTACGTTTTAGTTGCTGCTTGTTGCTTGATTTTGTTTTTATAGATTTCTATATATATTTATATATATATATATATAGCTGCATATATATTTGTATTTATAACTCTAGTTAGTGTTTTGTTTTATTTGTTTGTTTAGCTTATGTTCATTTACAACTATTTAGGCGCGAGCGACGAAAAAAAAAGCCACAACAAATAAATGTTACTATGCATGGTGCCATATACGATATAACACTAGTTTACCTTGCGCCTCACTTGCTCTCCGTTTTTTAGTTTTATTTTCTTTTTTTTTTGTTTAGCCTTAATAAGTTATATACACAAAATACTGGGCAACTCGGCGGCCACAGTAAGTACTCCCACCTACGCGCTACTTGCATGAGAGTGTAGTGGTTTTTTTTTTGTGTGTGTGTGTGTGTGTTACGTTTCGTTTGGCCACATTATGGTTTCTATCTGGTTGTTTTGCAAAAATTTTTGTAAAATTTTCATAATTCAGCAATTTTCTTTCTCTCAAAAAAAAAAAAAACAATTTTTTTGCTCTTATGCTACACACAAAAAAAACAAAAAAAAAGACAAAACTTGTTTGCATAGTTTTTTTTCATATTTTTACAATTGCAATAAATTCGACAAGCACCAATTTATGAACTAATCAAAGTAAATCAAAGTCAACGGAACAAAACAATTTTGCAGTTGGACGGAAAAATGAATTTTTTGTTTTTTTGTTGTTTGCCCCGAAAATGTATGCCAATTTCCAAGTGGTTTTTTTCATTTAATACTTTATTTCGGTTTCGTTTATTTCTGTCTGCTTGCGGCGAGAAAGTTTCAACTTACAAATAATAACAAAACATTACACATTTATTTATATAAAAAGGAGAAAAAAAAAGTGTGTTGTTGGTGGTGATAAAATTAGATCAAGTAATAAATTAAATAATTAATTAAGATAGAAACTAAGAGGGTTAAGCATAATGGGTTTTACAGCTATAGGTCTTTATATATATTAATATTTATGTTTAGATATATATATAGTATATATATGTAAGTATGTATAAATATGAACTATATAAAAAAAAGATTTTTCCTAGAAGCTAAGTTTTGTTTTGTTTTTGTGTTATTTATAAACAATGATCCATCATTTCTTAAGCTGTTTTTCTTTTTTTTTTTTCTTTGCATTTTTAACAAATATTTGCTGTTTTTTTATTTTTATTACGCAGTAAAACCACAAAATTGATCAAAAATTCGAGATTTAGAGTATTTTTTTTAGGACTAAAATTGAACCTTGCGATTTGAAGAACTCATACTAAAATGTTGGAACAAAAAAAAGGAGTCCTTCCTATTATATCTGGAGTTTGTTTTGTTATATAAAAGAGTTTGTGCTCATTCACTGACTGCTCATTCACTGACACTAGCCATAAATTTTTATCAGACTCAATCAGAAACCCATTGAACGATTTTGTAAAATCCTTCACCCCAGGTTGGAAAATTAATTTGAAGCCAATCTGTATTAAATTCGGTTTGTAAAGCTCTATTAGGGCAAATAAATGGTATACACTTTTCCAATTTTTGAAAACAAAATAAATGAGAGAATTAATTGCTAATTTTGGAAGATCTAACACCAAGGTCGGAAAATGTGGAATAAATGAATTAATTTGTTAACATCTGCATCCAAAGTCAAATAATAAGGGTAGGCAAATCAAACGACGTAGGAACACACCTTTGCTCTATGAAGAACAAAAATTGATAAACAAAATATTGCCCAAAATCGGAATATTCCACCTCAAGTTTGGAAAGTCTTTAAATAGTGGTCTTTTATATTGGTGGAGTTAGTGACCCCAGTCCTGACTTGTCAAACTGTTGTTCTCCTCGTACGACTCTAAACCTATTTCAATATTTTAATTGTCAGCTACTAAGCTAGTATGTATCAGTTAGCTGTAACGAGTGTACACGAGCCTGTTCGCTCAGCCCTTAAGCAAGCTTAACGATCAAAATCTTTTGCCCTTTTCAAGTCACAAAATTCAAATCAAATAAACAATCGTGTATAAGCGCATCATTGAATTTGCGAGTTTGTTCTTTCGACGGGCTCGTTGTGCACGAGTCGCCACGAGCGCTTGTTAGAAAATACTCAATCAGCTAGCGTTGAAGTAAACTAACCACCAAGAGAACATAACGAATAAAAGTGGAAGAATGGTTGGAAAATAGTGTTAAAAATCAAAGTTCAAAAACAGTGTTGAAAAATAAGGTTGGAAAACTGTGTTGGAAACAATGTTGGAAAACAGTGTTGAGTGTAGAAAAATAATGTTACCGAACAGTGTTGGAAAACAATGTTGCTAAACAGTGTTGGAAAACAATGTTGAAAAGCAGTATTGGAAAACAAAGTTGAAAATATTGTTGAAAATAGTGTTGCTAAACAGTGTTGGAAAACAATGTTGAAAAGCAGTGTTAGCAAACTATTAGGGTGTTCTGTAGGTTGGGTATTTTGAGCACTTCGACAGTTTTGCCTGACAAGTATTGTGAGCAGCGTTTTGTGCTCGATATCTAGGCACAATTAACTGTAATGTTTGTTTAAGTTAAGCCTGCTATATTTTAAAATTTTGTCGAAACAAAAATTAGGGCAAAATTAATGACGTTTTTTTTATGATTACTCACACATTCTTTTCAATATACTTATTTTTTTGAATGCGTATAACGAATATACTAACAAAATATATTCACCCTCATGGTTTGAAATGCCCTTAGTCAAGGGTCTGGGTCAGGCAAGCTGTGCACAATATGTTTAGAACAAATTGTTGTTGAAAAAGCTTACATTTTTGCCCAAATGCCCTGCCTACTGAATACCCTCTAAATTGAATACAGTAATGGGAAACAGTATTGGAAAAGTATCCAAGGGCCAGTGGTCTAACACATGCTACTACTAATGAAATTCGGATTCAAATAGTTATCACTAATATAGAGTTTTTAAGCCTCTTGCTACTTCTGGTTAAAATATAATAGCTAGCATTTAAAAAATTCGTGTGAATGATTAAAAGTTCTAACATATTGTTCAGCTTTGAATCTACTAAAGTGATTCGAGATTTAGCTATTTGTATTGCGGTGTCATTGATGAATACCTTTTTCTGTTTTGACTTTAATTTTTTATAGTTAGGGTGGGATTTACTAGAAGAAACGTGGAAATTTTCTTAGAAAGCAATCTTGGTTTCAGGCTTACTTCATTTAGAAATTGGTTTGATAAAAACTTCAATATAAGAACTTTAATATGTGAAACATTTGAGGGCTTAAGATGTCGTTGGATTGGCATGGGCTCAAATTGGCAAATATCACTAAAAAAAAAAAAAATAAAAAAAAAAAAAAAATTTTTTTTTTCTTGTTTCAAAGCATTCAGCTTTCAAATCTAATAAACTGAGTACAGAAATTAATTTTAACAAAATTGACTACACCTTCTTTAGTTGCTGATTAAAAATAAAGGTGAAAATTAAAAAAAAAAATTCCCTAATTTTCCTTTTTTTTTCTTATTTCAAAACATTCAGCTTTCAAAACTAAGTAAAGAAATTAATTTTTACAAAATTGACTACACCTTCTTCTAATTAAAAAAAGGTGAAAATTAAAAAAAAAAAATCTGATTTTTTTTTTTTTTTTAGCAAAATCTGTTTTTTTTTTTTAGAATTTTATCAACTAAAGAAGGTGTTGTCAATTTTTTTAAAAATTAAAGGCCTCTACTCAGTTGAAATAAGAAGGTTGTTCATATGAATAGACACCCTTCCGATTAGCTTTGAGAGCAGACTGCTGTGAAATAGTTTCCTTATTCATATAACATATAATATCTGACCGAAATAAATGTTTATTTCAATTGAATACCGGCCTTAATAAGAGAATTCTCTCGACAAAATCTTAAATTAATCTTGGTAGTACGCACCTGCTTTGTTTTTTTGTTGGTCTAGGTCCAAACTCTGATGATATATATCCCTTAACTAATATCCCTTCTCCAAAGCTGCTTAAGACAATTTTAGTTTAGCTTTACTTTCCTTTCTCTTTCCTTCTCAGTTTCCTGATCAATTTTGTGGTTTCTTTTATGTCAGCTTTCTTTGTTCGAAATTCCCTTCGATCTATATACATTAATAATGGGTTACGTAGAGTATATATATAGCATACACATAAGTTATTTTTAAATATATATTTATATATATATATATACCTATATGCCATTTTGCCTTGTATTTATGACTATGAGACATACATAGAAATGCAACTCGACCCCAAAAGCGTTGCGTTGCGTGCGTTCCGTGTTTGTTTCAGTGTTTTTTTTTTCCGTTTTGTGTATTTGTTTAAAACTATGCCAGTCTCAAAAAGCTCGAGTACCACGAAAAAAAAAAATTTGTTTTTTTTTTTTTTCTTCTAACTCCTCCTATTGGTGTGTGAGTATATATTTGTTTGTTTGTTTGTTTGTTTTTTTGTAAGTTTAGTTCTGTATGACTACCGTATTAACTAACACATATATTCCGTATGTTTGTATGCGCGGGTGGCATAAGTTTCTAACGAGGAAAAAAAAAAAAAAAACTTTGATAACATACTTTCCGTTTTAGGCCTATATATATATATATATATGTATGTATATGTAGAGAGTTATGGGAGTGCGTCACAGCAGGGCCTCCAGTTTGCCACCGCTCCAACCCACTCGCTCGCTTGGGTGAGTTTGGTTTTTTTTGTTCTGTTCTATTTTACGTACTAGCTGGTAGGTAGGTGTGATTAGACTAAGAGCTAACAGGCGGCAACGCTGCGTCGTCGCCGCACATTGGGCACGCCCGCTGCACCGCCGGTGGCGCCCTTCTTCTTCACAAACTTAATGTTGTAGGGATCCTCGGCCAGCTCGGGATAGAGGGCCACATCGTGTATGTACTCGCCCTCATAGTTATTGGCATAGCTCTGTTTGAGTATTTCATCGCTCTCCTGTTGCGTCCATTCCAGAGCGGTGGTCAGGCCGCTACGCAGAGCCTCCTTCTCGCGATGCCAGGCCTTGCGCACGGCAGTAAGTTTGGCATGATGCATGAGACGTTGCTGTTCCTTGGCCACGGTGGTGCCATAGCGTAAATTGATAATGGCATGAGCTCCATGAATCTTCACATCCAAATAGGTGCCCTGCGAGGAGGAGGAGGAGGCTGAGGAGGACGACGACGAGGAGGAGGAGCCGGGTGAGGCGGGCGAACTGCCGGTGGAGGTTTCGCGTGTAATCTCATGGAAGGTGGTATTCACCTGACCCTGCAAACGTTTCAACTGCTGACGATCCTCACTGGCTCTCCAAGCCTCCTCCTTGACAAAGAAGAACGAATCCTGTTGGGCATTGTGCACCACAAAAGTGAAGGGCAACAGCTTGGAGCGATTGAAGACACTTGTGTAGACATCCCTATAAATGGCATTCGCAGCGGGCACACTGGACACTATGGCCTGACCATCGGCTGTACGAGAGACGACAATACCCTTGCCAAATGGTGGTTCGGTATCCGAACCTATGCTTCTCGGCGAGGGATCCATGACATCACACTTCAAAGCCGAACGCGGTGGTGCCGACAGCTGTTCAAAGTCCGACATGCGTCGTATATTCAAGTGAGCCAGAAAACCACTCTCCACCGCCATGGTGGGTATATTATCAAAGGGTCGTCGCATATTCAAGGCAATGGGATTATTGGGCGGACGTCCCCACAAAGCCGGAGGCTGCCACAATTCGCGCTCCTGCGATAACTGAGGCATTAGATTGCCCACATTATAGCCCAGGGTATGCATCCAGCTAGCAAAGTCGGAGGGATAGTGACGCTCGTGACCCACATTGATGGGATCGTTGCCATTGAAGCGATACAAATGCAAACGCGTGGGGGTAATAATACGTTCCGCCACACGCTGCCAATCCGGTGACATCCATTGACCAATCAAGGGATCATACACTCTGCCATCACCCATATGCACCAAAGTGGTCACCTGATCCAGTATACCGCCACAGAAATCAATGGGTAAATACAAGTAGGGATTCGAATCGTACACAATATGACCAAAGGGTGAACGCATTATTTCACGTATACCCTCGCCATACTGATTGAACAGCATTAACGGTGTGCCACTCTGATCCGTGGCCACATAGTACTTGTGCCTATACACCTGGGCATAGATCAAATGACCCACATCATCGTAGGTCAGGGACATTAGTTTACCATCGCGTGGCGAGTAGATCTGTGACACTTCGTAGGGTCTCTGCTGGTTGGTATAAAAGAACTGGGTGACATTGCCAAAGTTATCCTTGCGTGTGGTCAATCGCTTGAGATGATCATAGTAATAGCGCACATCGAAGCGTCCACGCTTGGAAGCTCTGACCAACAGACCCTGCGTATTATAGTGGAAGCGTTCCTCACGAGCATTCTGAGCCACCAGACCTCTGGCATCATACTTGTACTGACCCTCACCGAACTTTACTATACGATCCTGATTGTTATACTCCATGGGTATGGTATTACCACGATAGGTAAGTGACAACAGATTGCCATTGTCATCATAGCGAAAGCCCCAAGGTTCCTGAGCCTCCACACCCACCAACTGACCATCACAGTCCCAGGTATAGTTCTTTACATTCGTGTACGAATTGACAGCCATATTTCGTGTATAGGTGCGGGTTTGTGAAATGCGTCCATGTACACCATAGCTAAACTCCATGCGAAAGACCTCCAAACGATGTATGGCCAAGGCCATGCGTTGAGTTTGAAAACGACCGTCCACGGTGCGGGTAAAGCTGGCCGTGCCATCATGCAGCTGGGTTTGATTGAGAGCCGGACGCGTAAACTTAAACTGGCCTATCAGGCTGGGCTGTCCAGTGCGTGAATCATAGGCAAAGGCCTGACTGGGTAAATTCTGTCCACCTATGCGTCCCTGCAAAGCCACCACCCTCAGTTGACTGTCATACTCGTAGCTAAATTTGGCATTACTCAAACCCGTCTTGGCCACATAATCAATGCGTTCCTCCGTCAGTAAACCGGCTGCATACTCAAAGTCCCAACGATATTCCAGTTCACGTTCCGTATGCGATACAGTGCTGGGCATGCTGGTTATATCATTATACTGGAACTCACTGCGACCATCGCCATGCACCACCTCAGTCAATTGACCCGCTGCATTGTATCTATATACAATACGTGCACCATCTCCTGGTAATATGGTCTGTAGCAAGGCACCCGCATGACTGTAGTGCTGTAAATACGCACGTGTACTGCCCGGTGGTGTATACGTGCAACGTATAAAGCCTATAGAAGTTTGCATACTAAAGCTGTGACGTGTACCGGAGGGTAAGATAACATGTCTCAGTCCTCCCGCCTCATCGTATTTCAGCACAAACTTTCGTTGACTGGCCAAACCAATTTCCGACACCAGATTCCAATCGTTGTACACAAACGAAATAATGCCATCCTGTTGGGAGGTAATCTCCGATAGTAAACCATGACGATCATAGCTGTACTTCAGCTCAGCCGGTCCCCAGGCCCAACCCTCCACGCGATTGAAGCGATCGTAGGTTATATTCACCGGATAACCATTGGTGGGATAATAGGATTTGGGCAAACCGGACTGATCATAGGCCACTATCAATATGGGCGTTCGTCGCGCATCATAGAAAGTCTCGCGATTGGTAAACTGATCAAATTCCACTCCAATTACACGCGATTGATTCACCCAAATCTCACGATTTAGCGTCTGCTGGGGATTGCGTACATCACCCACCAGATTGTAAACCGAATACATGGAATTGGTAAGGCCCTCGCCCATGGTTACACTTTGATGCGACCACATGGCCAACATTTCCGCTTCCACTGGTAAAGCCGCCTCCAGCAGGGGATGACGCGCCACCGCCGAAGCCTCCACCACCACACCATTGGCTCCGTGTATGACCAAAGTGTTGTTGGCCTTCAGTTCAGCGTCCGCATGTGCCTGACCGCGTTTCAGGAAAGTCGATCTTACGCCACCCAAGACCAGCAACTCATTGGCTTCGCTGGCACTGGCTCCGGCCAGACGTTCCCTGGAAAATAGCGACTCCACCGAGGCATGCACGTAGACAGTGAGTCCCTTGTTGTCCGCCAGTTGAGACGTTATGCGTACAATTTCTCCGCTAGGCAAAATCATGCCCGTCACACGACCAAATTCATCGTACTGATAGATATACGTTTCACCGCCCGATGAACGTGAATTGAGCAGACCCGTATTGCTGTCATAGTCCAATTCAATCTCCTGGCGTCCCTTCTCACTTAGCTTGGTCATAATGCCAATGCCATTGATTTGGATTTCCGATTTATGATCCTGGGTATTCTCAATGGAGCTTACCACATTGCTGTAATCGCGCAGGAATTGTATTTTATTGCCGGAGGCATCGGTTACGGTGGAAAGGCGTCCAAAACTGGTATTCTTTGAGTAGAGGAAACTGTAACGTGTCTTGCCCGAGGTCAGATCTTTGGTGGCCACATGCTGACCATAACGATTGAAGACATAGATTTCGCTCGAAGGTGGGAAGGGTATGTGGAATTCACCATTCTCATCGTGCGAGGGTAGATAGTGTTCCAGGGCCAAAACGTGTAGGGAACCTTAAAAGAGAAGAAGGGGAATAAGGGGAAGAGTTAGAAAGGAATGGTAAAGATCAAGGCAAAAATTGATTATAGAGGAGACCAAAGCGCGAAAGTCTTGAGTTCGTTTCACTTAACTTCAATTAAAAAGCACACTAGCCCCGAGAGAGTGCAGAGAAGCTTTGACTAGGCGCTTTGGGCTATTGTAGACAAATTTTGAATGATAGCTTAAACATAATATTATTCAAATCACTTAAAATTCGGAATAGTTATGGCCCGACTTCTCGTTTTCGAAACACAAGAATAAAGAGAGGCAGTACCTCAAATGGCTCTGTTGGAAATGAGAAATCCTTGAGCTTATCACACAAATCACGAAAGTGATAGATATAAAGTGAGCAAAGTGAACAACTGAACAAAGTATTGCACTTTCTTAACTCCATTCAAAAGATTAAAGTCACTTTGTATACTAAAAACTGAACAACTGAGCAACAAAGTGAGCAAAGTGAACAACTGAACAAAGTTTCGCACTTTCTTAACTCAATTAAAGAGAAGAAAGTCACTTTGTTCACTAAAAACTGAACAACTGAGCAACAAAGTGTTCAAAGTGAACAACTGAACAAAGTTTTGCACTTTCTTGACTCAATTAAAGAGAAAAAAGTCACTTTGTTCTCTAAAAACTGAACAACTGAGTGAGTAAAGTGAATTTCTCGCACTTTCTTAACTCAATTAAAAAGAAGAAAACCACTTTGTTCACTAAAAACTGAACAACTGAGCAACAAAGTGAACAACTGAACAAAGTATCGCACTTTCTTAACTCAATTAAACAGAAGAAAGTCACTTTGTTCTCTAAAAACTGAACAACTGAGCAATAAAGTGAGTAAAGTGAACAACTGAACAAAGTATCGCACTTTCTTGACTCCATTAAACAGAATAAAGTCACTTTGTTCACTCAAAACTGAACAACTGAGCAACAAAGTGTTCTAAGTGAACAACTGACCAAAGTATCGCACTTTCTTGACTCACTTAAAAGGAAGAATGTCACTTTGTTCTCTAAAAACTGAACAACTGAGCAACAAAGTGCTATCGACATTCTTGACTCAATTAAAAGAAGAAAGTCACTTTGTTCACTAAAAACTGAACAACTGAGCAACAAAGTGAGCAAAGTGAACAACTGAACAAAGTATCGCACTTTCTTGACTCCGTTTAACAGAATAAAGTCACATTGTTCATTTAAAACTGAACAACTGAGCAACAAAGTGAGTAAAGTGAAC
Source organism: Lordiphosa mommai (assembly GCA_018904225.1). Lineage (NCBI taxonomy): Eukaryota > Metazoa > Arthropoda > Insecta > Diptera > Drosophilidae > Lordiphosa > Lordiphosa mommai. The sequence continues at coordinate 130,015 of JAEIFT010000449.1, forward strand.
AACTGAACAAAGTATCGCACTTTCTTGACTCAATTCAAAAGAAGAAAGTCACTTTGTTCACTAAAAACTGAACAACTGAGCAACAAAGAAGTTCAAAGTGAACAACTGAACAGAGTATCGCCCATTCTTAACTCAATCAAAAGAAAAAAGTCTCTTTGTTTACTAAAAACTAAACAACTGAGATGTTAGTGAAAAGTGACTTTTCGCACTTTCTTGACACAATTAAACAGAAGAAAGTCACTTTGTTCATCTAAAAACTGAACAACTGAGCAACAAAGTGTTCAAAGTGAACAACTGAACAAAGTATCGCACTTTCTTGACTCAATTAAACAGAAGAAAGTCACTTTGTTCACTTAAAACTGAACAACTGAGCAACAAAGTGAACAACTGAACAAAGTATCGCACTTTCTTGACTCAATTAAACAGAATAAAGTCACTTTGTTCTCTAAAAACTGAACAACTGAGCAACAAAGTGTTCAAAGTAAGCGAAAAAGTAGCAATTTCTTTACCAACTAAACAGTCTGACAAAAAAGTGAACAACTGAACAAAGTATCGCACTTTCTAAACTCAATTTAACAGCAGAAAGTCACTTTTTCACTAAAAAACTGAACCTGAAAGGAGTCAAAGTGAACAACTGAACAAAGTATCGCACTTTCCTAACACAATTTAAAAGAAGAAAGTCACTTTGTTCTCTAAAAACTGAACAACTGAGTGAGTAAAGTGACTTTCTCGCACTTTCTTGACTTCATTAAAAAGTAGAAAGTCACTTTGTTTACCAAAAACTGAACAACTGAGCAACAAGCAAAGTGCACAACTGAGCAAAAAATCTCAAAATTTCTTAACAAGATTTGCAGATTTTGATTTTGCAAAAACAAAAAACGCAATGAAACTAGACCATTCAATCTTGTGTTTTGTTTGTTAGAAAGTTTCAATTCTCTGCTCCCTGGTAATGCATAAAGTTCAATTTATATGAATTTAAATTTGGACATATGCCAACTATCTTGGCATTCTCTCTGGCTAGCAATAGCCTGCATTTGCCCACGCAATAACAACAACAACAACAACAAGAGCAACAACAACAACAACGTAAATAACAAACATCTGGCGACACAATGGCCACAACCCTTTGCACTGGGCACAAACAAGTTGTTCAGTTTATGGGGTCATTACCATTACATTACATTACAACTCCCACACACACACACACACACATATACACATACACAACCTCCAGCCGAGCGTCACACATTTATTGCATTGAAATTCGCTCAATCGTTGGTCTCTGGCTCAGTGCCAATGTCCTGACCCTTCCCAATCCCCCCCACCCACACCCACACAACATGCTCAACCGAAAACTCCTCTAAAATGAGACCATAATGGTTTTCGCTTCGACTCCAGCCTCAGTTGCTGCGGGTAAATGAACTGTAACGCAATCAAATCAACCAACAACAACAACAACAACAACAATAATATTTTTATGCTGATATGTGAGTAGGGACAAAATCAAAGTGTGTATGATGTGTGTGTGTGTGTGTGTGTGATGAATTATACTATCTGCGAATGCTTAATTAAGAGCATATTCGGGAGTTAACTCCCAGCTAGTTTCTTATACAAAATGTTGTCCTTGTAGTTGTCTGCCTGACGTCCTCTTATCCTCATCCCCCACCCCCCTCCATCTTGTCGTCGTCTTCTCGTCTGTTTGCCAATGCAAAGCCGGCAAAGCAAGCAAATTTATGCAAATCCCAAGCGATTTTCAACACTAACTAAAATGAAACTCAGAGGCAGGCAGAGCAGAGCAGAGCAGAGCAGCTACGATAGCAAATTGCACCCAAATACTTAAGGCACTCACACACACACACACACACACACATCCAGGCAGCACCTACGCCATTTTGTTTTTGTGCACTTGCAGTGATTTAAAACTTAAAACGTTTTATGAGCATGAAGAAAATGCAAAATCGTTGCAGTGGTGGGTGGAGGGGGGATGGGGGGGGGGGGGGGGGGGTGTAAGGAGTACCCGTAAAAACAAACAGCTGCAAGAAGGTTGGCGTTTAGCTTAAGCAAATGGTCAACAATTGCCAAGAGGCAGTTAGAGTGAGAGAGAGAGAGGAGAGGGAGGCACAAATTCTGTATAAATTTGATGACCTGTTAAAAGAACTTAAGCACGAATTTCAGGCTTACTTTTAGCCAGGGAGTTGGGCATACCAAAAATGTGTCAATTTGTGAGGCTTTGTGCTTACATTATTTGCTGGTGCAAGTTACCAACAAATTCTAACAATATTGCAAGACAAACTTAAATCTTAAATCTTGTGTCAAGTCAGAACTTAATTCACACCAATCCAAATAATTAATTTAAGCATATATATAATCATTAAAAAATATTTAACAATTTGCATTTGGTGCGAAATGACAAAATTTATACAAAAAATTACGTATACGACACCTAAGCCTCATAGAAATTGTATCAACTAAATTCCTCTAATAAATTGGAAATATTATTTACAAAAATTCCCTTATGGAGACTTTGAGGCATCAAAGAGGAAGCTAAGCCCGCAGCGACAAAGAAAAGGCAAATGTTTTTCAACATCAACTTAAAAATGTTTTCCAGCCAACAAATGGATATGTGCTTCCCCTTTATACCAACTGTTGCACCAGCTAACCCAATCAAAGTTTATAAGAAATCATATTTAAGAAGTTAATTCTAGAAAAGCACCAGAAGATGATCTCATTATGCCTGGTGCTATGATTACACAGGGCAACAGCCATTTTGCTTTGGCCTTCTCGATGCAAAATTCTGTTCCTGTTCTGTGGCCTGATTCCAAAACTGGTCTCGGTATTTCTTCATCAGCTCTTGTTTTCAAGAAATCGCGAAAAATCCATTTAGCAGTTTTTTTTTTTGCTTATGGAAAATTATGGGGGTCACACACCAAGCACAAATTTTTAGATTTATAAGTTTTATGCGATACTACATACATCAATGCAGCCATAAAAAATCAAGCGAGCCGCATCAGCAAACCGAAAGTGACTAAATTAGACCTTGAAGATCATTTTTTTCTCAATTTTATAGCAAATTTGAAAAGGCTACTCGATTTAACATAGCTCTTACATTAATAGTCAAACAAATGTACAATAAATTTTCCCCAAATTCAAATTTGCTTAATTTAAACAACCTCGCGAGAATGACATTCAAATTCCATGCCGCACGTTGGGACAACTGCCCTGGAGTATTTTTACACGGCCAGCTCATGGAGCACAAAACAGCCCATAAATATCTTGGGGGCACTCTTGATAGAAGGCTGACATTTGGGCAGATCGTCAAGGCAACAGCTCGACAGTGGCTTTTAAACCCTAAAAACAAATTGTCTCTCAAGAACAAGGTCCTGATATACAAGGTCATTCTGGCTCCTGTATGGTGGTATGGTCTCCAAATCTATGGTATCGCGGCGAAGACTCACCTGAACATAATTAGAGTGGTTCAGGCCAATATCTTACGGTGCAGAATGGTACTTTAGAACCAGAGACATCGAAAAGGACCTTGCCGTTCCTATGGTTGGAGATGTCATTAACAACCAAGCCGCCCGATACCTAGACAAGTTATCACACCAACCAAATAAGCTGGCGAGAAACTTGCTGAGAAGACGCAGTAACCGCGGAATCAAGCAAAGAAGAAGGCTTAAGAGAGTCCTTCCCAGGGAAGGCTGTAACACAACTACATCACCGATACTGCTAGTCATAACTTCCTAATATTAAAATACTCTCTCTGCTTACTCTTTCTTCTATCGGTAAGCCCAACTGGACCCTGCCAAGTTTTGTAAATTTTCTTTATTTCCTATTAGTAAAGGCGGCATGATACTAATTAATGTTTTAAATAAAAGACTGAAGAAAAAGCAGATATAGCCATTTTAGTGCAGCAATTTTCTTGCTAAAGTGAGTATTTTATACGTTGGTCAAAACTTTAACCGAGTTTTTCTCGAAACCACGTTTTTTGACCTGGTAGCCAGTTCCACTGAACCGATTTTGATCAGCCATGTTGCAATCGACGCAGAATTGATGCAATTCTGTCCCTACCTTAATCAAGAGGAACAACATTTTGTACTATTTTTTTTGACACTAAACTACAAAAAAAAAAAAACTTGAAAAATTAAAAAAAATTTTTAAATGGCCGCCAATTTTTCAAAAAAATATTGAAAAATTTAATTGAGCTACGGGCCAGAATTACATCAATTCTGATCATAACCTCATTAATCGTCTTCATTTTCGATAACCTGGACTGCTGGAATCATGGCTAGCACCTCTACACCTTTTTTTTTAAGACCTTAATTGGCAGGCCGATAACTTTTTGAACAGCCCTTTAAATGCAAAATTTTTTTTGTTTACGTTTTTATTTAATTAATATTTAACATAAAACAAAAAACCGAATTGAAAAAGCTCCTATAGTTTTCTCTCCAGAATTAAAAAAAAAACACTCATAAAACGCTAATCAAAGGTAGAAGTGCAAGTTGTTTGAATTGTGCCCTACCAACGTTGTTCGACTAGTCGAACTGTCTTACAAGGCGAAACTATCATAGGTGGAATTTTTTCGACAACGGATTCGTGTTTACTAGGTTCTAATTATATAAGAAAAGAATCAAGCTAACCAAGAGAAGAAGGAAAAAACTGTGGCCTACTTTTCAGGGCGTGTCTTCTTTCCTGCCTAAGAACTAAATATACTTGAAGTTTTAAGAACAAAACGGTATAAACTCCATTCCGATCGTACTAGAATTCTGTCAGTCGTTTTTTTTTTTCTGAGTGTAGCTCTTTAATATGGATTTAGGTGTGCATCTACGCACACTTTAACGTGCGAGTAGGCTTAAGCGTTTTCGATTTTCGCAGTTTTTTATGAATTCACTCAAAGTTCAAAAGAGTCCGAGAGGTTTTTTAAAACGGTCGAAGTGAAGATCGGTCAACGATCTGACTAACCCCTCGAGAGAAAAAGAATAAAGTTTTAACCTAGCTTTTCCGAACTTAGCTACGTATAGTTTGAGCGCTCTAACAGTTGGGTAGAGAAAGACGCGAGTCACGAGACACGGCATTGCAGTGATCGCTTTTTGGTTCGCGAGCCACTGGTGTGCCGCCCTTAACTGATCTACGGACAACCATATTCAATTTTGAAAAGAAAGAGGAACCCGAGTTTAAAGCAAAGCTGACCCTCTTTTGACCCCAGGAGGGGAGTTTAATGTTATGTGACTTTAATATCTATTGAACTGCACACGCTTTGCACTCTTCTTTTGCAGGGCAATTAATGCAACAATTTGTCACACACACATGCACACACACACACACACACACACACATGCAATGCCACTTAAACAGTAAGCTTTTAATGAAGCTTATTTACGTTTGCTTGGCCAGACACCCTCGAAACATAGACACAAACACACGCACACAGTTGATTAATGCATTTGTGGGCTAAATGAGAGGGGTGGAGAGGAGAGAGAGAGAGAGATTCGCCTCATAGGTAATAAGATTGATTTTCACTTTTTCACAGCATTGAGGCCATCAGTCACACGTGCCTCCACCCGCAGTCTAACGACGACGACGACGACTAAAACTTGATTAATTATAGCCATTGATTTGCTTTCCACGGCTTCTTTTCATTAATTCGTGTTCGCGTTGGCAACACAATCCGCATCCTTGGAGCCCGGGACACATCGTTAGCAGCGTCGTCGTCGAAAATTTATTAATTACATTTTTGGTCTTATCAAATTACGCTTTGCTAATGCACTCAAATTTATACCTTTTGGTTGTTGTTTTTTTTGTTGTAATTTATTGGCGGCCATTTTGTTTTTCCTTTTCACCTGTCAGTGAGTGAGTGTGCGTGTGTGTGTTTATTCTTCCTAATTTGTACTCGTTCGAATTGCAGCGGAAATTGGTTTCTTTCTCTCTCCCTCTCCCTCTCTTTCTCTCTCTGTTATTGTTGTATTTGTGTTTTGCAATATGTCGAAATTCAACTTCCGTTTTTGCTTTCTTTTCTTTGCTCGTTAACAATGAAGAAGAAAAGAAAATTTGCCAAAGGAAATGTTCCATTTTCCTCCCCCTTCCCCCCCCCCCGTGTGTGTGTGTGTGAGCCAATTTGCTTTTCAGACAAAGTTGACAAAATTGACAAAAATCTACGCACTTTTCTGTGCAAAAGAAGAAAAAAATCATAGTCTACTTTTCAGGGCACTCACCTTGATCGGCCACATTGATGACACCATCCTGGGCCACCGCAATGGCTGAAATTGCCTGAAATCGTGCATTCGATGAGAGTAAAGTCTCCGCATTGCTCAGTGTTCCATCGTCATTAAGCGTCGCCCCACCCAAACCCACACCCGCCGCCGTGGTCTTGGCACCCAGGAGCACAGTTGTTGTGGTAGTTGGACCAGTGGACATTAGGCTGCCGCCGGCCACAATGCCGGCCAGGGTGCCGCTACCCGTACCGGTGCCCGAGCCCAGATTGCCACCGGGACAGACACAGGCGCCGCCGCCGCCTCCATTGGATGCACCACCACCCGATGTTGAAGCGCCGGCTGCACTGCCATTATTTCCGTTTCCGCCAGCTGGTGTCGTTGGTGTAGTGCCACCATTATTGCGTGTCGGATTCACGGTCGTTGAGTAAGCGCCGCCATTTGCCACGCCCAGGCCGGACGAGGCTGAGGCTGAGCCATTTCCAATTGTACAATCGCAGGACTGGGAGCTGTAGCAGAGAGAGGAAGGAGAAAGATGAATGGTTAGATTGAGTGAGAGTTAGTTAGTGCAGGAGCCGGAAATGCTTTGGCGGCCACACCCCTTTAGACCGACTCCTTGGACGCGTATTTATGATGACATTGTTTGTTCGATAAACATTCTAAAGTAAAGTAAGCTATGCCCGCCCGCCCGCCCCAGCCACGCCCACGCAACAGAGACAACAACAACAACAGCACAAAAAAAAAACTATAAAGAAAAAAAGTTGATTTATAGTTTCTGTCTGTGGCGGCCGCTAATTACTTTGCCACGTCTGACAGCCACGCCCCTTGCAGTGGCAAAGTGGGTAGGGGGGGTAGGGGTAACAATAAGGGTTAAACCAGCAGCAGCAGCACCTGAAGCCTTTCACATGACCCCCCCCTCCCTTCTCACCTAACGACGGACCTTAGCTATTCTATTAGCTTAAATAAACTGCCGAATAAAGTTGCAAAAATGAAAAATATTCAACATTTATGGTGGCTTCTGTGCGCTACGTCAAATCCGGCAAATTAATTGGTTTAGGGTGGGATATCTGTGTGTGTGTGTGTGTATATGTGTGTGTGCTTGATGAGGTGAAACTTTATTAGCGCAAAACATTGTTAATTCAAGTTTTAACACGCTGTTCAAACTCATATTCGGTTTTTTTCATTACTAACACTATGAACAATTTGTTTTGGCAGTTTTACAACACTGAAAATTCCACAAATTTTTCAAATGTAATGCTCTATAAGTTCAAGTGTTTTTTAAAGTCCTTAATTTACAGTGTGTCATTTTCACTACTTTATAAAACTGTTTAACAACACTGTTTTCTTATAATATACAGCATTTGAAAGTTAGTTACGTTTTTCTTATAAGAAATACATTTGCCCTTAAAAATTCGTTTTCCTAAAAATAGATTTAATGTTTATTTAGTGTTATAAAATACTTTCAATATTTGATTGATCAAAATTTAGGTAGAACATACTATTAAAAAGTAAAGGACTATACTCACATGAGATAAAAATTTGGTTTTTCACAATACTTCATATAAATAGAAACACTTTCAAGCAGCTTTCAAAAATACTACCATACTGAATACTATTGAATAGATGCCTTATTTATATGAACTATTGTGAAAAACTACATTTTTTATCTCATCTGAGTTCAGGCCTTTACTTTTTAATACTATGTTCTACCTAAATTTTGATCAATCATTTATTAAAAGTATTTTACAACACTAAATAAACATTAAATCTATATTTAGGAAAATAAATTTCTTGTTGAATGTTTTAAAACGCTTGATTTGTTCTGCCTGTACATAGTTATGTCTCTGCTTTTAATCTTACTTGAATTTGTGGCATTTTCTTGACCTTTGGACAATTGCACAACACTGTATACTATAAAAAGACTCCATTTTTAAGCCCTTTTTTACGCATTTTAAAATTGAAATCACTTTTAAGCTAAGTTTAATTGAAATTTTCTTAGCCACTGATTTGAAGACATAAAGCAAAAATTTTAAGAATTTTACAACACTAAAAACCTTAAAAAAAATCGTTTTTCTAAAAACATGTCTAAGCTGATATTCGTTCTATATTATGTAAATTACCTTACTCATTGATTTAATATCTTACTTTTTATTTTTAAATTTAAATATTTACCTTTTTAAAAAAAGATATTTTGCAAGAATTTTAAAGTATTTTACAACACCTTAAAAACCTTTTTAAAATCTGTTTTTGCTAAAAATTTAAAGTATTTACATAGCTTATGCTTTTTAAATTACTCGTTTACTCATTGATTTAAAGTTATTTAGCAAGAATTTAAAGTATTTTACAACACTAAGAACTTCTAAAAACACGTTTTTCGAAAAATTTGACAAATATTTTACAACACTAATGGCCGATTTCTTGTCTTCTAAATAGCTTTTATGTGTCAGGTAAAACAAAATTTTACTCTGTTATTTGTTAGTTTATGTGACAGATAGTGCTATGTAGGAGATGAGAAATCGGCCCTAAATATAATAACATCAAACTTTTTGGAAATCGATTATTTTCCCTTTTTTTTAAGTTTTTTCTCTTTTATTAATCTGACTTTAATTTGATATCATTTAAAACAACATTTTCCAAGTCCGTGTTTACACGATGTACTTTGCTTCATGAAGCTCTCGCCGTTTACGTTTTGAAGCATCTTTAAAACTTCATGCGCATTCACATGAAGAAGTTTGCTTCATGAAGTTTGATTTCAATTCGCCTGAGAACACGAGCTATCGATAGGCAAATAGCCCACAAATCAACTCTGCATCAGTTTAATCGGAACAAAGCAAAGGAAAATTATCGAAAAACTTAACGCCCACTAGGTCATGAAGCTTTGCCAGTTTCGGCTGTCCCTCTTCACCTCTTTGCCACACACAAAAACTTCATGAAGAACTACTTTACAACACTGAATGCCATTTCATCCTTTTTTATTTTGAATTTCAATTTTAAGTTCTTTCTCAAGATGAATTTCTCATCCAATTTAAGATAAAACTATTTTTTTCCTAAACTATACGAGTATTCTATAGTTTATTTGGAATCATTTACCAAATGCGGAATTATTGAAAACAATTTTGTTTTGTTAGAATCAAATCTATTATTAAGTTTTCAATGGATATTTCTATTTCATATAAGTTAATTTTCTAAAAAATAAATTTTCAGTAGTTTCTTTATCCAAAATTAAATCGTTTTACAACCCTGCCTGGAAACAAACTCAATTTCCTGTAAGTTTACACCTATTTAAAGCTTTTGTTAACTAGTATTTACCCTGTGACTTACTATTTCTTCTAAGATATAACCACAAAGTTCTGAGCGTTTAACAACACTGTAGGCAATACTAAGCAAACTCGAAAATATGTTTCTAGCAAGACAATTTTTACATTTTACAACACTAAAGCAAGTTGTTGTATTGCCTTAATTAAAAATTGAATTTCTCAATTGATTTCTTAACTTTTCCATACATGCAGCTGCCAGTGTTTTACAACACTGTTGGCTGATGGCTTACTCCCAATTCCATTCATTTGTCATTCCGTTTTTGTGTGAAAAATTGAAGTTGTTACCAGCTTCTGTCCCGCTTTAATCAATGCAAAATGCAAATGGCTTTAGTGCCTCTGGAGCACACACACACATACACATAAACACGCATACATTCACAGCCCATAAAATCACACAATGAAATTCCCAAATGTCAGAATTCCAATTAATTTTTGGTCACCGTTTTTGGATGCTTTAAAAACGGGTTAATAAAGCCAAATAAAGTAAACTGAGCTGGCACACACACAGCAGGAACTACCCCCCTTCCTTTCTCACACACACCACACACACACACACACTGCATACACTTTGGGATATTGCCTAGCCTATATGGTATGACATTTATAGCCGTTTTGGTGCATTGCAAATTTTGTGCTGCTGTTGCTGAATTTTTATTATTTATGCCTCTTCGATGAGTGTGTGTGTGTGTATAAGTGTGTGTGTGTATGTGTGTGTGTTGTTGTTGGAAGATATTTTCCAAAATTTGGCTGATATCGTTTGACCAAAAAATGCAAATAGCCCCGGAGTTCACTTAATTGGGTCAAGTATGCGCATAAACAAGTCAGCCCTGGCCTGTGCCCTGTGCTGTCCCTGTTCTACTGGAGTCAATCAATATTAGAGAATGTGAAAAACAAATTAAAAAAAAGTAACCTTGGTTGAAATAAAATTACAAAAAAATGCAGTCACCTGAATCAAATCGAATCTGGGATAAGTTATAGCTAGTTTTTGGGTTAAAATTATAACTTAAAGACTTTATAATCGAGGTGGAGTTTTTCTATCAATTACTGTAAGCCAAATGTGACCATGGATGAAATGTGAAAGGAAGAATATTGAGCCTGCTTATAACTGTAAAAGACTATTTAAGTTTTAGTTTTGATTGTTTGTCAAACTTTTCTTTTTACTAGCTTGTAGATTGTAAGAACAGAACTATTACATCCAGGGTCACTTTGGCAACCTTAAGCTAGTATTTACTGTGAGAAAGTTAACTTGGAATAAATATAAAAGAGAAAAAGTGAGCCTGGAATCTGGTCTTGGCATTGGTTAGATTACCAGATAGTCTAGCTATCATTCTAGTTGCATTATCATTTCATCTAGGGTAACTTTCGCCAGGCAAGAACTAGGTTTACGTACGTAACATTAAGCTATTTAAAAGTGACCTAGGCTAACAATTTTAGTTAAGTTGAACTTTGGTTCAAAATATGGTTTTTCCCAGAGATGAAGAAATGGGTATAGCAATAAAGTAACAGCCAGAAAAGTGACCCTGGTTAGCACTATCACAATCTAATTTAAGTGAAGTTATGGTCTGATTTGACTTTAGTTTGGACTAGGTATCAATGCTAGTTTCAGTCTCACACTTGATTCCTAATTCGATTTCAAGCGTGCTGCCAAAAAAGTGACCATGGTAAAAATGGTGCAGCCAGTAAAGTGACCCTGGTTAACACTATTACATTCATCTAATCTAATTTAAGAGATATTAAAGTGTGATTTGACTCTAGTTTGGACTAGGTATCAATGCTTGTTTCAGTCTTAAAATTCTTTTTTAATTCGGTTTCTAGCGTACTGCCAAAAAAAAAGTGACCATGGTAGAAATGGTACAGAAATGAATTAAGCGCCAGAAAACTAATCTACCTAATCTAACTAACTAATCTTATTTAAATGAAGTAATGGTCTTATGTGACTCTACATTTCACTGCTCATTTCATTCAGGGTCACTTTTTTTGCCTAGCTATTAAAGTAATATAATGTTTATTTTATTTAGAGCCACTTTTTATGTCTAACTATGGTTGAATTTAAATGTTTCCTTAAACTAGGGTCACTTTTTTCACGAATTCTAGCATTTCTTCCTAAATAAATTGCCTGGCGGGCTGCCTAAAAAAGTGACCACGGATGAAATGGCAAAGCAAGGAATTGAAGTCCGAAAAAGTAACCCTGGTTTACACTGTTCCATCCAAAAACAAATTTTAGGTAAGACCAAGGTCACTTTTTTAGATAGTTATAAATATATATATTTATTTTAGTTATCGTTGTAAGGCCCCGACTATTACATCCATGGTCATTTTTTCTATTAAGTCTCAGAAGTCTTTTTAAAGCTCATTACTTTCCCATGCTGTCAAAAAGTGAACCTGGATAAGATAATATTAATTAACAGCTATCTCAAATTTCATTCTTCACATGTCATCCAGGGTCACCATTTTCTTTTCTCTGTTTTCAAGTGCTAAAGTCCATAAATTCGGCTTTAAGCTCTAAGATAAGATGATATTACTTAACAGCTATCGCAAATTTTATTCTTCACATGTCATCCAGGGTCACTATTTTCTTTTCTCTGTTTTTGAGTGCTAAAGTCCATAAATTCGGCTTAAAGCTCTAAGATAAGATGATATTACTTAACAGCTAACGCAAATTTCATTCTTCACATGTCATCCAGGGTCACTATTTTCTTTTCTCTGTTTTCAAGTGCTAAAGTCCATATCATATGATTGTCTACGGTCACTTTTCTTATATATATATATCTCTTTGTACTCACCCAGTGCCCTCCTGTTTGCCCGCAAAGTAGCGCATATTTCCAGCTGTATCCACCACTCGAATCGAATTGATCCTCCTGGAATCACTATCCGCTATATACAGATCTCCGAACGGTGAGAAGGCCATGGCCAGTACCGTGCCCAAAACATTGTCACCAGCCGTTTTATTCACACGACTATCCTGTCCATTGTTGCTACAATGCAACGGTGTGCCGGCCACCACGCGTATCTTCATGTCCGAGGTGAGACGCAATACCAGGCGATCATCAATGAAATGCAATGAACCATCCAATGGACTCAATGCCAAACCCGTGGGCCATTGCAATTGAGCCTGATTCGCCATTAAAGTGCCCGTACAGGGTGCCGGACTCCAGTGATTGTGATGACCATGATGTCCAATGAGTGTATGTATTATACCCTTGGGATCCACTGCCCGTATATTGGTGCCATCGGCTATATACATGGTACGATCGGCGGCTATGGCCAGGCCCTTGGGATGTGAGAGGCGTGCCTGTAGAGCGGGACCACCGTCACCGCAATTACCCTCATCGCCGGGTATGCAACGTTGTCCGCTTCCCACCACCGGTTCGCTATTAATGCTCGGATCCTTGACCTTCTCCAGACGCAACAGGCGCAAGATTTGATGTCGTTCCGGATCCGAAATATACAAGTGACCATCAGCCGGCGACACGGCCAAATAATACTGATACGACACTTGGGTAGCGCTCAGCTGAAGAATGGTGAACACCTTGCCATCGGGAGTAATGCGACGCACCAGATTAAAGTCACCCACATAGAGACTACCATCGGGTCCCGTGGCCAGGGCAATGGGTGTCAACAATTTGGCATCCTTGGCCACACCATTGCAGTAGTCGGGACAATTGAGTGGTCGCTGCAGACCCGTACCCATTACCACCTTGACGGTACGTGGATATTCTTTCATGTGCAAAGTACTGCCGTCACCCTTCTGCAGAATACCCTCATGGAAATTGTAGTGATGATGTATGTCCAGGCCCCAACCGCCTATATCAGAGATATCCACATCATAGCCCTGCAACTTGGCTGTCTGGGTAATCCAAACGGGTGTCTGGCAGGTGGAGTGCTGATAGCCCACAGAAATGCGCGCAATTGTCACGCCATACACCTTCTGACGGTACACATTGCGTTTGTTCCAGGCAAAAGTGTGCACCAGATTTGGATCCGCCTCATAGGTTTTGACATGTAGAGCACCCTCAATTTCCACGCCCACATGTACATGGGTAAGGGTTTTGGGTATGGTTTCCGAAGTCAAACGCATGCGTACAATGCTCAAATAGCCGGAAGCTTGTGATGATTGATACGTCAAATGGAGATCCGAGCCAGGAATTTGTATGGATTCTTGCACAATCTAAATGGGGAAAATGAAAGGGGAATAATAGAGAGAGAGAGTCAATATTAGGGGTAGAAGTGGCTGGAAGAAGAGTCGTAAAATACTTGCAGATTTAAGAGCTTAATCTTTTAAACCGACGTGTAACCTTATCCCCTTATCTCTGAATCTTTGAACTACCAACTATGCTTTGCATAAACCGTTTTACGTCCTTTCTGCTTATTACAAAAAGCTTTACCAAGTAATCAGCTTTGAAGAATCCCTTTCCACTATAAAAATCCTCGTTCGGTGGGGCGGGAGGTGGGCTGCTATTTTGCGTAGGGTACGCATGTAACAAGCTGCGACTTGGTTCGACATTTGAACACACATTGTACTTCAACGTCTAAACATTTAAAGGCCCTGGCAAAATGTGTAAAGTGTGAAAGCAAAAAGTTTGCTAATGAAATAGGACCGGGAGGTACTTCAAATAGAACTGTTCAGGTTAACCCTGCTTTCTATGTGCAATCATAAAATAACTTTGTTGATTTTAAGTTGATTACACAAGGCAAAAGGAAAAAACCTTCAAGCAAGCCATCCACATTTCTATAGTAATTGGGTTATTCTGATTTCGAATCTCTTAACGGTTTTGTTACATCACCCTCAGTTTCCAAGATATTTGGCGCAACAGTTTTTGACTGTTTACCACCCTACAGCTAATTAATGCCTTTTGTATGAGGTCAAGATTTATTAGAATTTTTCCAAATTTTTAAATTCAAAATTTTGTAAAAAAAAAAAAAAATTTTTTTTAACGACAGCTTATTAATGCCTTGAATTAATGTTTTTGACTGTTTACCACCTACAGCTTATTAAGGCCTATTGTATGATTATGACAAAATTAGGAGTTCAAGATTTATTATATTTTTGTAAAAAAAATTGTTGTCTTAAACTCTTAAACGACAGCTTATTAATGCCCTTATATGATAAGGCCAAAATTGTGTGATCAGTATTTTTTTCTAATTATTTCAAGGCAAATTCTAAAAAAAAAAAAAAAAAAGTCTATAACTTGGCCGTTTTACCGCAGATTTTATAAAGTGATGTTTTAAACGATAGCAAGTTAATGCGTTTAATTATCATTTATCAAAATGGGGACACTAAATTTTTTTTTTCAAGGCAAAATTTAGTAACATAAAAAAATTATCCCAAGTACGTTTGCTTACTGATTTTTAAGGAGTATGTCCTAAACGATAGCTAATTAAATTTTTTATATGATTATGGGAGGTACACATTTTATCGAATTTTATCACGGAATAATTTGGTAAAAAAAATGTCTGACCACAGATTTTTAAGAACGACAGCTCATTAAAGCCTTTATATGTTTATGAGAATATTTTTTCGACTTTTTCCTAGATTTTCAAGGCAAATATTAGTAAAAAAAAAAAAACTTGATTGTTTTAACGCTGTTTTTTTTTTAAGTGATGTCTTAAACGACAGCTATGGCCAGCTATATTAATGCCTTTGAACATGAAACACTTTTTAGAATTTTTGCAAGGTCTTCAAGGCAAAAATTCAACATTCTCAAAGTTTTCCAAGACAAAATTTAGTAAAAAAAAAAAAAAATTAAGTCTTTAACTTGGACGTTTTTTCACAGATTTTTAAGAAGTATGTCCTAAACGACAGCTAATTAAAGTCTTTATATGACTGATGGAAGGTTGAAATTTTATCGAATTATTTAAGGGCAAAATTTTGGTAGAAATAAGGGAAACAAAATTCTGTTAAGTTTATAATTTGACCGCTTTACCTCAAATTTGTAAGAAATATGTCTAAAACAACAGCTCATTTATGTCTTTATAAAATTATGAGAGCATTTTTTGAATTTTTCATAGGTAAGTAAAAAATAATTTTGTGAAAAAAACGCTCTTCTGTAGTAGTTATAGACTACAGATGATGATGGTTGTTTTTTGATGATGATGTTTTCAACGTGAGATGCTTTTATATGATAATGACAAAATTGGGTGATCTACATTTTTTCGAATTTTTACAAAACAAAATTTAGTAAAAAAAAAAAAAAAAAAGAAAAAAAAACATAAATATCTTAAGTCCATAACTCGAGTTTTTCCGAGGCAAAACTTAGTAAAATAAATTTAAAAAAATATCTCTTAAATCTGTTAATAAAAAAAAAAAACAAATCTCTTAAGTCCATAACTTGGACTTTTATTACAGATTTTAAAGAAGTATGTCATACACGACAGCTTATTAATGTGAGGTACATATTTAATCGAGTTTTTCCAAGGCAAAACTTAGTAAAAATGAAGTAAAAAAAATAAATAAATATCTCTTAAATCTTTAACTTGACCGCTTTGCCTTAGGTTGTACTCTTTACCTCAATATGTAAAACGACAACTCATGCCTTTATAAGTTTATGAGAAGATTTTTTTTTAGAATTTTTCCAAGGTTTTAAAAATTAAATTTCGTAAAAAAAAACGCTTTTAGGTCTATAACTTGGAATTTTATTACAGATTTAAAAGAAGTATTTCATAAACGACAGCTAGTTAAGGCCTTTCTTTATATGATTATGGGAGGTTACTTTTTTTTCGATTTTTTTCCCAAGTCAAACTTTGGCAAAAAAAAAAAAAAAAAAAAAAAAAAAACATCTTCCTGAGTCTACTACTTGGCCGATATTTTAGTTAATTTAAACGACAGCTAATTAATGCCTTTATATGATAACAAAAAATTGGAAGGTAGTATTTTTTTTTTTTTTTTTTTTACTTTTCTTGAAATGTGTTTCCTTCTTTGGCGAAATAAAGTGCTAAAATGTTTTTCTTCGCAATATGTGTGAGTGAAAAAGTAACTGTAAAATGTTCCTTTATCAGCCCACAGCTGGACAGCTTCGACTTGTGGCAATTAAATGTAATACACCCTTTTTCTTTACTCCAACCACCTAAACAACTGTCGGACCTCCCCTCCCTAACACTTTCTTATACTGCCCCGTCTTGTCTGCCCGGCAGAATTAATGTTTTTTTCCCTTTGGCCTAGCAAGCCAGCCAGATGCAAAGTTGTAATGTCATTAAGGCAAACTTTAAATTAATTAAAAACTACGCCACGTCCAGCTGCTGCTGCTATTGCGTTTGCTACCTAATTAGGATGGGCATTAGATAGGGCGGCAGTTCGCCTGGGCACCACTCACCTGAGTCTCGGCAAAGATGACCCGTTTGCCGGGCATGGCTCCGACACCATTGGGCATCCAAGTGCTGATCAGTTGGGGCCAAAGTTTTTCATGATCATGATCCATGCACACTTTGCTGGCATCGTTGGCCTCATCGGCGGTATGATAGTGTATCGAATTGAGGAAAGTCAAGGCGGGATTAAGTGGAGCCACCCTAATGAGTTAAAGGATTAGGGGGTGTACTTTTTTATGTTTGCTGTAGATATACTTACTTGATGTTACGACTGGTGGTTTCATCGTCATCGCTTAGCTGCATTTGTACGGGTGGCAGAACCACAATACGATTCCAGGGCACAAATACGGTGCGTGTAAGCGGACGGAAGGGTGAACGCTGGAATTGTAGGGTGACAGCTCCGCCACCATTAACCAACACATCGAACCTGAAGACAGAGAGAGAGAGAGAGAGAGAGAGGGGGAGGGTGAGTGAAATTAGTGTAAAAGTTGTGCAGTGAATTTCACGGCAAAACATGCAAATTAATATTTTAATGAACTTGGTGGGGCTTTCGCCTGCCCCCCCCCTTCGTATTCTCCTATGCCAGATAATACCTCAATTGTTTGTTGGAAATTGAAAAACTTTAGATTTTTACTTTGCTCCAGCGCACAACAGCCATAAGTTAAGCTGGGCCAGGACCCCTTCTTCCCTTCGGCTTGTCATGCGTTAGCCGCATTAAATATAATGATGGCGATTGCCGAGGCCGCCGTCCCCAACTGCCTTTATATTACGAGTATTTCTTCGCATTGCAGCGCAGCAGCAGCAGGGAAAAGTTGCAAAAACTTCGCCCCGAGAAGCTGTTGGAAAACAAAAGGCCAAAACAACAACAACAACAATGCCAAAGAGCAAGTCGCGCAGAAAGCTAAAGAAATGGCAAAACTTTTGCTTTTGAAATATTTAATTAATGCGATTTTTAATTGTGTTTGTGCGTGAAAGAGAGAGCAAGAGTGAGAGAGATATATAGTATTAAAAAAAAAGGCTGAGATCCTAAAGAGTTAAGATTTAACCAAACAATCGACAAGCACAAACACATCGCAAATTGCTGCAGTGCCGCCTCAAAGTTGAATTTAGGCATTCGCCTCACTCTAGGCAGGAATTAAGACTTCAAACTTGGCTTAAACGTAAATAACTTCAATGTTAAGCAAGATTAAATATTTTTCCTAATTATACACATTTTTGTATAATTTTCATGTTTAATTTTAGATTTTTAATTAATTTTTATAATTTGTTATAAGAGCAAAAAAGGGACTAAGCTAAGCTGATATTGTATTATGGAAAACCTGGAAAATATTCCTTATAACATGGATGCCCAAATAATGCCATAACAATGTACGCTTTCTTCAATTTACATAAAACAAACTTATCCCTCTCCCCTCTCTTTCATATGAGATTATCGCTGTTTTTGTTTATAAGTCTAAGGTTGCTCAAGATGCTTTTTGCGAAAATCTATGTTGCCTACTTTTAGGCCGCTTTTAAAATCACATCCGGGTCGTAGTAGTCACAAACACAGACAATTAATAGCGGCCTAAAAGTAGGCACCACATTTCCACCTAAAAAAGCACCTGGATTTGAAAAACGGGAACTTGAGAAAACGGCCCTAAGTCGGGATTTACATGATGAGGTCAATTTCATGAAGTTTTTTTGGTGGGCGCGAAATTTAGGGAAATTCATTCAGTCCTATTAAACGATTTATATAAATAGAAATATATTCAAATTCGAGAATAGTTCTATAAACAGTTTTTAACAAGGCTATAAACCTAAAAAATTTTAAAAGAGGTTCGGTTTGGAGGAATCTTTGGGTTCATTTCGCGGACCGGGTTCTGGAACCCCTGAATCACAGGTTTTTTGAGCGAACCTCGGTTCGCAGGGACAAAAAATAGTTGTTTGCTTTTTGAATGTTTTTTTAAGTTTTAATTCGAATTTGGCGATCGGCTAAGTAATAATGCACATTTATTTGCAAAGAAATGACGTTATGCTCATTCAACTTACGACGCACCTTTTCTTTGAATAGATTTTTGGAATAATCAACACACTAAAGACCAGAGGTCGCAAAAAAAAAAGCTTAACATCAATCCTAGGTTTTTGAAATAAACCTCTTACGAGCTCTATCAGGACAACAATTTTGGGATAAGAAAACCTGTTCGTGTTTGGTATGAGATAATCTAGAATCGGCCTACTTTTGACATCGGGTGGGATATTTCATAAATTTCCTTTTAAATACTTTTTATTAAAAATTGTCTTTCTTAGAAAATTAACTTAATATTGGGGGCTGTTCTCGTTTCCGAGTTCGATCGATCCAAATTGCTAAGAGTTGTGATTTCCAAGAAACGATTTAACAATTCGAGTTTAACTTTTCAAGAGATTCAAATGACAAAACCAGGAAAATTTGAAGATAAAAGTGGAATAACTCAACTGGTCTTAAGGGGGTTTTCTACCTTTGAACAGGGTATTATTCTGAAATTCTGAAGAGAAAACTATAAGAGCTTTTCAATTTGGTTTTTTGGACTTGTGTTATTAATTAACTATATAATAAAATATAAAAAAATGTTTTGATTTCGAGGGCTGTTCAAAAAGTTATCGGCCTGCCAATTAAGGTCTCAAAAAAAAAGGCCATGATTCCGGGAATCCAGGTTCTCGGAATTGAAAACGGTAAATGAGGTTATAATCAGAATTGATGTAATTCTGGTCAGTACCTCAATCATATTTTTCAATATTTTTTGAAAAATTGGGGCCGTTTAAAAAAATTTCGATTTTTTAGTTTTTTTTTAGTTTGGAAAAAATTTACAAATTTTTTTCTCTGATTTGAGGTACGGGCCAGAATTACATCAATTCTGCGTAGATTGCAACATGGCTGATCAAAATCGGTTCAGTAGAACTGGCCCAATCATGGCTACCAGGTCAAAAAACGTGGTTTCGAGAAAAACGCGGTTAAAGTTTTGAGCAACGTTAAAAATACTCACGTTAGCAAGAACATTGCTCCGCTAAAATGGATATATCGCTAAACTATTTCGAATATTTGAAAATGGTTTTAAAGGGGATGAAAGGGAATGTCCAAGTATATAATAAGGCAAATAAAAAATTGAAAAAAATTTTTCAAAGGTAGAAGACCCTCTTAAGGAAGAATTGAAAGGCAATTAGATTAAATGAAATTTTCGAGTCTAGTTGATTGGTTCGTTTAAAATAAGCGAAATATAAGAAAAATAAAATTTGTTACAAACCGAAAATTAATTAACTAAGCGAGTTTTGCCGGCTTGATTAAAAAGAGCTAGTTGCCTATACCGTAGTATTTATTCCAGAAACCTTCCGGTCCTATGTTCTATCCCTTAGTACTATAAGCTATCCCAGATAAATTTCAATTAATAATATAAAAACAACCAAAACAGCATTTCCATAATTAGGCAAATGCTCTCTTTTTTTTGTTGTTGTTGAGGCTTTTTGTCAACCATATGAAACCTAGTTTCGTGTTGAAAATTGTAAACAACAACAGAAAAAATAGAACCAGGCAACAAAATGCGATTTCTGGGATTTTGTTGGAAATAATTAAATGACAAAACATTAAATTTAATTGTGTCATAAAACAAAAAAGGCAAAGCCTTTCGTTGTTATAAACATTCCAATAAACAAGCCAACCGCAAAAAGAGAGCGAACAAAAGAGAGAGCGAGAGAGAGAGAGCGAAAAAAATACCGAGTAAAATTTGTAACAATTTTTGCTAATTTAATTTTACTGTTTTTGCCCGCATTGATGTAGTTCTGGGGTAAAATGAATAAAATTCATGCATTCATGCACACACACACACACACACACACACACACACACACAGAGAGAGAAGACCAGGCACTTTAGCATTGCATACATTCAGGCGCGCATTCATTCATTTGTAATTGAATTGGATTTTATGAGCAAAACAGGGCGGCAGGGCGTGTGGGTGGTTGGGAAAACCATTTAGTAAAGGCAACAACCCGAAAGTACACACCCGCACACACACACACACACACACACACTCGCACAACTCTAATAATAATACTTATGTAATAAAAAATGCCAACAATAATCCCCTGCAGCACAATATAATGACTTTTATTACCTTTATTACTATGACAACAACAACAACAACAACGAGGAACAATGCATGTCCGGACAACAACAACAACAACAACCACGAGAAAGTAACACAGGAGCCACAATATCACAACAAATGGCAAGAAAAAGAAATGCCAACTTGTGGCCACAACAACAACAACAACAATTGTCGCTGCATATGTGTGCGTGTGTGTGTGTGTGTGTGTGTGGGAGCTAATAAAAGCACACAAAATGAAATAAACATTATAAATACAAAACCATAAAATCTTGCGCTCTCTTGCACAGCAAAAATACAAAGTACAAATGTACAAATGTTGTGTGTGTGTGTATGTGTGTGTGTGTGTGACTCTGTGTTCTGTACAATATGGTGTTCATGTGAAGAACTCACACTGTTGCGCATTGGGCCGCGTAATGGGTCACAAGAACAAACCTTTTCTCTGTTGCTAAGTGGAACAGTGAGTGTCATTAATATGTACACACCCAGTTATAAATGGCAGAACAAAAAAAAAAATTGCATTTTAATACCTCAAATTAGATTTAAGACGGTAGAAGATCTGCTAAGTCGATTTTTAAATGAAATACTGGAGATAAGACATCATTTCAAAATTGGCTAAGAAAAATAATTATTTTTAAATGTCAGCTAGCTTACGACAGAGCAGATAATCGAAAGAACCAATAATTTTTATGAGAAAAACATTTGTGAAAGACCAGCAACCACATGCAAGAGATGGAGAGAAACCGGTTATTACCGGGTGCTGTGCGTGTGTGCACGTCTGTTGCATTGCAACAACAATTGAGCAGTTAGAGCATACTCTTTGTTGCATCCCTGTTTTATAATATCCTGTTTGTCTTGCTTGAAAACCTAAAATCCGTTTTTTTTTTACCTAAAAGAGTTTCTACAGACTGACTGACTGATTCACTGAATCGACGCCCAAACGGCAAGAGTAAGAAATCGTAAAGTAAGTGGGGAAAGTGAGCGAGGTTTTGGAAATTATTTACCCACCCTATGAAAGTCAAAGTGAACAACAAATGTAAAAAAAATTTTTACGAGATAATAATTTTAAATTTAAAAATCACAAAAGAACGTTAATTTTGGCCACCATTTGAAGAATAACAGTTGATATGACAAAGCTTTATGAGACAAATAAATGGAAACATAATTGTCAAATTTCGGAGGAAGATCGACCTGTAAGTTGGGATCTGTATTTAGAATGTGTACCACACTGACAAAAATCCAAGTTCTAAAAGTGAAGAAAATCACGACCAATCATGTGACAAAAGTCTATCAAGCAGTTTTTCTCAATAAGAACATTGTGGTAGGTTGCATAAATTTTGAAACATGCCATTCTTGTTATGGGGTGCTGTGTTGGTCCTAGCAGTCTTATGCCTCTTCTGCGTGAGAAGACTACGTTGGCCTTTACTCTTTGCAGTAAATTGACCACCCCAGAACTTTGTTTAGATTTATTTATTTCGTTTAAAGAAACCCAAAATAAATGACTTTAGTTTGAGCTATTCTTAGTCTGGGACTCGAACAGAGACCTTACTGCCTAACAGCCCTGATACGACAGAAGCACACTTTCGTTGCCATGCCAAATTGAACTCTAAAAATTAGTGTATATTTCTGAACGAAAAGTAGAACAAAATCCTAAACATTTGGTCAAGACCTTTGAGAACATCATATTAATTTATTTAACTTTCGCCAAGCAAGTACTCAAGCTGGCCATGCAAGCAGCAGAATTAAAGATCATCTTTGAGAATTTGGAGCCAATAATTGATATAACAATTTAAGACAAAGGGCAGACAATCGGAAGATAAGATTTTCATTATTTTTACGATATTAGCTCTTTGGAACAAGCAGAAGGGCAAATAAATTAATCTTCGAAAAATGCTGCAAAGGATACTTATGTCACTGGTGGATAAATTACGTGTAATCGAGAATAAATTGAAAATTATTTTTAATTTTGTGAAGATCACAAGGACAATTTCAAATCCAACATCCGATCTATTGCAACAGCATCGCCAGCAAATGGATCAATTGGAAGTTCTTTGACTTGTGAAAGTCAATTCCTGCAAATTCAGGAAGCCAAGGAAGAAATTCTGTCCCCCTGTAAAACATTGGTCCTTCGAGCCGGATATTCTAGAATTTCTTAACATCGATGGATTCTTCTAAACGAAAAGTCTAGTCAAAATATTCACTTCCCAGCCACACAAGGTGGCCCTTAATTGCTCTTAATGGGCCGACCTCATTTTAAATGAACTAAATCCAAACTGTTCCGATGAAAAAAAAAAAAACCTAAAAATTTTGTATGCCCAGAAAATCGTTCGGCATAAGATAAAGCTTTTTTCTGTCTGACTTACTATACCCAATTGTCTGGAAGTTCAAATGTGAGGCCCATTTCTGAATGAGTTTTTGGCTATACAGCTTCTATGAGATCTCACAAGTGTCTGACTTTAAGCAATGATCTTATCATTAGCTTATTTCCAAGCCAATCTAAGCACTAATGCCAGATCTGGCCAATTTAGGACAATTTAATTAAGTCGTGCAGGCTCGTGTCACTAAAAAGAAGCACGTTACGGAATACGGTTTTTATCTTTTTGCCAATTTTGCCCTTCCACAAAAAAGAAAAGTTAAACTCACAGTGTCATTTCGCATATATGTATGTATGTGTGGTGAACATAAACAGGACTTATAGGAAGGCAAGGAGCCAGCTTACAAGCAAGAACTTAAAAATCCTCACCACCAAAAAGGGCCAAAGAGAAAGCAAAAAAAAAACAACAACAACAAAGCAGTTGGAATAAAAATACATAAATAAAAACTGAAGAATTTATGTGGCCATATTCCCAGGAAGCAGGAGTGCAGTCGTCTTGCTAGTGGCCTACAAGAAATGCTTACTTGGCCACTGGGCTAATGAGAATGAATGGAAGCGGGAGGCTGGGGTGTGAGTAGGTAAAAATGTAATCACCAACAAACACAAAAAAACAGAAGCTCTATCTCGATGTCCACCTTTTGTTTGTGCCAAATTGAAATAAACAAAGCCAGGAGCATGTGTGTGTGTGTGTGTGTGTGGGTAAGTAAACACAAATAATCATCAGACAGTTGAAAGTTTTGTCTGTCTGTTGCACAGATTTTATTTGTGTGCCTGGCCATAATAAAATCAGCAACGCAAAGAGGGTGCGAAATGTTTATTTAAATTGGCCAATACACACACACACACACACAGAGACAGAGAGAGAGAGCAAGAAAAGCAATGAAGATGATGATGAGAACGGAAATCCTTTTTTGCCCTCAAAACAACTGCAATAATATTTATATTAGATATATTGGTATTTTATTTAAATTTTAAACATAAATATTTGCCTACTTTTTGGGGCTAATCAAGTTTTTTTTTTTCTTGGTCAAAACTTTAACAACATCAAAGCCAACCAAATTTAATTACTTTTCTACCTTTTTGCTTCCTTTGAAACTTAATCAGGAGACAAATTTAGGGGGGAAAAACTACTCACACGTAAGTAATTTGCGTAAATAAATAAATAAATAAATGTTGCCACTTACCAGCCTCCTTGACGCGTCAGCGTAAATCCAAAGCGTGAGTCCCGATCCACCGAAACGCGTATGCCCACTATGCCCAGACCCTGGGGCGTTATCACCTGGCCACGCATCACCGAAACGCGACTGTCCAGATAGAATTAGCAGTTGAAAAGAGAATTTCATTTGTTAGTTACTTGGCAAAGTTCAAGATTAAGTTTTCTTTTCTTTCTTTCGTTTCTTTCTTTCTTTTTCAAATCATAAGTCAAAAAGTGAAAACATTGAGTTTTGTTTATATTTAGAATATATATAAGAGAAATACCAAATTGTTTGTATTCTTTTGTTTTGGAAATCATAGTATGCAATAAATTGTAAGAAATATAGTCATAAATATAGAAGTAGATAACTTGCATATGTATTAAATTTGTTTGTTCTTTTTTTTTTTTTTTTTGTATAGAGAATGAGAGATGAGTGGATGAAGCTGGTCGGTTTGAGTGTTGCTTAATAAAAAAAATCGCATTTTTTATGTACAAATTTTTTTTTTGATTTTGTGCAAGTGCAAATAAACATTTTGGCTCACAGCAAAGGGCGGGGAAGGAGGAAAGAGTTGGAGGAATGGACGGAAGTCTAAAGAGAACTCCCACTTTGGTTTGGGTACTTAACAACTGTGGCCAAAAAAATTAACTAGAACTAAAGTGCAACCTAGAGTTGGATAATTGAAAAATCACTTCAATGGCTAATGTTATCGATGGTTGAAAAAATTATGGGAACAAATTTATATATCTATTTATTATTTACAATAAAATTAAATTTGGTGCACAATTCTTTCTTATTTGGACAGACAAATGAAGTATTAATGCGCCTAGACAAAAATCGGAAAAACACAAACCGAATTTTTCAACTTAACTAGTTTTTTTTTAACCCGAAATCCACCGAAATCCCATCGTTTAAGCCTAAAACCGTACTTGGGGTACACTGGTACCCCAAGATATTGTCAACGCCAGATTTAAAAGTATTCAAACTGGGGTACACTGGTACCCCAAGATACTGTCAACGCCAGATTTAATAATATTCAAACATTATAAGAGTCAGAATTAATTCGCAAACGAAAAACGACGCTATTTCCATACGATTTGGGTCGTTTTTGGAGACGAAAGCGATTTGTAGAACACATGGGCATGTTTTTTTTTTTAGCTTTGGCATTTCTTACGTTTAAGATAATATTTTATAAATATACAAAATACTCAAATGTTTGTTATACCTTTTTGGGGTACAATTGTACCCCGGTACAAGCAGTTAGTACAAACTGGAGATGAGCGTAGGATGGGATTCCCGCTGATCGCGAATTTAAATGCTTCCTCAGGCAGGTCAGAAATATTTTAAGATCTTTGGGACGTCATAAAATGAATTTATAATTACTAAATTTTTAAATTTCCATATGATTTTCTACTAAAAATAAATAGGGATTTTCGGAAAAATTCGGGATTGCAGCGGGAATCCCGTACCGCGCCCATCTCTAGTACAAACTGATTAAAATCCATTGATAATTGCTTGATAATCTATAAAAATCTACTGGGGTAAGAATGTACCCCAAAGACGGTCCACATTAGTTTTGACCTTAGACGGTTTTAGGAATCAATGATAACTTTCTTAACCGAACCTTTTCTTGAATTCCTTTAAAAAAAAAGTACGGAACATCAACTTATCAGTTAACTTGTCTGATAATCACACTTAATTGTGTTCACGACTGATGAAGCATAAATTTAATTTCTCAACAGAATGATAAGTAAGTTGACGTGAATACCCTAAAAGCCGTTTCCTTATCTTCATATTTTTTTAATTCTAGGTGGATATTATGAAATGTATGTTGTCAACTTCTAGACACAAGTAGATATATTTTTAACAATGCCTAAAAGTAGGCAACATAAATTTTCGATATATATCCAACTAGATTTCAGAAACATGCAGATAAGAAAACGTCCCTTAAGCCCTATACGCACCTACGAAGTAATTAGTTTATCTTACTTCGGTATATATTACGTCAAGTTGGAACGTAAGTCTAGTGTGGCCAGATTTATTAAGAAATTATCTTGAATTTAGTGATATTTTCATGTGCTTAAAGGTTAAGGAATCATTACTTCTCTCTTCCATATGAAACTCTAGTTATTTCGCAGGTCCCTATAGGGCTTGATTAAGAAGAACTTTTGATTTTTTCAATTTATTATACTTACTTACTATTTTGCAGCAAAACTGAACATAAAATCATAAAGAAACTAACATAGAGAACCATATTGAGACGCCGCCTACCTTAACATTCCAAATGAGTCAGCTGTTCGCTGTCAGTTTAGCTCTCTGAGTTATTTCTGTCTCGCTTTAACCTTTTCCTATGTTAATTACAAGTTAACAAAAGTATCTACAAGATAATTATCCCTTGAGCGACGTTTGAGAGTGGCTCTCTATGTTAGTTTCTTTATGACAAGATGCATTTATTTTCCGTTCGTTTTTTGATCTGGATTGTATAGTTTTAGGTCTCAAAACTTACTCATCAGCAACGTTTGCTGACTTCTCTAGATTTTCAGTCGTCTCTTCATGCATTTGTTGCTTGAATCAATTGAGAATTCCAAGAAGCAGAGAACGCTTTGTGTGTTAGATGTTTATAGTTATGGAAACATAACTTACATGACCCCTCACCTTTTTTATTAACTTTAGTTAAGGCCAAGATGTATCTATTACAGGTGTGGCGAACAATAAAATTTGTAAACTCGAAGGTTTTTGCTACATGCGCAAGAGTGAGACAGACATCGTTTGCTTGAATAGCAAACTGACAATTTGTTAGCTATGAAATGAAAGCTTTTGAATGACCGCCGCACCTGTTATAGATACACCTTGGTTAAGGCTAAGTACAAGTCTGGGTGGCTTTTGTGGTTCGTTTCTAGTAAAATTATTTGATATGATTCTTGTTTCAAATCGCAGATTTTCAACCTGCACATTCGAAAAATTTGTCAAATGCACGCTTTTCAAAAATAAAACCGGCCACCTTTACCAGCTATTGGCGCTAGCTGTTAAGTAAGTAGCCATAAAAAAGCAGCCTAAACTTCGGTTTAGTTTAAAGTTATATTCTGGTTTTGCTTAGTTTTGGTTCAGAATATAAAAAAATAATAAATTCGATTATTTATCGATAACTGTCAATAAAAAATAAAATCGATTATAAATCGATAACCGTCAAAAATTCTCAATAAAGGTAAATAAGTAATTATTTACCATTCGATGTGTTCTTTAAATTTATATACTACACTTTTTAGCTTGTTATATCAAACATTTCGATAACTTATCGATAAATAATCACTTCTTATTTGGTAACCATCGATAACATTCCACTTGTTTATTTGTAATTTCTTAATTTTTAAATAGAAAAATAAACATGCATTAACTAATTATTAGGAAAAAAGTTGGAATAAATTTCTGTATTTTTTTTCTTTTCATTATTCTTCGAAAGAATAAAA
The DNA here is from genome assembly GCA_018904225.1 of Lordiphosa mommai. Lineage (NCBI taxonomy): Eukaryota > Metazoa > Arthropoda > Insecta > Diptera > Drosophilidae > Lordiphosa > Lordiphosa mommai. The sequence continues at coordinate 157,989 of JAEIFT010000449.1, forward strand.
CTATGCACCGAGCTAAAATTGTAGAAATTCAATAATCATAATTTTTGTATTTATATATAAATATAGTTATATATTTTAATATTACTATATGCTATATATATAGAGATAGAATAAAGTCTAATTAAAAACAAAAACACAAAACAAAACCAAAGAAAATTATTTTAAAAACTCTAAGCACTTTCATGTGATACGTATAAAAAGCAGTTGGCGACGTTTTCTTTACGTTTTTTTTTGTTCCATTTGAATGTGATATTTTCCACAGCTAAAAGGCTGAATTGAATACTTATATGAGGGGTGGGGGGGTGAGTGGAGCGGTAGCTTGTTGTCCTTGTGCCCTTTTTTTTGTTGTTGTTGCGAAATTGAATATTTGTGACCCAAAAACAATTTCCATTTAATGAGGAAAATCTATGGCAACGCTAGCGCTAGGAATGGACGCAATATCCGATTTCAAGTTTTGTCAATTTATAAAATGAAGAAAAATATGTTTTTACATTTTGCCAGAAACCTTGAAACAAAATGCGCCAAGAATATGGCAAAATGGCGCAATTGTTGGCACTAATTACGGGCCAGAGAAGAAGTCTGCAGTCTGCAACTTTTCGACTTGGGAAGCACTCAAAAACATTTTCAAGTTTTTCAAGTGTTGCAATTTCTAGTCTGCCCCCACCCCACCAATCCTCCTTGAGCGTACATACACATAAACACATTTGGTACAAATATTTGGGTCAGTTTTCTTGGGCACTTCTCAGTGACTTCTAATTGCAATTGACCAAATGCCCACTCAATGCTTTTGCCCGCTGCGTCCTGTCGTTCATTTTTGCTGCTTCAATTCGATTCAATGAAGCAAAATTTTATTTGAAAAGCAAATTGCATGTGTGTGTGTGTGTGTGTGTGTGTGTGTGCGAGTGGGCGTATTCCAATTCATTGAAGTGGTGAGTGCCATTGATTTTTATTTCGCATTTGATTCGTTTCGTTTCATTTATTATTTATTTGATTTATTTTTACTGCAAGAAAAGTCGCAGGCTTTCTGCCAAGTCCAGAAAACCAGGCACCCATATCATCTCCTGGGCAACCTTTTTGGCCTTGGCAAAAAGTAAATTACTCATACGCCCCGAATGTCTTCAGTTTGTTTTTTGTTTTTTTTTTTTGCTTCCTATTTTAGATTTTGTGATGTGAGAGCCAGCAGTTTGCTTTGATTTTGTGGCAAGGGGATCAAATGGATTTAAACGCTGGACTTTAAAAGCAGGAATATACAAAAGATTTTGGAGAGAAAAAAAGTTTCCTAATCCTCAAAACATTTTGTTATCGATTTTTTGCTTCATCTTATATTCTAGATTTTAATAAATCACTAAGCCAGGCCATTCAGAAATTTATTGCATATGTGGCTTCTAAAAGATTATGAAATCTTATTTAATACTCTAAAATTTAGTCTTCCATTTTAAAAGTTAAATTTAAGAGTTAATCGGACTCATAAAGCGCTTGCAGAAGCATTTGAAAGTGAATCAGATTGATAAATAATTTATTTGGTGGTAAAAATAAATCTAAGTTCAGCTGATCAGACTGATTCTTCGGGTACAATAAGTCTAAGCTCACGACTTAAAGTCTCTGGAAATATGTGGCATTCTAATAAATATTTTCCCCAACGAAGCTTGATACCTTAAACGCTTTGATTGAGTTTTCAGCGTAGAACAAAGTGAATTCTTGTATAAAGAAATAAAAAAAAAACACTTTCTTAATAATAATAAGATTTTGCTCTTTATAATTTACTTTCTACTTTACTTTAATTTCAGCTGATATACCGAAATAGCCCCATAAACTAAAAGTCTACGAATTTAGACACCGAAACAAGCGCTCGTCATAACTTCAAATCAAGGGATCGGCAATGTAAGCAGAGACTTCAACCATTGCACAAGAAATTGCTAATCAGCACAGAAAAGTTGTCAATGTGTTGAGCAAATGTGTTCAAACAACGAGCTTTAAAGCTATCATCAATAACTCAAGATCTAACATGGCCTTTTCAAAATGATCTTTAGGAAAGATAGCAGTTTTTTTACAAAGCCCTTATACATAGTTTTAGTATATTTCAACGGAAAATTTTCTCAGTTGCCAGTGGCAACTTCTCTGCTCACATTGCCGATCCCTGCTTCAGGGTCTTGATAATAGAAAAATCTCAGGGAAAGAAAGCAGCCTTTATTCTATTTCTTGTAAATGTCTACAAATATTTTCTCAGTTGCCAGTGGCATTTTCTCTGCTCACATTGCCGACCCCTGCTTCAGGGTCTTGCTAATAGAAAAATCTCCGGGAAAGAAAGCAGCTTTTGAAAGCCCTCTTTCCTTTTTCTTGTAAATGTCTACAAATATTTTCTCAGTTGCCAGTGGCATTTTCTCTGCTTACATTGCCGACCTCTGCTTTGGGGTCTTGCTAAAGAAAAATATCGGAACCCAGACGAACCAAGGTTGCCCTCTTTTCCTTCTTGTAAATGTCTACAAATTTTTCACAGTTGCCAGTGGCTTCTCTCAGATGCCGACCCCTTCAGGGTCTTGCTAATAGAAAAATTTCCAGGAAGGAAAGCAGTTTTTGAAAGCCCTCTTTCCGTTTTATTTTGTAAATGTCAACGAAAAATTTTCTCAGTTGCCAGTGTCATTTTCTCTACTCACATTGCTGACCCCTGCTTCAGGGTCTTGCTTATAAAAAAATTATCCGGCAAAGAAAACAGCTTTTGAAAGCCCTCTATTCTCTGTCTTGTAAATGTCAACAAATATTTTCTTATGTGCCAGTGGCACTTTCTCTGCTCAAATTGCCGACCATCAACTATCGAACATCGTTAGTAACATTTGCAAATTTTGTCTTATACCTTGAATATTATAGACATTTACCCATGACCAAATAAAAATCGGTGTTCAAATTGAAATGAGGTTTTCGATAGCAGAATTGATAAACAGTCTTTAAAGCTATTAAGAATATGACTAGACAGAAATAAAGGATATTTTTTGATGATCTATTGGATATTTTTCATATCCATTTGGACTGGATATGTCCATATCCATTTTTTTCCATCCATTTGAAATTAAATAAAGTTAAATTGATCTTTGTTTTTCAACCAATGGAGCTTACAAATATCCAAAGGATGTGAAAATGGAGCTGAAAAATATCAAAAGGATATGTAAATTTTAAAAGGATATACATTTCAATATCTTCAAAAAGGATATGTACATATCCAGTCCAAATGGATTTTTTTTTCAGTGTACATAAGAAGATTTTAGGGACGACAACAGGAGACAGAAAAAAGGGTTAACAAAAACAGACTTGGCCAAGCCATATACTACGTTTATGCTTATAAAAAATATCATGCATTTTGCCCCTCAAAGTATGCAAACTGTACTTCCTTCAATTATTATTTTTTGTTGAACGAGATAATTTTAAGTCAGTTATGTTAGCATCTTACATAATGCACATTGTTCATTCACTCAGATGGTCGAACCAGTCAAAGGTATACAAAAATAATAAGTGTTAAGGCTACCAAAAAAATAAATATTTTCCTTAATTATTTATATTAATAAACATAGCATACTTTGAAGGGCAAAAATCATGATTTTTTCATTTGTGCATAAACGTAGTAATAGCAAACGGGGGCCAAGCCTATGTGTGTTTTTAGACAGACGCACAGAAAAACGACTGAGACACTCACCAACACAAGCACATTTTTCTGTTCTCTTCATTTGACCGGCCCTGACCTAAACCCTCAGTTAAAGGGATTTCTGCTTAAAACTTGTCTCATAAGCGTCTAGTACATGATCAGATGGTATGAAATTCGGTCAAATAAATTTGAATAGAATTCTTCAATAAGGGAAAATCCACCCCTAAAGTCGTTAAAAGAGGACCAAAAGTTGCTTTGGCCTGTGTCTAATTTAGATTGTAAGCTTAATGGGCAACATACAAGGGAAAAATAATTCTCAATCCATCACCAGGGTCGAAAATATGGGGGGTAGAGCAGGTTGAACCCTGCCTCACGTTATTTTTTACCCGAACTGTATTAAATTCGGATGGTAAACTCCATGGGCCAATTTAAAGGAAAAATACAATTACTAAAAACTTTGGGAAAATACTCACATAAAGCCTCTTACCCAGATCAACAAAAAATTTTGGACCCATACTTCAAAAAAATAGAAACAAATTGGCATTGCTATTCAAAAATAACGTTTGACCTAAAATCCACCACGTTCCTTATTTTTCGATTTTAGGTCAAAATTTAGTACTTAGATCAACAAAAAAATAATTTGATCAAGATGAAACTCATGAGCTGCTCGAAAGTCATTCAATTTTTATGAAGTATCGTGACAAAAATTTTTTTTGTCGATCTGTAGTGCTCAGATGGGCTTAAGGTGGGGAAATTTTGACCCAAGATCGAAAAATAAGGAACGGGGTGGATTCTAGGTTAAACGTTATTTTTAAACAGATTTATAAATAAATTTAGTGATATACGGTTTTTGGACCAAATTTGGTCACTAAATCACAAAACTTTTGAGAAAGTTGAGTTAAATTTGAAATTCTTATAAATGATAACCTTTTTTTTTCTTTTCAATTTTGGAAAACCTATCTAAAAGGACGGAAAAAAGATGTCAGGTTGGGTTCTAGTATTATTTCTAAGTCCAAGTCTGGCCATGTGTTATTTCTAAGTCGATCTGTACTCAATCAAAATTTTCTAAGCTCGGAATATTCACCACCAAGGTCGGAAAATAGGGGTTAGAGAAAAGTTTTTAAAAATATATTTTCATTTTGGGAAAATCTAACACGAAGGTCGGAAAAAGTCCAAAATAAAATGTCGATTGAAGACGAAGTATGTAAAAAGAGTTTGAAAGAAGCACCTCCTGGTATTTAAATTTTATTTTTATGTAAAACTTAGTTGAAGGGGAAAATAAAAGAAAAATATCTAAGGTTTTTTGATTCAATAGACTTGAGCCGATTTGTATAGCTTCTAGACCATTTACAATTCTGAAGAAGAGCAAAAATCAATCAGTGATTCAGCTTCGGCTCAAAGATGACTTCATTTCTTTTCACTCTCATTCATTAGCCATCTTTTCAATCAGCAGTCGTCGACTGCTCGGGCACTCAAAATTATGACGCCATAAAGGACATTTGGCCAAAGAAATAGAAAATTGTTCACATTGCTCAGACGAAAAGCAATCTCGGTATGGTCCATCCCCCCCCCCCCAGGCCCTCCTCATCCCTACCATCTCGTTGGAAGCACAATGAAGTGAAAGCCAATGCCACAAAATTTCTAATCTCATTCGACTACGCCCGGCTCCATCTCTCGACGACTAATCGCCATTGCAGGGAATGAGCAATGGGACACAGGACAAGGGGGAAGAACTGAGAGAAGGCTGCACCTTTTGTGTCAAAAGTGCACTTCCATTATTAGCGCATTGTGTAAGGCAAGAGGCGGAGCGAGGTAGTAGGTAGGAAGGGCAGCACAAAATATGAGAAGCTCGCGCATAAAGGAAGTGCATTTAATTTCTTTTCTTTTTGAACTTTGCCAGACGCAGCTACGTGGAGGAGGAGGAGGAGGAGGAGGAGGAGGAGGATTTTGTGGCCATTCATAAAGCGGCTTGCCTGCCATTCAGCCGAGCGGGCGGGCTGCCTGGTCCTGGGCGTTTGGCTTACCGCGACACACAAAGTGCCAGCATCGTCGTCATCGTCTTCTCATCATAAAAATTGAGCACGACTTAGTTGACTTTTGCGCATACAAAAGGACACCCAACCGACATCATCCTCCACTCCAAAACAAAAAAGTTAAAAAAAAAAAGGATATAATTTTAATTTGGCTTTATTTTCATGACGCCCACGACGATGCAATGCCTGGAATGATGCTAACAAAAACAAAGCCAAAAGCTGCAGGCCATATACGGCAGGAAGAGTGTAAGAGGTGTGGCGGTGTGAGGTGAGTGGAGGGAGGAGAGCGGAGGAGGGGGGCGCTTTATGTTCATTTAGCCTGAAACAGTTTTTGAAACATTTTTCAGCAACGTCGACGACGACGACGACGCCACACTTTTCTTTTACGCTTTTGTAACCACGATAAATGTGCTTTATGTAGCGAAAGGCAGAAAGGAGCCCGAGTAGCAGGGCTTGAGGGGAAGGCGAGGGGGAGGGGAGGGAAAGTGCAGTGTGTGTGTGGGTCGTCTGATGAAATGTTTCCTGCACTTTCGCCATTTTTTTTTTTTTTTTTTTTTTGCATCTTTTGCCTTTTTCATTACAGGCGTGCAAAAGAAAAACACACTCCACACACACACACACACACACACAGCGAGAGTACCGATAAAAGATACAGCACAATGGTACAAAAACTGTATTTAAGAAAACCCTTTTTTTTGGACTTTAATTGAAGCCCAACATGTATTTTTATGAATAGGAAAAATTTGTAGTTGTTTTTCTTAGACAACCAAAAAGTGAGCTATTTAAAAAACTTCCCAGAATTCAGTTGAAAATTTTGTTCAAAATTTTAAATTTTTTGGAAATTACTGAGCAAATTTTGATGGCCTCTTTCCTACAAACAAAAATCTGTATGTATAATTTCCTAAAGGCAACTATGTCTTAGTCGGGATTTACACGATGAAGCAAACTTCATGAAGTTTTCTTAGTAGGCGAGAGAGATTTATATGTATTTCTTTACTATTCCTTAAAAAGGTCTGAAAGATTTCCTCTAAATTTCACGCCTACTAAGAAAACTTCATGAAGTTTGCTTATGGTGTAAATCCCGACTTAGAGTCGTTTTCTCATGTTCATCTTTTTTCAAATCTAGTTGGATATTAAGAAAATGTAAGTTGCCTACTTTAAGGCCGCTTTTAAAATATCTATGCTTGTATGCGAATGATTTTTAATAAGGCCTAAAAGTAGGCAACATTTAATTTCTAGATTTGAAAAAAAAACATGAACATGAGAAAACGGCTCTAAGTAAATGTATACCTCAGAGGCACTTGATCATATTAGCAGTACACGTAAGTTATCAAAGAAACATATTTAATGGCTTGATCAGTGATCAGTGAACAATTAGTAAGCCCCAGAAGCATTCGCTTAGTGATGAGCGTTCCTTGATTTCCCAATCGGTGGACATATCTCTGTCGTATGTAGAGAAATAATACACTTCAACGAGTTTGATCAGCGATCAGTAAGCATTTGAAGCATTGATCGCGTTCAGCAGAAGAACTTGCTCCCTGATCAATGATATATTTTTTGGTTATTTACTTAGCCTACTTTTCAAAATGTCTATTAAACAAGACTTTTCCAAATGACTACTAAACAAGACAGAGATAACTTTTGTTGAGCTAACGAGTGATCAAGTGTCTCTGCTGAACGCACCCATTGATATTCAAATAATGAATAATTAGTGATGTATGAAGATTACACAATAAAAGACTTTGTAAAGGAACAAAAAATCATACACAAAACGTTTGATCAATGATCAAATAGCATTTGAAGCATCTTGTTCAGTATTGTATAATCATTGATAACCAATCAGCTGATTTATCAATGGTCTTGTTAAGCAGAAAAATTTATTAGATAAAAATTATGCCTCGAAACGTCTCTGCTGAGCGAAATGCTACATTTTTGGCCAACGCCTTTGGAAAAAAAATAAAAATTTATTGAGTAGCTTATATTTGCAATCAGTGCACATAAGGTGCCTAATAGTTTCGATAACAAACCTATCGATATTCAATTACAGCTGATCTCTTTAAAGGATCATCTATTTCTTCGATACATGCTTCTCTTTCATAATATGTACGTCAAATCAGTCGAGATCAGCAGAAAGATCATTAAAATTTTATAATTAATCTTCTGCAATATGAAAAAATATTTTCCTACTGATCGGTGATCAACTGATGATGAACTACTTTGTACAAATTTGAATTAAGTATAAAACAACTGATCAAAAAAATCAAGCAAGTGGGTTATTAGTTTTTAGAACTAACTGAAGGAAATCCTTACTGAAAACTGAAACGTGATCTTGGCAATTTGTTGATCTTTAATTATTTCTAGCACAAGTAAAAGACTTTCTATTGGCATTGCGTAACTCCAAAGATTTTCCAAACTTATAAAATGCGAAACGGGCATACAACTGATTGATAAGGGGGAACCTTTAGGGTGGACCCGCGATTGAGTCTTAGAAAACTTTTGTTGATCACATTGGTGTCATAATTTATAAAGCCTAATTTATTCTTCAAATCCTTGAATACTGCTCAAGAGTCTGGTGTTAGCAGTACGATATGTATCAGGATCTAAAAAGGAGTGCTTCCATACAATAACTTGGATCCTCATCATCAACCTTAAACCAACTCTCGTCATGCCTTGGCCTTTAACATAACTTAACTTTTCATTCACTTTAACGTTTACTGCAAATAAATCATCAGTGATCAGTGATTTTTAGAGGTCGCATTTAAGAGTCAACACATATTTTCATTTTCCATTGGGCGCATTAGAAAAATATTAAGCTGAACCAGTTTCGCTTGGGGCAAAACATTTTCTTTGCAGGGCTCGCGGTTACTGATCAGCGGCTCCGCTTGAGCAAACAGCTTTGTTCTTTTTAACAGAGGCCACTTTACAGGACCATTTTCGTCAATTGAACAGCGAAAAGTGTTTTTACAGCCATCCAAATTAACGTGGGAGTACAAGAAACCCAAAAATAGGCCAAGTATTTTATGAAATATCCTAAGAACAATCGTTGATCAAGCAGCTCTTATAGAATCCAAATAGATTTCGCATGTAAATCCGTAAAAAAGAAACACTGGGCGCGTTCAGCAGAGACACTTGATCACTGATCAGCAAACTTTTGTGAGGTCTTGTAAAATTGTCATTTCGAAAAGCTCCTTGTAAATATCATATTAAATAAAAGAGGAAAAGTAGGCTACATGCTTTATCAAGAAATATATCATTGATCAGGGAGCAAGTTTTTCTGCTGAACACGGCCAATGTAGCACTAATCAGTAATCAATGCCAAATAAAAATGATTACATATTAAAGCTTTTAAATTAAAAAAATTTAGTAGGCTTAACCCCTGATTAGTGATCACAGAGAAAATAAGTAAAACTTAAAAAAAGGTAACACTGATCAGTGATTCAATTTAAAAATTCACTTGATGATCAAGTTTGAGCTTTCAAAGTAAAAAAGGTAAAGATCTTTGATCGTGGTATGAAAATTTATTAAATGGGCGCATTCAGCAGATACACTAAATCACTGATCAGTTTGAAATATCATTTATGACTTTTTGGAAAAATCCACCAAAAAAAGTGGATCATGTAATTTATCTTAAATTAAATCAATAATCAGTAATCAAATGGTTCTGCTGAATATAGCCAGTGTTTTACTTTCTATCAAATGAGCCTTTAAAAATGCATTCCTGCAGGCCAGACTAATCACCTCTACGAAATTTGTATCACTAATCAAAAGAGCACATTATTTGTCACCTAACCAAGCATAAATATACTTCTTTTTTTTTTTGTGAACCCATTGTACCCTGACAACGACACATAATAAATAAACAGCAACTGCCGGGCACGAAGAAAAAAAAATGGGTTACATAGGGGCCGGGGCCATATATAGCGGCTGCGTCAGCGTCCGCGTCAGCCTCATGTATAGAAAAGTTTGAATAGAATTTTTAAGTTTGCCATTTACCAACACTGTCTCAAACACACACACACACACACACAAAGCGCATCGTCCGATAGGAGAGCAAAGAAAACCTTTAGTAGCGTGTAATTTGCACTTTGTAAATTTGCATAAAAGCTGCACACTGAATGCAAGCGAATGGTAGGGGTAGGGTTAGGGAGGAAGACTGGCATAAGTCCAAGATAGAGACGATATGTAAATGCCAGACCATGTGTCGTCGCTTTAAGGGGAAAGGCAAATGCCTGCATAAAATGCCATTCATTGGCTGTGCAACATTTCCATTTAGTTTACTACGCGTTTTGCAGATTAGGCAGGTGGTGGCGACAACACGGCTAATACTACTCGGGAACCATTTGATGCGCAGGAAAAGAAGCACAAGATTAGCTGAAATCCAGCGGTTGGGGATGAGACATTCTTAAGTCAAAAAGGCGATTTCTAGAGAATGGCTCAAGTTGATCTTTAATAATCAAAGTGAATTTTCTACTTAAATAAATTAGTGGAAATTAGCCCTTATAATAACTGATCACTCACAGATACAGGTCTCTGGTATAAACATTACTTGTAGGTAATGTTCATTCTGTATAATTCAATAGAATTCGAAAACGGATTGCCTTATAAACCAGGGACGGTAACAGTTATAATTTATATAATAAAAGTCCAAATTAAAAAGATATTTTTAGAGTTTTATTTAATTACGCTTCAAATAACAGTTATTAAGGACTTTTATTTGGTTACTTCAGCAGTTCAACAACTGACAACAGTTATTCAAAACTTTTATTTTTTGACACCGAGAATAACAGTTATTCAAGACTTTTATTATACAACATAGAAAGACTTGTATGAAAAAGTCCATAAATAACAGTTATTAAAGACTTTTATTATATCACTTATTAAATAACAGTTGTAGAAAGACTTGTATGAAAAAGTCCACAAATAACAGTTATTTATGACTTTTGTTTTATTACTGAGAACATAACAATTATTAAAGACTTTTATTTTATTATCAAATAACGGTTATGGAAAGAATTTTATTATAAAACTCAGTCAGAGACTTATTTTTTGAAATCACAAAATAAAGGTCTTCTTTATTTATGATATAGATCATTCACGCAGAGCGCAAGCCGCTGAAGCTACAATAAATTAAAAGACCTTTATATTGTGATTTAAAAATAACAGTCTCTGAATAAGTTTTATTCTTTTGAGAACTGTTATTTTCTGAGTGATAAAATAATAGTCTTAAATAATAATATGTTCTGAATGTTATTTATGGTCTTTTTCTGAGTAATCAACATTTAAGTCTTTAATAATTGTCTTTATAAGTCTTTAGAAAATGTTGTTAATCAACTTTTTTTATAAAAGTCTTAAAAAAACTGTTTTTAAATGAGTTTAATAATAAAAGTCCTTTAATGACCGTTATTTACTGTGTAGTTAAATAAAAGTCTTTAATAACTGTTATTAACTGAGTTTTAAAATAACAATGAAAAATAGCTGTTGATCATTTTTGACATAACCAGAGTGACCATTTCGGATTCATTGAATGTTGACAGACTTTTTGCTATGGCCTAGTCACCCTACACTCTCAGAGACCGCTCTTCGAATTATAAACAATTCTCGCTGGGAAAATGTTATTGGTGGCTGAGTATCTAGCTTGACAAAAAAATGTCCAAAAAAAAAGTTTTCACTGGATATCAATGGCGGAAAGGAAAACAAACGTTATCGTGTATTTCGTTTAAGTTTTACCACGTGAGCTTTATCTCTATAAAGAGTTTTATGAAAATAACTATTACATTCCGTCCCTGTTATAAACTGCTGCAATTTTTGAAAGTCAAGTCTAGACAGACATTGCATGTATGTTAAGTAATTAAAGCGAAAGACGTTACTTTTTTAAAGCAGGGTAATTCCTGAAATTGAAGTGCTTTTCGTGGCCAAGAAACCTGCAAAAAATACGGTCACATTTGGCCTATAAATGAGAGATGAGCTATATCATCGTGCTGTTGTACTTTACGTAGAGTAACTGTTACAAAATAATACGCAGAAATATGATTTCAGATGCGATATTTGTATTAAATTTGTTCAGACTTTTGTTAATTACGGAAAAAGTGTCTCCGACCATATGCATGGTGGAATTATACATGGTGAGGCGGGGACGGAAATTTGTGAACTCAGAACCTTTGCTAAAGCTGATTTTACACTTGTCTGAGTTTCTCAGGTGGGATGCTCAGATAGTAAAAATTTCAACTCTGTCAAATTGAAGTGTAATGATATTTACATGAAGCTTTTCCAAATGTCAATAAATAATAAGAGTAGTTTTATATCAAGCTGATCAGTGATCACATGTTTCTGCTGAACGCGCCCATTGTGTATGTATGCAAGTTTGTTCGTTTGAACGAAAGGCAAGTTTATTTGGGTGTTGATTGTGCATTAGGGTTTTCAAATCGATCAAAATCGTTCTCTGATGTGGGTCAGAACACACATATGGCATCACATATCGTAGGAATTATTTTTGAAAAATTCATTGACCTAAGCTTTAAACTTACATATGTATCTAGTTGAGAATGAATTTGTACAAAAAAACGATGATCGCTCACAAAAGCTTACGCTTACAAATGGAGAAATCTTTGCGTGCTCTTTAAAGGCGTCTATGCTTCCTATATATTTTTGGTCCTTCGAGCCGGATAAGGCCGTTTGCCTTTTTTTTAAAAACTAAATGTTTTGTTGGTTGTTTCACTACACGGATGAACCTTAAGCCTTGAGCTTGCATTAAACTAAATTTTAAAGCTTAAACATGATACAATAAATCACCAATCTGGCTTACAAGTGGAAATAGTTGCTAAGAATTTATAATGTTCAAGTAAAAAACGAGCTTATATAAAGCTAAGGTCACACAGGCAAAAATATGCCCAAATTTTGATGAAAATTTAGCTGAATAGGGAATTTTTCGGCACTTTTTGAACATAATATTTGCGTATAGATCCTTAACTTTAGTTTCAAGTCCTGCAAAATATAAAAGATAAAAGCGATTTACAAAATTTTTATCAAAATTTGGGAAATTATTTGCCTGTGTGACCTTAGCTTAAGAATCGTGTGAAAATTCGATATCATTTGGAATATTATAATGTGAGGAAGAGAAAAAGAGTTGTGTTGATTTATATAAATTGGCCTCGTCGTTAACATTTTATTAAAAAAGCATCCTTTAAACCACTTTGATTTTCCTATGGTCACACTGAAAATATATGTGATTGCTTTATAAATCTAAGAGCAGGCATTTTAAGCTGAACTTGTTCTTGTACATCAATCAATGGACAAGCCCACTCTTAAGAAAATTAGATAATTGGTTGCCTTCAACAAAACAAATTGATTTCTGACGAAAATAAAATTTAAGTACAACATTTTTTCCAGATTTAACATTTTAAGTAAACTTCAATTCAATTTTTATAAAATTCCTAACAGAGGATTATTCAGCATGATAAGTGATCAAAATATCTAAGCTGAAGCTTGATATTCGATTTTATTTTGTAAATATTAAGTATACGCCTGGTTAACCAAAAATTCTTTAAAATCAACAGCAGTTCATTTCGCTGACAAAGTCTATATGCCCTGACCTCGAATTGGCTGGCTGGGCCAAAAAACCAGCAAGAAATTCGCGGAATTTTCGCTGCAGTCGCATAAAAAAGTGGCGGAAAAAAAAACAAAAATAAAATGAAATGTCGACGACTCAAAGGAAACATTTGGCCAGACATACAAGTGTACATATATATACATATATACATGTATGTACATAATGTGGAGCCATAGTTATAGTCTGCGGTCGATGGCTCTTCGCGTATCCTGGAGCCGTAACCATATCCCTGTGTGTGTTTTGTGTGCACTCAATATAATTTAATATTTTTCGATAGCAACAACGCCAGCTGAAAGTAATTACTTTTATGCGAGATTAGATATATTTATGTGCAGGCAAGGGAGGGAGGGTGGGGGAGAGTGTGCCGCTAATTCGGCATCAGCAAAAATTTTTAATGGCCTGCGGCGTAGCTTTTGGACACACACAGTCATAAGTTTCTCCTGTATATATATTTTTTGTTATTCTTTTGGCGGTTGAGCGTCGCATTTAAGTGAAGTGCAAACTGCAAAACTCGTTCCGTGTGCAGGCCGTTGTAATGGCTTCATAAAAACTATAAAATGTATGCCATTGTGTGCGCCGCGGGTGGGGGATATGAACGATTTGTTTGTTGCATGTTGCCATTGCGGTAAAGTTGATGAAAACTGTTTTGATTGCGGTAAAATGTGGGTGGTAAATCCACATTGTAGGTGTTATCGAGACTGATTGTGCACGGAAATGAAGGAAACTCGGCAAATGCCGGCACATTAGTCCAACAAAAAAAAAAAAAGGGACACACGAAAAGTCGAATTGGTTTTTGCTAAATATACTTTATTTTTTTGTTTTTTTTTTCGCTTCGATAAGCATCAAGAAAGTTGAATGAGAACTTGTGCCAAATGCCATTTTGGTAAAGGAAACGAGTTTATAATATTTTGAAGAAGAAATAACTCAATCTAGTTAGTAGAAGGAATCACGTGGTTCTGATCACCTTTTCTAATATCTTAACACTTTATTAGAAGGACCTTTCCAAAGTGATCACTTTTGTGTTGAGTTAATCACTAACTTTTAAAAAGAACTAAATATAGCCAGAGCAAGCAAGCTGCAACAGTAAGTAACCAAGGAAAATCAATAGTGATTACTTATTTTAAAAAACTGATCACTTATTTAGAAATAGCAAAGCCAAGCTTCTCTCAATCTTTTGGCTCACTTATTTATATTTACGAATTTGATAAGCAATTATAAAGTATCGAGTTATTAAACTTTAAAGCTAAAAGGCAGATTTTAACCGTCACTGGTCGCGTTCAGCAGAACAATTTGAACACCAATCAGCTTTAAAAAAGGGAACAATTATTTATTCAAAATTAAGTCAGCAGAAAGATGGAGCGCTGAGCATGAATCAGAAAAAAAATTATAGATCGAAAAGTTTCTGCTGAACGAAGTGCTACATTTTTGGCCAACGACTTTAGAAGAAAATCAAGACATGGAACGCCGTTTTTTTTTTATGAAAATTACATAGAAGTTTGCAAAGTTAGGTTTAATTATATTTTATTAATTTTTTTTTAATAATTATTTACAGCAGATTGAAAAGCTCATATTTGCAATCAGAGCACAAAACACGCCTAGTGTTATCGATAACAAGCCTATCGATATACAATAACAGCTGGTGGTAGCAGTATTTTAAAGTACTTTAAAGAAGCGTTCTATTTCATGATACTGGATCAGTCGAGGTCAGCAGCAAGATCAATGAAAATGTATAATTGATCAGGAAGCATGTTCTTCTGCTGAACACGGCCATTGGGTGCATTCACCAGCGACACTCGATAACTGATTAGTTTTAAAAAATTACGTAAACTACATATTTAGTATATTTTTAGGTGTCATATGAAATTGACATTTTTATGTTGAAAAACCATATTTCTAATTTAATACGACAAATCGAAATTATCTGCTGAATGAGCCCATTAATCAGCTATCAAGCTATTCTGCTGAACGCGCCCATAAATAACTAATGTAAGTGATAAATTAATTTTGCCCAGAAGAATATAATTACGCATTTCTAACCTCATTAAATTCTTGATCAGGACAACAACAAAATCTTATCTTACACTAAACAAAAGGGGCAAATTTTAGGCTTAAAGTCAATCAATCAGGGCTGCAAACCCAAATAATTTTTTGCGCAGGTCCGGTTGGCGGGTTTGAACCATAATTTACCAATGGTTAAGGTTCAGAAATTTTTGTGTTCAAGGTTATTGCTTTAAGGCTTTGGTTCGAACCTCGTTTCGTCCCAAGTTTTACCAAATGTTTATTGAAAAGAAATTAAATTGATAAAAATATTTTTAAAAATATATTCAGAATTTCTATATTTTCGTTTACTTGAACATTCGATATAATTTATTTTCAGTTTAAATTTATTATAAGTATTTCACGAGTAATTGTTGGTCTATATCTCTTGGTCAGACAAAATAAAATTTAGGGTTGAACCTTGCATGACGAACCGAACCGAAAGTTCTGGTTCGGAACAGGTTCGGACCTATTTTTTTCACAAGAGGTTCGGTTAAGGTTCGGTTCACAGTAAAATAAAAGTCGGAATTTCGGGTTCGAACCGGTTCGGTTCAAAACCATTTTGCAGCCCTGAAATCAATATTGTCACAGAGCAGAAACTTGATGGATTTGATACTACTTGAAGCTTAACTAACATATTTTTGAACCCACATGGCGTATACTTAATAAAAGGAGTTTAATGAGTTTGTGCGAATTTATATAACAGCCGAGGAAAGTATCTTCTCCGACCCTATAAAGTATATTTATTCTTAATCAGCATCAACAATCGGTTGATATAGACATGTCCATCGTCTGTTAAACCACGTCAATCCCAGAAACTATAAGAGATGGAGCCACGTGTTTTGACATGTAATAATGGCACACGCAAATCGAGTTTGTTTCATATTTGGAAATCAAATCACAATTTATAAGTTAAAACCTTGTAACTAAAAACATAGTCACTTAGGCCTAATATCTATTTATTCTAAAACTCACAATAAGATCGGTTAAAAAACACGGAAGATTTGAAAGTAAAATGCATTTCAGCCATGCAACAGGCAACGGGGGGCCAGCGTCGCAACTGCGGCGTATCTGTGTGTGTTGGTATACTTATATATGCGTATGAAAACACACCAAATTAAGGGTACAGGGTATGATGGGCTACAGCGTTCTTACTTGTTATTACTTCATACCATTTATTTTAACAATAAGTTTGATTACTAAAATCGACAGATAAAACAGGAAGAACCCTCTAAGAACCTTTTCTAACCAAGTAAAAAACTGCATCATGGTCTTTCTCGTCCCAACAATTTTGACAGAAGTTGTGGTAGAGACCTAAAATCACTTAAGAAATCGTTTCTAAGACCAACATCATTTAGGTTGTTGTAGATAGAGAAGAGTCAGAGAAGAATGTGCCTTACTTTGGCAAGAGCAAAGCATAAGCTAAATTCCTCTTCCAGTTCCAAAACTACTTCTTGTGGCCAATTGAATGGATTTTCTTGCCGAAACCCCTTAAAAATTAAAGCCAAGTAGACAAGAGTGAGTTAAAGATCTGTCAGTCTGTTAAATCCGCTTTCCAGATCAAAAGATCATTCAAACTGCTCGTTGCCCTTTTTACAATCTGCTACTTTAACAGATTAACGCTCTTTGCTCAAAAGTTGAAGTTCCATTCAGTAAGAGCTTAGCTCAAAGACATTCAAGTAACTTCATGGAAGGGCACACTAATCAGTTTAGTCAAGGACAAAAAAGCAGACAACGGGTACCCCAAAAAAAAAAAAAAAAAATATGGCCATGACTGAAAGAAAAGAAACCACTTAACGGGTAACTAACCACACCTAACCACAGCCAGTTTCAGGCAACACACACACACACACAGAAAAGGATTCTCTGGCATCCTTTGGAAGCCAAACAAAAGGGCCTCCCGTCCAAAAAAAAAAAAAACGTCGACCCCTTCGGGGGGGGGGACAAAAAGTCAACACAAAATGGAAGCCAAAACAGGAAGTAATCTATAGTCGCCGCCATTGTTTATTGTTTAATTTTTAGTCAACGTTATTGTTGTTGCTCCGGCTTCAACTCTGAACGGCTGCTGCTGCTGCTGCTGCTTCTTCTTGTATTATTTCTATTGTTAACAATTTTTGCATTGCCGCTGCAAGTAGCAAAAACTTTTCAATGGAGGGTGCCACTTGACTACAACAAAAGCAAGCGAGGTAAAAAAATATTGTGTGTGTGTGTGTGGGTGGGAGGGGGTTGGGCTGACAAAGGCAAAGACGTTGCCTTCCCTTTAGACTCAGGCTCAGCCATGACACGCCCGTATCGCATTTACTTTGGATTTCAGTTTTATCAACGACGACAACAACAACAACAACAGCAGCAGCAGCACCCGGAGACACAGACAGAACCGGAGCAACGTCACCCAGTTTCCATGGCATCACCAACTGATTCTTCCCTTTTGACTTTGCCTTATAATTGCGTTGCGGTGCTGCTGCTGCTGCTGCTGCTGCTGGGAGACAGCGATTATGGTTATGCTGTCATCTAAACCCCACCCCCAACCCCTCCGTTCAGTGCGGCACCTTTTTGGCGGATAACAAGGACAACAAGCTGAAATAATACATTTGCTGTGGCTGCAATAAAGAATTATATATAAGTATATATATACGTATATATATAGTTTGCTTAAGAGTTTTAAAGAAACGAGTGAAATGGGATAAGGTGAAGCCAGCTGCTTAAGCTGGATCATTTCTGTTATTCTTCTTCTTCTTTACTTCTTTTTTTCTTTGATAGAAAAAGAAGATCCTTAAAAGATACGTTTATCATTTTTTTTCTTAGTGCGGCATTTCCTGAGCCAATTCTGGAAACAAATTCTTAATAAAAATGAGTCTTAAAAATTGATTGTTTAACTCAGCCTTCAGTATTCACATCAATTAACATCAGCTACACTTTTCTTCAAATGAAAACAAATAAAGCATCGCTTCCCCAAATTGCTTAATTCCATAGGTGGCCCTAGTCAAGCTTCTCTGTTCACTTTTGGCTTTTGGAAGGGGAGAACAAATCTTAAAGAAAATATTTCTGACTATAACAACTAAAGCCAGCAAAAAAGCTAATTTTTTTTCTTTTCTTAATGAGGAGAAAATAAAAAATTGCAATCTCTTACAAGGTGGCTAAAATTATAGGGTTTTTTTTCAGATGATTCTGAATTACGAGCGAGCATTTTAGACACAATGAAAAGGGAGGTCATTCCTTTATAGGGACTCCGAAGGAAATAATCAAATTAAAAAGGGGACTAAGGATCGCTGAAAAGGCAGTAACTAATCAAAGAATGGCTTTCGACCTGGCACCAAGCTTAAAACGAAAATTTAATCTTAAATAAATTTTTGCATTGCATTTTTGATTCTCTTTTTATCTGCATTTACCAATTGTTGCTCTCACCTCTCTGAGTACTCGTACGCTGGAAAAATTGTGTACCGTAGTTTAGTCTCTGTGATCGACGCGTTTAGACATACTGACATACAGACGGACATGGCTATATCGACTCGGCTGTTGATGCTGATCAAAAATATATATACTTTATATGGTCGCCAGTGTTTTCTTCTGTCTGTTACATACTTTTGCACAACCTCATGAAAGGGTATCATAATTTTTGATTGGGTAAAGGCTAAAACAAACTTTACGTCGGTAACAAGACAACAACGCGATCATAAGATCCTGCTGTGGAATCCACAAGGCACAAACTTGGATGTACAACAGGTTGGAAACAGAATTTGATGTAATAGTCCTATAGCCCTTAACAAACGTGGGCATAGTTTCAAGACAACCGAAGAATACATATTAGGGAGTTGCCCTCTCTCTACATGAAGAAGATTTAAAAAAAAAAGCCAAAACGCAGTAGATAGTGTGTGTGTGCCTACTGAATGAAAAGTTCTGTTCTGTAAATATTAAACTCATCCGGCCACTTTTGCCCGCTATGGGCTCCAGGTTTTACAGCTATAGCTATGAAAAGGCTTTTCAAGCTTTGCCTGAAGGTTCCTTTCCCAAGTAACTAAGAAAATATGCAAGGCTTTTTGGGGCTGTCAAGACAGATACACCTACTAATACTGTTTTTATACGGTTTTGATTTAACACGGTCTACAAAAAATTTATATTAGTCATACTTTTTCTTTAAAAAATGAATTCTCTTCTGTTTTCATGTAATAATATGTGTATTAATGCATTAATGTATCTTATATTTAAATTTTTTATTGAAGGTTAAGGGATTTGGAACCAATCCCCTATTTCTTCTATGTAACTCCATGTCTTTTTTTACACGGTTTTTTCTGGAACGTATCTACCGTGTAAAAACAGAATTAGGTTTATTCAATTTATATATATTGTATTGGGAGTATGCATTGAAAACCGTTTATTTTTTCGCTTTTCACGTAATACTCGGTGGTTCAAACGCATCAAATTTAGTTCGTTTCACTGCTTTTGTAATGGTTTTATCGAGCAATGCCTCTAAAACTGCATCTTCAAACTTTTTTCACCTGACTGGGAAGCTTTTTGTCTTCCACAGAAAAAGGCCTCAGAGAGCAAACTATGATCTTCGAAAGCGCTTCATTTTTTTCAAATTGAAAAAATTAGTCAAAATTTCCCGCAAATGCTGAATTGTTAAAACGGAATTCGATATTTTGAATGGAATCAAAAAAACTTATTTGTTAAACCCGATTTTATAGGTTGACAGCTCAAATTTGAAGAATTTTTTCGATATAGATATGAAGTTGTTAAGGAATGTGCGGAATATAAGACATATGCAGTATCCAGTCATCTATTTGTAGAGGTTACAGAATAAATAAGGCTCGACTAAATTTAAGGATCTGCATTTCCCGATTTACGTATCTTAGGCTGCGTTCACACTGCCTTTATGTTGTCTGGTTTACATTGTGAATAGCTTGTCATTGACATGCGTCGAACAGTGTGAACGCAGCCTTACATTTGTAGCCATATTTTTGATCATTTCCTTAGGCCTTTAAGCATATCGAGTTTATAAAAATGTACATGAAGAATCTTTGCAAACGCGCATTTCAATGTTGCTTGCCATTTGTTAAGTTCTTGTAAATTATGTGTAAAGTTAACCAAGTAAGTATGCCAACAGCAACGTACATAACATAAAAGCAATTTTTAAAGCTTCTGCAGCGGCATCAGCGACAGCGTGTGTGTGTGTAAACGAGTTTATGCGTATTACAACACACAAAATCAAGTGTACAGGTTTTTTATAATCGGGGCACTTGACTGCAGCGCTCCTACTTGTTATAATTGAATTTTTTTAAACCTAAGTCTCGCCTCTCTCTCAACTTAAAATAATTGTCTTATTTCGCTAAGTTCTACCAAAATCTATCATAAGTCCAGGGGCCTTAGTTTTAATAGAACTGCCTTGATTTTGATCGTTGGTTACATAATTTAGAGTACAAAATATTTGTTTATGGTCCAAAAATTATTCCCCGCCTAAAGAGCAGAGAAAGTGGTGTTACTTAGCTATTGAATAACCAACCAAAAGAGCTTTAAAAATGTTTTGAGTTTAAGGCCTATTCTCAGATGGGGAATATGCTTCATATAAATAAGACAGCTGTTCAAAAGCATTCTAATTTCAAAGCTCTACAAAAAAGTTTCTATTCATATGAAGCATTGTGAGGAAAATCATTTTTATGTCATCTGAGAATAGGCCTTTAGAGTGTACAAAATTGATTACATATAAATTGGTATGAGCAAGGAGAACCTTGGTTCAGTGTGGCCATCTAAAAATCAATATTTTTTTTTAAGTAAACATTTGTTTTCCCTAATATATTCTTAGTGTATCGTATTTATAAATTTACTTATAACTTTAAGCAAATGTCCATATCAATGAAAATAGGTAGGATGGGCACTTCCATAAATTTCTGTAGAATTAATATGATGTTTACACCTTGAAATTTGTTATATAATATGTGCAACTAATTATTGTATATAATTACAAGTAATTTAAATCATTTTGCTTCTGGTTCATCAATTAAGTGATTTTTCATTTTTAAAAAAATTTAAATATTCCATATATAAGTACAGATTTATTAACCCGCCAACCGTGAAAAATATCACATTTTTCTACTTCATTAAAAAAAAAAGTTTAAAAAAAAAAAAACACAAATTGAAAAAAAGTTGAAAAGAAAAAAAAATTAATAAAAATTTATAAAAATAATTTGCATTCTGAATTGTTGTGAATTTTCTGGATTTCTTTCTATTTTTTTTTTTTTGTTTGTTTTTTTTTTTTTTTTTTTGCGGAATGTTTTCTTATGTGTCTGTGAGTGTGTGTGTGGGTGTTTGTGATTTTTGTTGTTGTATTTGGAAAACATATAAACAAATGGCTTAGACGCAGACAATTGGGACATTTAGGGATACGTGGGGGGTTTTGTTGGGGAGTTTTTGGTTGGTTCAACATATAAGGATATATCGTTTGTTTTTTTTTTTTTTTTTCTTTTCTTTTATATTACTTGCTTTATATAATTTTTGTTTCGATTTTTTGTTTTCTGCTTAAAGCTAAACAACTGCTTAGGCATTGTACAATAAAAATAAATGTAGTTTCAGAAACCTACGACTGGCTTACGGGTTTCTGGTATTATTTTTTGTTTTTTTTTTCAATATTCAGTTAACGAAACCAAAAAAGAAAAGATGAGATATTGTTGAGAGAGCATAAAAAGCAAAAGGAAAAAAAATATGACAAAACTTTTGGTAGGATGATCAAATGAAGTTCGTGAACTTTTTTGTTGTTGTGAGAGAAAACAAGTTAAAGAGAGAGAGATTGAGAGAGAGAGTAACAGAGTGTTGTGTGTAAATCAAAATTATCTATTTTGTTCTCATGCGAAAAAAAAAACATTTGAAATAAAATCAAAACATAAAATCAAGTCGTTTGGGACCGACTTGGGCTTAACCGTTACTCAGTGGAAGAAATCGAAAAGGGAACTATTGTATCTAGCTTTTGTTTCAAAGCTTTCAAAATAAAATTTCAAAAGAAAGGGTGTTCCAGTTTCTTTCCAAATTCATTATTCAATCTTTATTAAAGGTCAAGGTTGATTATTAGCGGCTTAATTGCACAGAAACCCGAGTTATCGATAAAACGATAATTTATTGGCAATGTGTTATCGATAACTTAATCAGCAAAGAATTGTAAGTCGATGTACTTGGACAATCTTAACTGATTCAAAATTTGTTGTCTGGTTTTATCGAATCAAATCATTATTCCTTATGAAACGAGCGATCTTAACAATGGGCGCGTTCAGCGGAGACACTTGATCGATTTTAAAGAAGCGAAATGAGTCGAAACCGGCCACTATGTGCCCTATGCTGATCTACTTTCATACTTGAAGGTAATTCTAATTTAAGGACGACGATTTTGGAGAAGCGAAATGGGTCGGAAAGGGCCACTATGTGCCCTATGCTGACCTTTTTCCATACTTGAAGGTTGTTCTAGTTTAAAGTCGACGATTTTGGAAAAGCGAAGTGGGTCGGAACGGGCCACTATGTGCCCAATGCTGATCTTCTTTCGTACTTGAAGGTTATTCTAGTTTAAAGACGACGATTTTCGAGAGGCGAAATGGGTCGGAACGGCCACTACGTGCCCAATGGTGATCTTCTTTCATACTTAAAGGTAATTTTAATTTAAGGACGACGATTTTGAAGAAGCGAAATGGGTCGCAACGGGCCACTACGTGCCCAATGCTGATCTTCTTTCGTACTAGAAGGTTATTCTTATTTAAGGACGACGATTATGGGGAAGCGAAATGGGTCGGAACGGGCCACTGTGTGCCCAATGCTGATCTTCTTTCATTATTGAAGGTAATTCTAATTTAAGGACGACGATTTTGGAAAGCTAAATGGTCGGAACGGCACTACGTGCCCTATGCTGATTTACTTTCTACAGGTTATTCTGTTTAAAGACGACGTTTCTGAATGGTCGACCCACTATTACTTTCATTTAAGACGATGGTTTAAGGAACGGGCCACTTGCCCCTGATTTACTTTCATACGAGATTTTGGAGAAGCGAAATGGACCAAAATGGACCGTACTTTCATATTTCTAGTTCTAACACTTGATCGTCTTCACTCTGAGTAACGGTTTAAGTAATACAAATGGGTGACTGTTGTTGGTTTTGTTTTTTGGTTGATTGTTTGTTTTTATTTGTTGTTGTTTTGTTATTATAAATGTTAGTATGCATGTTAATATTTGTTAATTGTCAAAATCATCAGTCGAGAAAAAAAAAAAGAAAAAGAAAAACATAAAAACAGAAAAACCAACTAAATACACATAGACACGTACACATAACACATACAAATAGTATATAAAGAGGTTTTGATTATTATTTTCATAATATAAATTTCCTTGCGCCCTAGAAAGTATGCTATGTTTTTTGATTGGTTTGTGGCGAATGTGATTGTGTGTGTGTGTGTGTGCGAGTGTGTAAAACAAAAAGTATATGAAATGAATGCATATGTGTTGGGTTTTGTCTTATTTACATGAATGGATTCGATTTTGACTTTTTGTTGAAAAAAATGAACGAGAAATCAAATTTAAACTACAGCAGCTTAAGCCGGTTGAGAATTAGAAGGAGAAATTTTGAAAACAGCTGCTGTAGTTTTTTTTTCTTTTTTTGTGCTGAAGAAACCAAAAGGAAATGTCTTTTCGTGTGTGTGTGTGGATTTTGTGGATGCTTTGAAAAACTGAAATTAAAACTTTTGGCACCTATAAAATGCTTTTTTAATGCCTGTTTTGCCGTTTTTTTTTTTTTTTTTTTATAGTTTTTTTTATTCCACTTACCAAGGTGTGAATGAGCTCCAGAAGAGACTACACATTCACAAGTTGCAAACGTAGTGTTTTTTTTTTTGATTTGATTTTTTTTTTTTTTTTTGTTTAGCACACAACAACATGAAGGTATCGAGCCACAGCAACAGAGTAGGACAGTACACAATTAATTTGACAGGACAATAAAAAAGAAAATTAAAAAGACAAAAATGCTTTTCGTTAACGGAGATTCTCATAAATATGTTTTTTTTTTTTTTTTTTTTTTTTTGGATTAGCATACCTAAAACATTTGAACATTTGTATGTTTACTCGTGAAATGATAATACAATATGAAGAATCAATGAAATCAAAAGAAACACATTTGACAAACACACTTAGTAGACATCGCTGCGCACGGCCTTCCTCGGGAGGCGGAGGGGGTTACGGTTTATGTTGGTTTTTTTTTTTTTTTTTTTTTTTAGTACGGTTAGTTTGGTTAATTTCCTTGATATTGTTAAATTTAAAACCGAAAAAACAACAACAAAAAAGTTTACTATATTCTCTGGCATTTTGAACAACAAGAACAGAAACAGAAGCAACTCAAGTGTAAACTTACTCACATATTTGGCTACTTGGTCAACGGAATTTGAAACTAAGGAAACTGAAGCGGAAAGTAACTTAGTTTTTCTTAGCCTGCTAAAAAGTACTTGTACATTTTGGTTTGGTTTTAGTATTTAATTTCATATTTGCTTATATAAGTTGGTTTGTTTGTTTTTTTTTTTTAGGGTAAGACGAACACAAGGAGGTAAAACACTAGACAACACACAATCTCAATGAAGTGCTATCATTATTGTCGCTTTGGATTTCATTTTGTTTTTTTTTTTTTCTATATAGAATCGAGAGACAAAACGTAGATGAAAATGAAAACGGAAAGTTGGAGACAGAAATCAACTCAAATAAATGGAAATTTGAATATTTTTTTTTTTTTTTGCGCTTAAGATCTTTTTGATACCCTCTACTTGGGAGGCAAGGCAAGAAAAGAAAAAGCTCAAACTAAGAACGTTTGCGGATTGTTTTTTCTTTTTTTGGTAAATGAAAAACAAACAAAAAAAAAACAACTCATGATTAAAAGAAAGTATAGAAACTAAGGCGAAAGTATAGAGCAAACGTTTTCTCTTTTTTTTTTTTTGACTTTGTTTTTTTTTTCCAACGCATAAATGATAGACTCATTGAGGGGAGAGAGGGGGGGTTTGGCGGGGCGTATGGGATTGTGGGAATTGTGATGGGGGGTTGAGATTTCATTTTTCAATTTTTTTTTTTTTTTTTTTTTTTGAGACTATATTTGGAATGTGTTCAAGTTGAAGTTCGAAAAATTATATGGTATAAACATATCGAGACGAAAAACAACCAAAAACAAAAAACAGGTATTGACTTGATATATATATATATGTATAAATATATATGTTTGGTTCATATATTATATATATATAGAAAATTTGAGCTTTTTCTCTTCGTTTTGTTGCACCCACAGAGAGCAAATCAAAAGCAATCACAAAAATGTATCTTATATCTGGTGCATACGTAATAACATTTTAAATTCTATACAAGTTATATTGGTCCAATGTCCAATGGCACGGAACGTAAAAGACAAAAGAACACAAAACACATATAAAAACAGAAAAGAGGAAACTCAAAAAATTCATTGCTCAAATGTTAAGCCTTTTTTTTTGGTTCACTGTAGACCTAAACTGCGCACTAAGATTAAGTACAAATATCAGCTAAAAGGGGTGGGGGGTTTGGTCTATATATACATAGATATAGTATATGCATATATATATATATATGTATATGTATGTATGTAGGTAGGAAAGGGTCTGTAGTAAAATGGCATTGTACTTACTTTTCGCTATACTCATCCATATGGGCATACGATTGCACCGAATTCTCTTCGATAAGGAATTTCACACGCTGATAGAACGAGGCGGTCACCGAGGGCGGCTGTTTGCGTAATAGAACTTCCACAGGATCATTGGAGGAGAGACACATTATATGCTCCGAACAGGCCGGATGTGAACAGCACTCACTGTCCGAGCAATCGGTCATGCCATCTAGGTAAAAGGGAAATATATGATTAATAAGCGTCTTTCCTAAATTATGATGACTGTTTTTGATAGGCTACACACCAAGCAACTGCAAGGTCGACTATTTGCTGATTAAACTTTATTTGGGATCTTTGCTATAAATCGATTCAATTTTAAAGCGAATGATAACTGGTGAAGATAAATGCATACGCCAACGACAACATCAAGCAAAAACGGTCGTGGTGGAATGACAATTCAACAAGCCAGGATTGACTGTCAGGAATTTAGTGAAATCATCTACCTCAAGCTACTCCCCTACGGCCCAAACTCTTAATTCGATCGTGTACTGTCAACAATTAGACCTTCTGAAGGAAGCAATTGCTTAGAAGCGGCCGACTTTGGCGAATAGAAGAAAAGTTGTCTTTCATTAGGATAACGCTCGGTCGGTCGGGAGGTTCTTATGCATTCACCATATAGTCCGACTTAGCACCAAGTGATTACTACCTATTCCTGTCTAAGGCGAAGAGAGGTTTAAGAAAATTGGGTGCCTACAGTTTTTTGATCAGGTATCATCGTATTACCTTCAAAATGGCCGAAAGTTATTAAACAAAATTACGCATATTTGACTTAGATCGGATCTTCTATATATACTAAATAAACCCTTACATTTTATACAAAAATAATGGATTTCTTTTTACGACACCTTATATATACTAACCTAATCTTGTAACAGTCAGCTAAGGGTTACCATCGGCCTGACCGATAGGCACATTAATACCAGATGTTCGCACATCCATTGTCAGCCAGGCTGTTTCTAGGTAGCCATCAGCTTGGGCAGTCTGTTATGGATATGATCCGCATGACATTCCCTAGGAGGTTATTTTTTACTCCATCAGTATAGAGAATCGCTCTCAGACATTGCAACCTATCCTAACCTAACCTACTCATTACTTCGCAGGTCCATATGGGACTTAACTCTTCAACTCAAATACATAGCACCAGAGTATGAAGAAACTCAACTTACGCGTATTCTAGCTAAGCAAATGATGAACTGATACTTGGGATTAATTGCTTGATATGAACTAACTCTGAAAAGCAACTTCTCGGAAGCTGAATGGTCTAAAAAAAATGAGTTGCAGGCAACACACACTCAAGGCCTCAGGAAGCGCCTTCAGAATATACAATTGAACTATGAGGAAGAAATCGATCTGTTATGGTTGAACAGCTGTCCAAGAAAGGAAACAACAAATAATAAGAAGACATGCAGCATTTTAAAGGGCGTTGCCCTGTTTCTAAGGCTATTTGAGAAGCGCCCACTAATAGCAGAAAAGCTACTTATGACTAGGGTTGCCGGAAATATTATCGATATATCGAATATCGATATTTGTGTTGATAAAACGATATATCAATATCGAATATTCTACAAACGCGATATATCGTATATCGAATATTGTTTTGTGATATTTTCGGCGATACTTTTAAGTACTAGATGAAAGAGAAGACAAATTGCCAGCGCTTTTCGACTTGGCTTTGCAGCTATTCAGGCTGGCTTTGAGAGTATTTGTAAACGTTGTTTAAAATAACATAAGAAAGTCTGACGATTACAAATCAAAAGCTTTATAAATGTAGCTGCAAACAATGGGCACATTCAGCAGATAATTTCGATTTGCGATTACTGATTAACGATTTGCGATTTCTGTAAAGTCTCTGTTGAATGATATTGATTGCAGGCTTTAAGGAATTTTGTAGCTTTAGTACTTTTTATCCGAAAATACAGTCACACTAATAATAATTCAATATTTACGTATTATAAATAGACGGTCACACTAAAAATTTCGATATATAAAAGCTTCCAGCAGAGCACTATAGGAAATATTTCCATTTTTGTGGCAGAAAGTTTATTTTTAAAAGTTAGTTTGTAAATTCATCAATCCTCAATGTGGCATACCAGAAATGTTAATAGACTGCAGCCCTGGTTTTATAACAGCTGTTAAAGTTAACATTTGATATCGATTAACAGCTGGATGTAAAATGAGTGTATTTCTGCTGCGATTAAGAATTGATTAAGAATTGAATCGCTGTTGAAAAATATGTTTCTGATTTTACGGCAATAATTAAGCTGTTTCATATGATAAATTCAATTTAAAATAAATTAACAAATATTTTAAAATTAATGTTTTTAAGCGGTGTAAACAATGCCTGGGAATGAGGGCAAGCTGACCTTGCATGACCTTTTAAATGACATTCTATTAATACATTACACTTCATGTGCCCTTAAAAGTATGCTATATTTTTTTAAAAACCATTTTTATAAATCATGGCCAAGTGCTGCCACGCCCATTTATTATAAAAATTTAGCCCAATGGTATGGTAAACCTAAAGCAAAAAACCGGATCCAAAAATCTCGCTTTCTTTTTTAGTTATTGCAGAGGTGGGCTGAAAAATCAATCGGGAATCGCTCTTACCAATCGCATTCGCCAATCACTGCATTCAGCAGGTAAAATCGGCAATCATAAAACACAAATCGGAAATCCAAATTATCTGCTGAATGACCCCAATGTATTCAAACATATTTAGCTATCTATCAATCTATCTACTTGCAAGTGATCTCATTTAAATTGCATAACAATCAGGGTAGAAATATTAAAAACTTTTCAAACCCTTTTTTGTTTTTTTTCAAATTACTTAAAATACTTACCGCCATCATTGTCAATATTGTCCTTGCAATTCAACTCCAAGGCAATGGAGCAATCACTGCCGGCCCATCCCTCAATGCAATCACAACGATATTCACCATTCTCCAGCGTGCACTGGCCATGACGTGAGCAGCCATTCTCGCAACCAGCTGGAAAAAAGTTACAAAAAAGGTAACAAATGTTAATTTGATTGGCAAATACTAAAAAATGTAAATTTGTTTGTAATTAAAAGTAAACTGCTTGGATTATTCAGTTCGGAGATGCCCCACACACCAAACTTCTTATAAAGGCCATGTTTATGTTCATCATCATCGTCGTCCTCCACTTACTTCTACAAAACAGTAAACATAAAAAAAGCTCAACTCAACGAAACGTAACTTTATTTGTTTGCCTCACACACACGCACACACACGCACACAAGTTAATGCCACTTGACATGTGTCATTTGCAAAAATGGGGTAACCTCGAGATGCTGCTGCTACAGCTAACTCAACTTCCGGTATGTTTTGAAAAGTTTGCGGCGCATAAAATGACTTCCCTCTGTGCTTGTTACTGCCTTCCTGTTTACGAGTGGCTTGGCGGCTGCCAGCGTGAAGGTATGCGCCTCGGCCGTATATTGGCAATAACGTCAAGTGGTTGTTGCAAATATTGAACGACGACACAAACAACAACAACAACAACTCGGAGAAGGCAAAGGCAAATCTGTCAAACCGAAAATGGCAAAAAAAAAACCCAAAAGTGGGTTAGTTGATAAAGTAATAGCTAAATGGCCCAAAAAAGTAGGCTACAAAGTTGGAAAATCAGCCTAGAAACTAAATGGAAAATGGTAAAATTATTTCAAGGAATTCAAAGCCTAAAAGTAGGCCACCAAAATGTTAAACCAGCACCAATTGTAGGTAGGTTCAGACAGAGTACACAATATTTATGTTAAGTACAATTTTTTCTATATCCAAATACTTGATTTCAGAACTCTTTCGGTCTATATTATATATCGAACCAGTTATGGCAATCCTGTCTTAAAAAGGCAGTTGCTTCTCTGCAGTTCGTCAGGCAGAAAACCACTGATAAAGCAGGAACCTTTCGATTATCTTTTGCCAGTGGCGACTTCTCTGCTCACATAGCCGACCTTCTGCTCAAAACTGTCTTAATCAAATATTCTAGAATTTTGTCCTAAGCGATATTTAGCTTATACTCAAATGTAATCCAAGTCATATCGACCCCGAGCATGTTCAGCAATTTTCACAAATTTTGCTACAAATCCCCAACACATAATTCTTTTGTGCTCGTTCCTCGTTTCTTTCTTTTTTTATGCCTATGCGCACCTATACAGAAATCTGTAATCTTTTGCACACTTTTCCACTATATTTTACAATCTCTGTCTGAATGCTGCTCTGGGCGATAATAAAATCCAAACTCTCCAACACTTGCCTGCGTAACGACCAAAAAACATTGTAAATATTTGAAAGCGTCGCCGGCTTTCAATAAAAAAAAAAAAAAAAAAAAGACACAGCGAGTGGCGGGGTTCAGACAGTAAAGAACTAAACCTAACTATGGCATAAAATATGTATAAGGCTAGTGTCAATGGCTGTGCCTGGATACCGGCATTAGATGTTACCCCCCCCCCCACTCCATGTGACCTCTCTCCTGTTCGTTTGAGGGGCATAAAAATGTATGCAAAGGCGCGTAATTTGTAACAAATCTCTGTTCGAATTCAATAAACTTTACCGCATTGTATGCGTTGCATATGTCGTTGGTGGAAAATATATAAAAGAAAGAAAAAAAACCACAAACGAGCTGAGTATTGAGTGGGGGGAAAGCGACTTAAGTGATACTCAGTGAAGTTAAGAAGGAAACATTTTGTAAAACTTCTTTAAAGCAGGGGTCGGCATTGTGAGCAGAGACGTCAGCATTTGTAATAGAATAGCGCTCTCTTCTTAGTTGACATTTTTTTAGAGCTTTTTTCTCTTTCCCTTAAAACAAAAGCTTCATGAAGTTCCTGAAAAAGCTTTTGCTTGTAAGAAAACGGTGTAGTGATGTAGCAAGAGCTTTTCGAAGAACACCATGATGTTTGCTTCATCGTGTAAATCCCGTCTAAGATCGCATTTACAGGTGAGGAGGTGTCGCTTGCCCCTCTTTACCTGTTTCCAACAAACCAAAAGCTTTTTTAAAGATTTCATGAAGTTTGCTTAGTTCTATTTGTCGGGATTTACACGATTTATCGGGATTTTTTTGTAGGGAACTCGTGAGGAGGTATTTCTTGAACCTTTACACCTCTTCTTTCAAGCAACAACTTTTCGAAAATCTTCATAAAGTTTACTTCATCATGTAAATCGAGATTTACTCAATGAAGCATTCTTCATAAAATTTCTCAGTAAGCTTTTGTTTGTAGGAAAGAGGTGCAGTGGTATAGCTTACCCCTCTACACCTCTTTTCTACAAGCAAGAGCTTTTAGGAAAACTATACGAAGTTTCTCCATCGTGTAAATCCAGTCTTAGGCGGAACTTACACGATGAAGCAAACTGCATCAAGTTTTTGCAAAAGATTTAATTTCTAGGGAAGAGTTGAGGAGGCGTTGCTTGCACCTTTACACCTCTTTTCTACGAGCAAGAACTTTTCGAAAAACTTCAGGAAGTTTACTTTATAAAGTAAGTCAGGATTTACACGATTAAGCGAACTTCATGAAGTTTCGGCAAAAGCTTCTGTTTGTAGGAAAGAGGAGTAGTGGTGTAGCTTGCTCCTCTTCAACTCTTTCCTACAAGCAAGACCTTTTTGAAAAACTTCATGAAGTAATCTTCATCTTGTACGCCACGTCAAAGTCGAGATTTACACGATGAAGCAAACTTTCATGAAAATTTGAAAATGCTCTTACTTGTCGGAAATAGGCGTAGAGGGGCAAGCTACCCCACCACACCTCTTTCCCACAAACAAAAGCTTTTTAAGAAACTTCATGTAAATCCGGACTTAGTTCCATCTAAGTCCAGTCTTAGCTAGCAAAAGCTCTTAGTTAACAAAGCGTCATTTTCCTCCATTTTTGTGAGACAGCAAAGAAAAGTTGTCAATGTGTTGAGCAAATTCAAACAACAAGCTTTAAAGCTCTCTAGCAAAAGCTCTTGGTTGACAAAGGGCCAAGTTTTACCATGTTTTGTGAGATAGCAAAAAAAGTTGTCAATGTGTTGAGCAAATCAAAAAGTTAAAGCTCTAGTTAAAAAGAAGTTCACTGTTTTGGAGACAGCGAAAATCAAGGAGCAAAAAACAACAAGCTTTGAAAGCTCTTTGCGGTGGCTCTTATGAATATTTTCCCAGTTGCCACTGGCAACTATTCTGCTCACATTGCCGATCACCGCTTTAAGCAATGATAAACTAGCGCATGTACTTGAGTATAACGTTTGTAAAGCTCAAAGCTCAAGCAAAAGCTTTGCCTTTACTGAAACGCTGTGAAAACTCAGTGAGAGTAAGTCGGGATTTAAAAAAGCTTTTCTTTGTAGTGGTGTAGCTTGTCTCAAGGTGTATGTATTACAGGTGCGGCGGTCATTCAAAAGCTTTCATTTCTTATAGCTTACATATTGTCAGTTTGTTATTCATGCAAACGTTGTCTGTCTCACTCTTGCGCAAAGTAGCAAAAAGCTTCGAGTTCACAAATTTTATTGTTCGCCACACTTGTAATACATACATTTTGGTGAAGCTTGATTCTTTATAAGACCGCATTTACACGATGAAGCAAACTTCATGAAGTTTCTCAAAAAGCTTTTATTTGTGGAAGAGTTGGTGGGGTGGCTTGCCCCTCTACACCTCTTTCCTACAAGCAAAAGCTTTTTGAGAAACTTCGTGAAGTTTGCTTCATCGTGTAAATGCGGTCTTACTCTTTCCTGTCAAAAAGAGCTTTTTGATAAGCTTTATAAAGTTTGCTTCATCATATTAATCCCGACTAAAGTGATGAGGTATCGCTTGATCCGCTTTGAAAATCTTATTGATGTTTGGTTTATCGTGTAAATGCGGTCTAAGGGCCGTTTTCTCATCTTCATGGTTTTCCAATACAGGAAGTTTTTGATCAAATATATGTTGTCTACTTTTAGGTAGCCTTTAAAGTATCTTTGTTTGTGTCTACAACGACACGAGAATGATTTTAAAAGCGTCCTAAAAATAGGCAACATAAATTTTCTGAAAAAGCTTTTGAATTAGAAAACCATGAAGATGAGAAAACGGCCCTAAGGGCCGTTGTTGCTTACTTTTAGGCAGCATTTAAAATCATACATTTTCTCAAAAAGTATCTAAATTTGAAAAACAGAAAGATGAGAAAACGGCCCTAAGTGCAAGCGAACTGATATACCCCGGGCTAACCATTAGCTTAACGGATATCCAAAACAACATATACACACACACTCACACAAAAGTCGTTAAGTACTTTCTAAAAATACACATTCACACACACACTCACACACAGAGAGAGAGAAGAGTCGTCGAGCACTTTATGCATGTATTAGTGCCTCAATGGTGGGGTTATTGGGTGGCACTTTGTGCTTGTGCAAGCGTGACTGGCACGTCAGGGAACAGCATGGTGGAGAGAGGGAAAGCTACTGCAACACTTGAATCGATTCAAAGCGTTGGTTTTCTTTACTGAAATGACGTTGGAAGTTTTATTGGTTTTGCACACGTCAACGAAATATAATACACACACACACACACACACACACACATGGAGCTTGTTTTCTCGCTCCTTTCGCTACATGACTGTTTGTTTTTAAAGTTTTAATCACTGTCAATCGATAGCTACTTATCATGCTGCAACGCCAATCCCCCAATCCCAATTCCCGGCCTTCGACTTCAATTGACAGTTCGAAAGAAAGACAAAAAAAAAAAAAATTTCAACAAAATGGCTTCTTGTTTTTTCTTCCTGTGGCAGCAAACAACATGGTTAAGTCATGGCGGCAAAACTGTCAAACGCAGTACCAAAGGGCAGGAGGGTGGGCCAAATGGCGTAAACATGTACAAAATACTTTGGTGCACCGAAATACAACAACAACAACAACAACAAAATATTGATAAAAAGCACGACAGCATTGAAGCATTGCCTGCAAGTTTCCCAGACAGACACACTGGATTTTGGCGAGACGCGGGCCAGGGGGCTGGGGGGATATGCCGCAATGTTTTTGGTTGGCTTGGCGCGTTGCGACATGGCGCGACAACAACTGCGGTTCCAGCAAATGGAACTGCTAATCGATTGACCGCCAAAACTTGCATGGAATTGGTCATCGAACGAAAACAAACAATAACAAACATTTGCAAGGAATGCCAGGACTACTGCAGCAGCAGAGAGTGGAGAGCAGGAGGGAGTGCAGTGGTGAGAGGAGGTCAAGAGGCATTGAAAACAATTTGGGGGGAGGGGGAGGAATTTCAAACCAAATGAAATGTCAATCAAACAATGCTCAAATGTTCAAATTTTGTACGCTAATCAAAAGTTTGCAGTGGAAATTCACAAAACGTTGCCTACTTTTGTGCTGAAAATAAGGCTAAGCGACTAAAAAGCATTTCCTTCAAAGAAGCGAATTTGTCTCTCTATGTTAAATTCATTTCCAAAAAGCGTTTAATATTTACAATAATTAAAATGTTCAAATTTACTTTTCAAAGATAAAACATTGGGCGTTTTGAGCAGAAGAACTTGCTCCCTAATCAATGATATATTTATTGGTAATTTATGTAGCCTACTTTTCCTCTTGTGCTTAATATGATATTTACATGAAACTTTTCCAAATGTCAATTTAACAAGACCCCCTAAAAGAATGCTAAATAATAGGAGCAGCTTTATTAAGCTAATCAGTGATCAAATGTTTCTGCTGAACGCGTCTATCAATTTTGTTGAAAAGGAAAGGAAAAATTGCAAAAAAAAAATGATAATAATTTTGTTACATTTTTATAATTTTTTTTTTGTTACTAAACTAGAGTTTTTAGTCCATACCTTGAAATTCAAACTTCATTTGAACTACCTGACCACTGGAGTGTTAACCCAGCATTCAGAAGGCTGTTAACCTTTTGGAAAACTTCATGGTCAGGAAGAGTAACAAATTTTTTTCACAGCTGCTCTAAAAGCAGCCCTGACGGCAATATTAACAATCCTTAAACGTCCCGCTGGTCTCTTAGAACTCTTGTCTCGTTTGGGTGCCGGGACAATGTTGTAACAAAAAAGGCAACTATTGAATCGTTCACTAAGTAATTTCGTATTGTCTAACACGACCGTTCATAAGCACATGAAACGTCTAGGATAAATTTCGAAGCTAGACATATGGGTTCCTCATTTTTCTAACATAACGAAATTTGCTTCCTCGCATTAAAGACTGTGATTTGCTTATCAAATGTCAAAGAAGCGCATTGTTACTGGCGACGAAAAGTGGATTGTTGTCAAGAATGTAAAGCACAAGAGATCATATGATCCAAAAAAGATGAACCAGCTCAAACCACTTCGAATGCCAATAGTCACAAAAAAAAAGGTTATGTTGTCTGTTTGGTGGGATTTCAAAGGGATCAACAATATCACGATTAATTCTAAAGTGTTTTGTGATCAGCTGGACAAATTAAGTGATGCACTCAAACAGAAGAGGCCAGAATTGATCAATAGAAAAGTTCTTATACAAGTTTGATGACTCGCCAAAAGCTTTTGCAGCTTAAATGGGATGAGCAACCACACCCACCATATTCCCCAGACTTGGCACCTCCGGACTATTACTTGTTCCGGTCTCTGGAAAAATTTTTTTTGATGGAAGAACAACCTTCAACTCAAATCAGGACATCAAAAGCCACTTGGACCAGTTTTGATCAAAAGCAAGGATCAAAAATTTTATGAGCGTAGAATCAATCTCTTGCCCGAAAGATGGTAAAAGGTATTGGATCAAAAGGGAGAATACATAATTTGTGAAGGACCCAATAGGTGAATGAAACAGCCCATTTTTCATTCCCAGTTATGAATCGTATCCAAGTTGTTTTAGGTGGGTTTTCACTATTGCATGTGATACATTTAGCTTCTCGGCAATCATTTATTATTTATTTACTTGGTCCAATTGTCATCAGTCTCCAAGGACCGGTCAGTACGTGTTGCGTTTTACTTCTCAAAATTTGTGGAACGGAATTTGGCAAACCAAAGCTGATATTAATATTGCTTGTCCGGCTGAATGAAAGGCATAGGGCGCAATGTGAGGAGCGAGCAAGAGGTAGTGAATCTCGAATATGGTATGGAGAGCTAAAAAAAAAAAAACGACGGAGACCATTCGAACAATTTTCAAATAACGATATGAAATTCAACAAATTGGCTTCAGACCCCATTACAGCGGAAAAACTGCACATTAGGCAATATGGGTGCAAGGTAAGATATAATGTGTATGATATTTATATGTACAATCTTGCCAGAATGTAGGATATCCTAACTTGGTCCGATACAGCGAGAAGAGGTAGTCGAATTTCTAAATGGTTCGAATTGGCAGAAAATTTAGGGATTAATAAGGTATAGGAGCAGAATTTTTTTTAGAAAATTTAAATACAAAAATATACTTATATTTATAAATATAAGAATAATTATAATATAATTAACAAAAAATAAAATTTATTTTATGGTTAACGGTGTACTAACCAAGCCAAAAAAAATGCTTCTCTTTTGATTTTTTTTGCCCAAATTGGCTAACTGACGTAATTACACATTCGAATTGATGGTTTCATTCCATGGCAGCAGCTTAAAGTCGACAAACAGACAGCATTATCTTTACCTAGGTGAATATTGGGGTTTAATATGGTTTCAGCCAGCTTATTTCTCTTTCTCCATAATCTCTTTATTGTACACAATCCATTTTTAGTCTCCAGTGAATGAATTGTTTAAAAATCGAATAGATTTCGTTTTGATTAAGCAATGAATCGCAGATATTGATACGCTAAGTAAGGTGAAACTCGATTATTTATATGGTATAGTAGTTTTTCGTGGGTTTCCACTGTATGTGATACATTTTGACAATCTCTCAATATTCATTAATTTGGTCTGACTGTCATCAGCCTCCAAGGACCGACCATATTTTTAAAAGTTTTTTTTTCAAAATCTCTGGAACGGAATTAGGCATAACACAGGACTAAATCGAACCTGCATCTTATAAATGACGCTCTAAAGTGCATTATTAATTAATTTCTGGCTTAATTTTAAAATTTTACTTTCAGTATGGAAATTATTTTTATATTTAAATAAAAGCGAAAAAGGAAAGGCGCTGCAACTACTTTTAAATCAGCCTTATTACAGGCATTCTTACCACAAAATAAAATTAACTGCATTTTTTTCTTACGTAAAAGAAACTTTCATTTGATATAAAGTAATTTCCTTTGCTGGCAAAAAGAGTGTTGCCTACTTATGTGCTGTCGCTCTAATTGAAAGCCATTGAGCATGGCAGCAAGCAGTCGCATCTGGCACACACACACACACACAGAGATAAACATATACTTACGCAATGTACAGTGTCGTCCATTCCAGCCCTGTGAACAGACGCATGTACCATTCTTACATTGGCCATGCTCCGAGCAACGGGAATCGCAGGGCAGCTGATCGCATAGATTACCCGTCCATCCGGGATTGCAACGGCATTTGCCCGACTCACAGACGCCATTGCGGCCACAGTCCAAACTGCAGACAGCTGTGAACAGTAAAAGAGAGAAGAGAGAGAGGGAGACAGAAAAGTTAGCTTAAGTAGGGAAATGGAAAGGCGGTACATATGCGCGCGTTTAAATTCATTAAAGCGGCAAAACACAGCACACAACAGTGAAACCCATAACCCCAACAGAAAAAGAGAGAGAGAGAGAGGCTGTAAAATTCTGCCATAAAAACAACATTATAAATGTAACATTTACGTGGCGGAGGCCGCGAAATGTGCCCCACGTTGGGGGCCATTTGCCATGACTTTTGTTCTCTTAAATTTATTTTATTTGCTTTGCCAGCAGCAGCGGCAGCAGCAGAAAACCTGCGTATTAAATAAATAATGAATTTTTATGAAGCTCTGCTTCATTACGCCAGGAGTCACGGCACCACCTCTGCCCCCTCCCTTTCCTCCCCCAGCCATTGGCCCAGGGCGGGTGCTAAAAAGTTAAGCAAATTAGGCGTGCGTGCCTGCAGACGTGTCCTGTGTCCTTTGGCCTTAGCCCATCGTAAGCTGCATGTTTTATTGGTCCCCCTTTCCCCCCCCCCCTCCCTCACTCACCAACCACGAAATGATTATGGACCACACAGTTTCTCTGATGTTCTCTCGTTCTCAGCATTTTCTGGTAGTTGGATAATCGGGACAAAAATTTTTGTATGCTTTTTGGCTTAATTGGAATGGCTTGGGTGTGGAGGAAAGCAGGGAGGGGGAAGTGAGTTTATGGATATGCTCCATCTAATTTGGCCAGCAGGTCATAAAATCTCATCATTTTCAGGCAAATCATAAAAACAAAAAAAAAAACAAAACACATCCGAAAGACAAATTGAGATCAACATTTTGGCTTATGTCGGCATTGCATACTTTTGGGGCCGAATATCAAGTTGATAATTTTCCTGTCTTAACGAAAATTAAGTTGTTTGATTACCTTTAAAAAAGGAAATCGAATAAATAGTCCCATTACCGATTGCTTAGTGTAAATGAGTAGTGAAAGAGAATCAAAAATGGCACATAAGAAATGCCTGACTATATTAAAAAAAAAGAGTGTGTGTCTGGGCTCGGTTCGGTTCAGTTGTCGCTGAGTTTAATGATGTAAAGCAGGAGTGCCCCCCCCCCCCCGAAACCATATGCAAAAGTATCCACCAATTGATATAAAGAATCTCATTTCTTTTTTCAAACGATATCTGACTGTGACTTTGTATGCTCGCGACTCTAGCGGTGAGCTAAGCAACAACAAAAGAGCCCTGCGAATATAGGCACCTCTGATGTAAAATCGACATGTGAATATACGGTACGGGTAGTATTTCCTTGACAGTCTAAACTTAGCCTTTGCAAGATTAGAACTCGTCCTACTTGTTCAGAGCAGAAAAGACAGACTCGTACTTATATGCTAGGTCAACCGAAATTTTTATTTTGCTTTTCAATAAGTTCAAAAAAGCAATTATTCAAGCTGTTAAGGGCAAAGCAAAGTGACTCTCCTGTTTTTCTATGGGGTTCATTTCTGAAGAACATGATGGCCTGTTTTTTTTTTTATTAGTAGCCAAACCTGTGTATGACGAGGCATTGTCTTGTTGAAAGACCCATTTGCAGTGAATCTTCTTAAATTTATGCGCAAGATCTCTGTGTACTTAAGAGAGTACATAACAGTTATTAAAGACCTTTATTTTATTAGTTACTTTAAAGACTTTATTCTTTATATATAAAGACTTATTAATTATATTACTAAAGACCTTTATTTTCTTAGTTACTTGAAAGACTTTATTCTTTATATATAAAGACTTATTAATTATATTACAATT
Organism: Lordiphosa mommai; assembly: GCA_018904225.1. Lineage (NCBI taxonomy): Eukaryota > Metazoa > Arthropoda > Insecta > Diptera > Drosophilidae > Lordiphosa > Lordiphosa mommai. The sequence continues at coordinate 197,284 of JAEIFT010000449.1, forward strand.
ATTAAGGACTTTTATTTGATCGCTCAGAAAATAAAAATTATCTAAAGACTTTTTATTAAAACTTATTCAGGGACTTTTATTTTTAAATCATAATATAAAAGTCTTTTAATTTAGTGTAGCTTCAGCGTTTTACGCTCTGCGTAAATAATCCCTTGAATTTACCTTATTATTTCCAGCGATAAATAAAAAAGACTTTTATTTTGTGATTTTAGAAAATAAGTCTCTGACTGAGTTTTATTTAGTGAGTTTTATAATAAGTCTTTCGAAAACTGTTATTTTTGAGTAATAAAAATAAAAGTTCTTCGATAACTGTTATTTCTGAGTAATAAAACAAATTGTCTTTTATAACTGTTGTTTTATAAAAATTTCCATAAAAGTCTTTTAACAACTGTTATTTACTGAGTGAATAAAAATATAAAAGAAAAAAAAAATAAGAAGAAAAAAAAAAGCTTCGGAGTCAAAAAATAAAAGTCTAATAACTGTTTTGGGAAAAATATAAGTCTTTAAAACTGTTATTTATAAAAAAAGTCTTTTAACAACTGTTAATATAATAAAAGTCGGAGTCAAAAAATAAAAGTCTTGAATAACTGTTGTCTGCGTAGTAAAAAAATAAAAGTCTTTATCAACTGTAATTTATTACATTTTTCATAAAAGTCTTTTAACAACTGTTATTTACTGAAGTTAATATAATAAAAGTAATAAAAGTCTTGAACAACTGTTGTCTGCAGGGAGTAAAAAAATAAAAAAGTACTGGAATAAAAGTTCTTTAAAAACTGTTATTTACTGAGTAATATAATAAAAGTCGGAGTCAAAAAATAAAAGTCTTGAATAACTGTTGTCTGCGTAGTAAAAAAAATAAAAGTCTTTAGCAACTGTTATTTATTACATTTTTCATAAAAGTCTTTTAACAACTGTTATTTACTGAGTAATATAAAAAAATAAAAAAAAAGTCTTGAATAACTGTTGTTATTCTTAAAAATAAAAGTTTTTATAACTGTTATTTGAAGCGAAATAAAATTAAACTTTTAAAATAACTCCAAAATGTGGGGATTTATAATATAAGTTATAACTGTTACCGTCCCATAACCTACGTATATTCCATCAGTTTAATCAGTTCGAGCTTTTGCAAGTGTATTAAAACTTAGGCACAGTCGAAGTTAGCTTTGCCTTCTTGTTATATATTTTTTTCTTGCTCATCAGGAACATAATCTTTAGTGCAAAAGGGTCGATTCCTTAGTGTTTACTGATTATTCAAGCAAAAAGAACATTTTTAAATGTTGTATTGCATTTCATATGTAATATTTTTGATTCTCTTTCACTCTACATTTACAATTTTCCAAAGAAATAAATACTGAAAAAAGTGAGTGGGTTTAAAATACCAGAGCTTATTTAAATATTCAGTGTGACCGTCTATTTAAAATACTTAACATTTTTTTGTAAGTTTAATTTTTAATTAAATGTCTTAAGCTCACAAAAAACCCAATAAGAAATTCTTTAGCGATCGCAAATAGTTAAACAGTAATCGCTTATGGCAATTATGTGCTAAATGGGCCCATTGGCAAGCTGCTTATTACAAGTACTGCAATACTGTGTCGTTGTATTCTTAGGAAAAGTCTAAGGGCCACCCTTTTTCTAAACAGGTGCTCGAGAAAATATATGTAACCTATTTTAGGCCGCAGTTAAAAACGTACGTGGGTCGCCGTAGACACAGGCAAAGATATTTCAAAAGCATCCTAAAAGTAGGCAACCTATATTTGCTCAATAAGCACCTGGATTTACAAACAGAAAATATTAGAAAAAGTTGCTTACTTTGTAGTATAAATGCAGATAATTCGCTTTACTGTTATTTTTTATATTTTAATATTTATCAAAAATTAGTGTGACCAAATTGTATGATTAACATTTAGTACTAAATAAGCCACCAGCATAATATATAACCTAAGAACTTAATTCGCATTCTCCATAACTAATCCCCATCACCTTTCATATGGCTCACTTTGTCCATTATCAACGGAAAAATCATTGCAAAAAGATTATAATTTTTCATTTTCAATGTTTTCTTTTCTTTTGCATTGTTTGCCCTGCCAAACAATGTGCATTCTAGCAGCAGCTTTTCAAACAAATCTCTGGGCTAATCGAATATGCAGCCACGCCCACAACACACTAACACACACACACACACACGTAACATTTATTGCTATTGTGTGGCGAATTGAAATATCATTTGTAAGCAGGGAGGAGAGGCAAAAGGATAACAAACAAACCAACAAACAAGCCACAGGGATAAGCAGCTCCTTTTGCAGCTCCTGCTGCTGCTCCTGCTGTTGCACACTTACCTTGTGAACAATCTGGTCCCGTCCAATGCCGTTCGCATACACATTGTCCCGTTTCCAAGTCATAGGTGCCATGCTCTGAGCAGCCCGGCAGACATTGATATACCTGCTGATCTATGGTACCACAATCCTCGCCCTGCCAACCGGCCTTGCAGTAGCATTGGCCGGCCACACAGGTGCCATGGCCCGAGCATAATGGATCAAGGCAATCGTCTGCATTTTGATTATGGTCGAAAAGGGGGGTTTTTGTGCGGTGGCGGTAGGTCACGGGATGGCGAAATGGTTTTGCAAAGAGGGAGAGAGAGAGAGAGAAAGAATACAAAACGTTGTTAGTCGTGATGGTACACTCAAAAAAAAAGAAAACCAAAACACAAGGAATAAGCATGCAAAGAAACATGCAAACATTTAACATTATTTTTTCTTAATCTAGCTTAGATAACAAAATTACAGAAATTTTATTGAGGCACGACCTCAAGTTATGATTACCCATAAATAAAATCTTTAAAAATTTAAAGCATATTTCTAAAAATTCGCCTGGTCAAACGTGGCTTAAGTTTTAAGCAAGTTCATTACAATTAAACTTTCGTGAGAATATTGGTTCTCTTTCGTTGAAACAATCACAACCACTTTAAATATTTGCCTGGCGAAACAAAAAGTTTCGCTGCAGCAAGAAGTTGTTGTTGTTGTAAATTATTGCATTGAAGGTTTGAGTCTCTGCTTGCTGGTCATAGAAAACAGAACTCTTACAGAAATAGTTGGTAATTTAATACTAGAAAAATATAGCATGTTAAGCCGTACGTAGGTTGCTATACATATTTCTGGCCCAATAATGAAAACGCGAATATTTATGATCAAAAATGGTTTTATTGTTTTTCAAAGTATTCTTTAGCAAGATTTATACACTTTTGCATGCGCTCAAACCAATTGTCGAAGCACTTTTTCCACTCCGATTGAGACACCTCCAAAACATGGTTTTTAAACTCTTCAACAGCATCTTTTGGCGACGAGGAATCGTTGACCATGCATTTTTCCCTTGATGTGCGGGAATAAAACGGAAGTCATTGGGTGCCAAGTCAGGGCTGTATGGCGCATGACCCATCAATTCGACGTTTTGGGCGGTCAAAAAGGTGATCTGTCTTCTCTTGTTCGTTTTTCTCCGAATTTCTCCGAAGACTTCAGGCAAACAAATTGTGGTGTACCACTCAGAATTGACCGTTGTACGTTGCTCAAGCGGAGCACGGTCGCCACATGACCAGTTTTACCGAAGAAACAGGCGACCATTTGCTTCGAAGTGCTTCTTCCACGAACGACTTTCGTTGGATTTGGCTCGTCTTCTAAGATCCACACGGTCGATTGCTGTTTTGTTTCGGGCTCTAAGCTAGTCCTGATTCGTCACCTGTGACGATCTTATAAACGTCTTTTGAAACACCGCGATTAAATTTTTTTCAAAATTTCTTTGCACCAATCCACACGAGCCTTTTTTTTTGAGCGATTCCAACGAGAACAAACCTTTTTACGCCCAGGTGTTTATGCAATATCGAATGTATGCTGGTGAAAGAAATGCCCAAGGATGCCTCTATCTCACGGTATGTCACATGACGATCTTGCATTATCAGTTCACGCACGGCATCAATGTTTTCTGGCATAACGACTGTTTTTGGACAACCTCTTCGAGCGAGCGTCGCCCAATTTTTCACAGTGCTTTAGGATGGTGCTTCATCGCCATACAAAGATTTAAGTTCATCGTTGCACTTTTGTCGTGATAATCCACGTCGAAAGTTGTGAAAAATATGATTGCACGAAAATGTTCACGAGTTAATTCCATTTTTCTGCCGAGATAAGTTTTTGATTAATCGTTAATCGATATCAAACGTGGTCACACATGAACGAGTTGTATGGAGCTTTTATCGATAAAAGTTCAAACTTTTTTTTGGGAATGGCCAGAAACTTAAATAGCAACCCACGTATTACATGCGAAAGAAAACTTAATTGGGTAGATCAAATATGCATCCAAGTTAAGTATTTTCTTTAAGTGTAAAACAAAATACAACAGCGTGGGCAAAACAAAAGCCCGACACGAACCTCAACACACACACACTCACACTCACACACACACACACATGACATGATTAGTATGTTAGACACGTACGAAAGTGGTCATTAAAATGAAATTCCAGTTTAGTTCAAGTTGGTAATTTTGCGCAGTTGTTGCAATTTTTTTGTTGTTTTTTTTTGTTTTTTTTTTTTGCTCTTCGCTTCTGTTCGTGCTGGTTTTTTCTTGTTTTTCTTTTTTGTTTTTGTTCGCTCTGCTTTCTTTCAGGCATGAGGAATATGCTCTCGACATATAAATTCGATTTTATACGTTTTATGTTTGTTTGCCCTGTTTGTTGGCCGCTTTATTTTGTATGCCAAGGGTCCAACAACGATACACACACACACACACACACACACATGGCGAAAGGAAACATTAAACATAAAAATGCTGCCAACAACAATAACTTTACACACCGAGGTATGTGTTTGTGCTGCTTGCTGCATATTTTACACATTTTTTTGTTGCTGTATGGTTCTTCCTTCGTGCTTTTCTTGGCTACGTTTGGGTTTTTCCTCTTTTCCTTTTTCCTTTTTTTTTTTTGGTTACCAAATTATTAAATGCGTTTGTTTTCAGAATGTGAAATATGGTTGAAACAAGTCAACTGGCTCTAAAGGCTAATCAGCCCCAAAAAGTAGGCAATAAAAATTGCAATTCCTTAACAAAAATTGTTAAAATTGTATAAAACTAATTCTTTTCTTTTGCTTAAGTTCTCGAAACTACTTTAAGAAATGCGACGAAATAGCAGACATTCCGTACGGCATACGCCCCTCGCTTTTGTCAATTTAAACAGAGAGAGCGGGGGTGAGACTTGAGGGGAAACTAAACGTTGAGGCGGCATAATAACTGAAATATTTTGGCATCCACTTTTGCGTCCCAGGCCTTATCGGCCAGTGTCAACATGGCCGAGAAAGCTGGCTTGAAATTGCAAACAAGGCAAATAAATAATTTTAGCATTTTTATGCCAAGTCAGCAGCACACTCACTCACACACACACACACACAAAGGCCAAAGAGGGGGCCTTGACACTTACGTTGATCGCAGAACGGTCCCTTCCAACCGCGCTCACAGTGGCACTCGCCCTCAATGCAGCGTCCATGGCTAGAACAGTTTGGTACCTCACACTCGCCCACCGGAATGTCGCATTCAGCTCCCTTCCAGCCATCCTCACAGTGACAGACGCCGCCTCCATAGTGTCCATGTGCCGAGCATAGCACCGGACAAACGCCTGTGAGAAAGAGACAGAGAGAGAGAGAGAGGGAAAGAGACAGATGAGAAAAATTGCCAAAATGAAAACCAAAAATGGTATTAAAAAAAGTGTCAGACAAAAGTAAAAAAAAAAGGAACCAACAAAAAAGATGCTTGACCTAGGCACAGTGGGCAGCATGTGGTACTCAACTGTTTCAGATTTTAGACTTTTATAATTTCAAATAAATAGGATATCAATATATATGAAATTGGGGCTAAAAACAAACCTGATTAAATTTTTGTTAAAAAATTTAATTTTTTATTAAAAGTATAAAATTTTTCTTCATTCCAGATGGCATAAAAATTTATTTCGGCACTATGCTTCATATGAATAGAAGCACTTTTGAAAGCTGAATGCTTTTGAAAAGCTGTCTTACTTATATGAAATGAATTTGTATGCCATCTGGAATGAGGCCTAAAAGGAGTAAACATTTTTCTTGAGTTCATATCGATCTTAAAAAGGTGAAGCAAAAATTCTCCAATGGTTACTCTAAATCAGCAATGGCCCAGCCTTTACTCCCATAGTTGTATTTTTCTTAGAATAACAAAAACAAAATGCATGCAATGCCTGCACAGCTGCCCGCTCGAGTCAAGGCTCGCCTTATAAGAATTGTTTTATACTCCCTTTGTTGTTGTACTGCTCTCATAAGAAAAGGAAAAGAATTTTTTACAAATTTTAAAGAAAAATTTTTTTTTAATTTTTTTCAAATTTTCTTCCTTAAATTTAGAAATATTATTTCTGTTAAATATTTCAAGTTTCAATGTAAAAACCATTATTTATAATAGTGGGTTTCCTCAAACCGATTTGCTTTTGATTTCGTGAATCATCTGTTCCCAGCTGCTCCATACTAAACGCGCAGTGTGACCATATAACAGGCACACAATACGGCCACTTTTATGTAAGTTAAAAGGCCACACTGCTCCCTGTATAATGTTTAAGTCACTCTAATGTTCTCGACTACCCCGTATGTAAACTATTGTCAACACTTATCGATATCCTATAATTATGCAACCCTGGTATCGATAAGTCTGGACGTCCGATAGGTTTGTCTTTATTTGTAATCATAACGAAGACGGAAGAGAGGAAGCAGCTTGTGTTTTGGATTAACCGAAGTGGGGATTCTTTCGTTACATTTTCCAATTTTAAGAAAGTTTTGTTCTAATCAGGAAATCAACAAAATCGTAATTCGGTTCTGGTTTCAGTTCTGGTAAATATTAATACGTATGTTTCGGTAAAAGGTTCAGTGGAAGTTAGAATTAGATGCAGGGCCGATTTATCATCTTTACATAGCACTATTTGACACATAAACCATTAAATTGTAAGCTTATATGACACTTAGTAGCTATGTAGAAGATGAGAAATTGGACTTAAGTTTAAATTTGAATTAATAAACGTTTTCATTGAAGTATTCATTTGTTAGCTGTTTAAATCTTGCCTTTGTAACTTTCCAACACTGGAATCGATTAAATATACTTAAGCCAACCGTTATGCCTTGAGTGTGATTAGGTTAGGTTGAGTTCGGTATAGGTTTTAGTTTATTGCGATATTCGGTTCCGTATTGGTACCTTGATTTCTTATTTCGATATATTAGAATAATTTCAAAATTCTTTAAAGCCTAGTCGGCTGATTTCTGGTCTTTTCTTATTTTTGGACAAATAATGTCCGCGCTTTTAAGAATTATCCCTACACTCAGAACGAAACGATCTAGAATTAAGCAATTTTCTATTCTTTTGCCCAGTCAAGCTTTGATTTAAGGCCTCTTTACATATGACATACAAATTTTTTTCGGCACAATACTTCATATGAATAGAAACACTTTTCAAAAGCTCTAAAAACTGATTGCTTTCGAAAAGCTGTCTTATTTATATGAAGTATAGTGAAAAAATAAATTTGTATGTCATCTGGAATTAGGCCTTTAGGGCCGAGTTCTTATTTTCCACATAGAACTATCTGTCATATAAACTTACAAATTGGAGGGTTGAATATGTAACCCTGGTATCTTAAGTTATATGTATTCCTGGAATATATCGATACTCATGAGAACCCTGTAATCGATACTAAGAGGAGTGTTATCGATATCGAATTGGTTCTCCCTATGATTGAAGCCGTCTATGTGTAAGGAAGCAAATTTAAAATAAAGCTAATTAAACTAAATCTGACTGAGGTTACAAAATAAAAAGAATTAAGATCGATTTTTAACATCGTTTAGATCTGGATCTTAGACTAAATTGCAAGTTCATCTGACACATAAAAGCTAACTAAAAGATGAGAAAACAAACCTAAATTGTAAGTTTAACTTTCTTAGCTTAAAAAATCTTTCTAGAAAGCGAAAAAATATTTTTCTAATTTTGGTTCGAAGTATTCGACTTAAAAATCTGCCTTAGCCCCGCCAAAAATATAAATCTTACGCGTTTAGGATAGATTTAAACTCTTACTTTAAGACACGATATAGCCCTATGCTGATAAAATACTTACAGGGGTATAACAGCCCCAAAAGGCCTGTTGCTATCTGGTCTTATAACACATATAGGAAAACACGGTGGTTAGAGCGAGACGGATATTGTCTTGACTGTACTCAGAGAGCGACAATAACAAAGAACAGCTGATTAATTGCTCTCTTAAATATTGGCGACCGAGCAATCGTTCTCTGTAATAATAATGCCCTGTGTCTGATCAAGAATATATATAGTATATAGTTTATAAGCTTTACAAACTTCTGGGCAAAATTACTATACACTTTGCAAGTGTTTAAAAATACTTAGAACCCCAAACCTGTGTTCGTGAATTTTGGTTCCTAAAGTATTTGGTTCTCCAATAACAATTCTCAAAAAATGCAAAATATAGGTTCCGGTTCTAGTTCTGAGTTTTAGTCAGTTCTTTTTGAAATATGGTACCGGTTGGATTACCTGTTTTTAATATTTAGAAGTAATATAAGTCTGTATGTTCGCGATTCTAGCTTTTGGACCTTATTAAGGGGTACGTGGTCTTGAAGTAAGGGTTCTAGTCTATATACTACAAGAAAAATTATTAATGTAGCTCCACATTTGATGCAGCTAAGGCAGTTTTTGGGTTAGTAATTGTTTTAAGCAGCGCTGCACAAAAAACCTCCTCCAATTTTTTAGCATGGAAATTCATAATTGAAGATAAGTGGAACGACCTTCTGCTTTAAGTGTAAACTGCAGCAGCTTTGAGTTCAGAAAACTCGACCTAAAACTAAACTTGGGTTGAATTAATTCTAGAAATAAGTTCGCAAAATTTTTGGAAATTTTAAAGCAAGAATTTTCTGATTTTTTTTCCAGGGCTTTTGAAAAATCTTAAAGAATAACTTTTGTGCCACTGTGCCGAGGTCAGCTAAGTAGCCGGAGCATACAAATATTTGGCAGTCTGAAAGATGGGGGTGGGATTAACAGCAAACAGAAAACCAGGTGATGCTGACAGCTAAAGTTTTTTTGTTTGGAGTTTTTCCCCCCAACTACTTGATACTCACTCTTCGAACAGTCCACACCCTGATAGCCATCGATGCAATCGCATTTGCCCAAATAGCAGCTACCACGACCGGAACAATCGTTGGGACAGGTGGTGCTCACACCCTCGGCCTCTTCGGCCAGCAGTGAAACCGAATGGGCGACCAGTTCGTCATTGTACACGGAGATAAACCACAGGCCCGTATCCAAATACTGCAGCAGCGAAACATTCACCGTCATGGCATCCATATCCAAAGCTGGCAAGCCATTGTCCACCGCCGAGCGTTTGTTCAGCTGATGGCTGATGGGTGATGCACCCATACGCTGGACATGCTGCTTGACCGTATCCAAAGGCGTTTCCACATCAAAATATTCCTCCGAATTGCTATCCGTTTCTGCATCTTGGGCATCCTCCTCGTAGCTAAATTTATGCAAATGCTGACGCTCATCATCATCCACGTTATCCTCATCATTGTCATACACATCGATCAAACCCAACTCCTTGCTGGGCAGCGAACCATTTCCCATGCTGCGACGATGCCTCAGATGACTGTCCAGTCGTCCGCCCTTGATGAACTCCACGAAATCATGTTGGGTCACCGACGGAGCCACATTGCGACGCGAATAGACGGCAAAGTGGGCGCCCCAGGGCAATGTGAAGTTGAAGCGTATGAAGGCCGGATGCTTATTGCGGAATTCCAGAGTCCAGAACTGATAGGCCGGTATATTGGCATGATAGATCTCATTGAAGTCCTTCAGTTCGACCACCTGCGGCCACTGACCCACACCCTGTTGGGGCTGCAGGGCCTGATGATGGTGTCCCGGCTGCTGGAGCAGCAGATTATTATGCTGTTGACCATTCGCACCCATGCCCAGACCCAGACCACCGTAGGTCAATTGATCCTGCAATTGGGTATTTGTGGCATCCAAGGGGGTCAGCGGTTGATTGATGCTATGCGGCTGCTGCTGCTGAAGCAGCAATTGTTGTTGTATGCCCGTGGCACCAGAGCCACCAATACCGTTAATAGCTATCGAGCCACCAGCTCCATTACCGCCATGATCCGAAGTGCTGGTCTGTATCGATTCCTCGGTGGGATAGGCTGTGGCACCACCCGCCAGTTGTTTGTCATTGGACTTGGTTAGGCCGCCGCGTAAATCGTGGGGTTGGGATTTGACATCTTGGACTAGGATGCAGTTGGTGCTGTCCAGATTCGGTTTCATCGAACTGACTGCTGTGAATGGGTAAAGAGAAAAGAGAGAGAGAGAGAGAAAGGGTAAGGTTAGGCAGAAGTTTTACTTGGGTGAAGAGAACTTAAGCAAATATGTACATCATTTTTTTCCCCAAAATGGGAGAAAGGCGACCACTTTGAAATTCGATTCAAATACATAAAGGCATTTTATTAAAATTTTGGAAAATCTACCCCAAAGGTCGGAAAATGCGAGGTAGGATCCCGGATGAGCCAATTGCAAGGATGTCCATTTCCATCTTGACAACGCTCACTCTTTTTTAAAGACGCTTCCATTGATAAAAAAAAAGTTTTTCTCACTAGAACCAGTTTTTGGACCGATCGTTCCTATGGCAGCTATATGATATAGTCAGCCGATTTTGATCAATTTTACCAGAATCATGTGGAGGCATATAAAACTAATATATACCAAGATTGGTGACGCTACGATGAAAAACAAAAAAGTTTTTCTCACTAGAACTAGTTTTTGGACCGATCGTTCCTATGGCAGCTATATGATATAGTCAGCCGATTTTGATAAATTTTTTCAGAATTATGTGAAAGCATATAAAACTAATATATACCACGATTGGTGACGCTACGATGGAAAACAAAAAAGTTTTTCTCACTAGAACCAGTTTTTGGACCGATCATTCCTATGGCAGCTATATGATATAGTCAGCCGATTTTGATCAAATTTTTCCAGTATTATGTGGAAGCATATAAAACTAACATATACCACGATTGGGGACGCTGCGATGAAAAACAAAAAAGTTTTTCCCACTAGAACTAGTTTTTGGACCGATCGTTCCTATGGCAGCTATATGATATAGTCAGCCGATTTTGATAAATTTTTCCAGAATTATGTGGAAGCATATAAAACTAATATATACCACGATTGGTGATGCTACGATGGAAAACAAAAAAGTTTTTCTCACTAGAACTAGTTTTTGGACCGATCGTTCCTATGGCAGCTATATGATATAGTCAGCCGATTTTGATAAATTTTTCCAGAATCATGTAAAAGCACATAAAACTAATATATACCACGATTGGTGTCGCTGCGATGGAAAACAAAAAAGTTTTTCTCACTAAAACCAGTTTTTGAACCGATCGTTCCTATGGCTGCTATATAATATAGTCAGCCGATTTTGATAAATTTTTCCAGAATTATGTGGAAGCATATAAAACTATTATATACCACGATTGGTGACGGTACGAAGGAAAACAAAAAAGTTTTTCTCACTAAAACCAGTTTTTGAACCGATCGTTCCTATGGCAGCTATATAATATAGTCAGCCGATTTTGATAAATTTTTCCGGAATTCTGTTAAATCATTTGAAACTCATATATACCACGATTGGTGTTGCTGCCATGGAAAACAAAAAAGTTTTTCCAACTAGAACCAGTTTTTAGACCGATCGTTCCTATGGCAGCTATATGGTATAGTCAGCCGTTCCGTTCGATTCCGACAAATGTGCAACCTATGTGTATTTAAAGACTTTTTGCAAAGTGTGGTCAAGATAGCTTAAAAACTGAGGGAGGAGATAGCATAGAAAGAGACGGACATGGCTATATCGACTCAGCTCGTCATGCTGATCAAGAATATATATAGTTACAGAATATACAAAAATCGTGACAATTATAATTCCCTCCTAGTTTTTCGTAGACTTCCATTCACTTTGGCTTTAATTTCTAAATTTGAGTAACATTTGTTCAAGAATTTATTTCCTATACACAAACTTTGCTTCCAATTGAATTCCTTTTTTGCTCATCTGCTTTGTTGCTTTTGGCCCAAACCGTAAATGTCCTTGGCAGCTGCTGTGGCTGCTGCCACCAGCTGGCGCCTCATAAATTTGTTATCGATAAACGATAGCTGGGCAAAATGCAAACGTGTTAACAACGGCCACTTTGTGTGCATGTTCATGCCTCATGTCCGTATGTCTCTATGTCTCTGTGTGTGTGTGCCGCATGTGGTGGTTGCCTATGTGTGTGTCCTTGCCGGGCAACCCAGCTCAGACTTCAGATTTTTGATTTATACTCGTGTGTGCATATTAATATGGCGTTAAAATATGATACCAAAATTTATGTGTGAAAAAGGCTGTAGGATGCAGTGCAGCAGCAGCAGCAGCAGCAGCTGGTGAGCTGGGTAAGAGCTGCTGGTGGCTCTCTGGCCACACTAGACATTATTGCCGCTCCCAGGGTAGAGATTTATGGCGTGAAATTTCGCAGCGAGCGATTTATGGCCGCACATTTGGCCAAAGCCGCAACGAATCCCGGCCAAAAATACACATAACCCAAACGAAAGACAAGGCACTGAGAGCAAATGTTTTAGAATCGCCAACAATTCAGCAAGGATAGGAAAATAGTCCAAAGGTTTTGCATACAATTTGACTAATAATTGTACTAATAAAAAGATTAACCTGTTTAATACTAAAAAAAATCATGATTTTTGCCCCTCAAAGTATGCTATGTTTATGAATATAATTAATTAAGGAAAATGTTTATTTTTACAGTTATTATTTTTGTATACCATAAGCATAAACGTAGTATAAATGGGGTTTGAGATTTATACATTTTTGCACGCGCTCAAACCAATAGTCGCCACGTCGCGACCAGTTTTACCGAAGAAACAGGCGACCATTTGCTTCGAAGTGCTTCTTCCACGAACGACTTTCGTTGATTTTGCCGCCCTCGTATTCCCACACCGCCGTTTGTTTCTTTTTTTTTTGATAAGTGTATATCCATGATTCGTCTCCTGTGACGATCTTATAAACGTCCTTTGAAACACCGCGATTATATTTTTTCCAAATTTCTTTGCACCAATCCACACGCCCCTTTTTTTTTTTGCTTGTGCCAATTGTGCGGGATCCAACGAGAACAAACCTTTTTACGCCCAGGTGTTCATGCAATATCGAATGTATGTGCTGGTGGAAGAAATGCCCTAGGATGCCTCTATCTCACGGTATGTCACATGACGATCTTGCATAATCAGTTCACGCACGGCATCAATATTTTTTTTGGGACAACGACTGTTTCATGACGACCTTTACGACCTTCGTCTTCGATTGAATTCATTAAACCAATTTTTCACAGTTCTAAAAGATGGTGCTTCATCGCCATACAAAGATTTAAGTTCATCGTTGCACTCTTGTCGTGATAATCAACGTCGAAAGTTGTGAAAAATGATTGCACGAAAATGTTCACAAGTTCCATTTCCATTTCTCTGCCGAGGTAAGTTTTTTGATTAATCGTTAATCGATATCAAACGTGGTCACACATGAAAGAGTTGTATGGAGCTTTTATCAATAAAAGTCCACACTTTTTTTAGGAAAAGGCCAATTGGTCCCCAAATGGCTAGAAGTGACCTAGGCCAGAAACTTAAATAGCAACCCACGTATATAAAAAAGGCAGCAGCAGCTCAGCAGCATGTGTGTATTTTAAGAACTCATTCTTAACCCTCTTGACTTGAAGTTGACGAACCCCTCTAGTTGAGTTATTACTCCAAGACATTTGATATTTTAAGGTATGGATTTCAGTATTGAACTCCATGGGTGACTTTCATAATGAAATGAGTCATAAATTAGTTCAATCCAATTTGTACATAACTAAAAATCAAAAGAAGCAACCTGGAAAATTCATCAAAATTTATTTCAGCTAAATTGGGAAGTAAAAGCACAGCCATCATATAACCCTGTCCTATACCTTTAGTTTATTATATATGTATGTGTGGATCTCCTTCAATCAGGGTTCGTAAAATAAACACATTTTCTTCACACAAGATATTAACACAAAGTAAAATATACAAGCTGTAAATAATTATTTTTCCAGACATGAAAATAAACAATTTTACATATGGAAAAAATTATATTTTCATGTAACTAACTAAAATGGTCATGTATTTTTGACACGACTGTTATTTACATGCGTAAAGAAGGCAGCTCAAATTATTCACATGCCTGTAATAACAATTGTGTCAAAAATAAACGTGTAAGTTACATGAAAAATTACATAATTTTTTCCATATGTAAAATTTTGTATTTTCATGTCTGAAAAATAATTATTTTAACAGTCGTGTCAAAAATGGTCATGTTAGTTACATAGAAAATATAATTTTTTCCATATGTCAAATTTTTTTTTTTGTTACATGAAAAAATTATTTTTTCCATATGGGCATTTCCATGATGTCGAACGCGACATAAAAGTAAAAAAAAAAGGCAAAAAAAAGGCATTTTCAATTTGTTTTTTTACTTTATAATGAAGGTATTGAGTAGCACTATAAATAGTGCTAAAGCGAATGACAGGTGAAATACTGATTCCCAAAATAATGGCAAAATAAGAAGCGATTTGAACGGGACAAACAGAAGTTACTTTCGGGACACCTACATATGCCAAAACATAGCGAAACCTGACGCATTTCTAAAAACCCAAAATGTTTTAGAATCTTATGCATGAATGGTACTTTGAAATGGTTTTTAGTTGGTTCAAAATCTTCAGTACTTTTTTTTTTAAATAAATAATAATCTGATTCGTAACGGGACATTGCGAACGGGACATTTTTTTCCAATATGATTCAAGTGGGTATAATTATGTATATATTTATGCATTTTAACTATAATCAATAACTAGCACTAATCCCGACGTTGCTCGGGTCTCTACAATTGTATTGAAATGGTTTTTGCACCAAAACACAAAAATATTAGTATGAATTAATTTTTAACCACTAAAATTTACACTTACAGACGCGAACGGGACCAACTTTTGAACGACATTAAAATATAAGAAAATTTTTTTTTTATCAATTGGGATTTTTTTATTAAATTGCTTATAAACAAATCTGTTTGTGCTAAACTTTTCATGCATTCACTTCTTCAATTTGTGACAGACAGATAGATAATGGTCTTTATCGGTATCGAACGGGACATTGAAAAATGGACTGAAGCAATCCAAAATTTACAGTTAATCGGGATCACATTCTACTCTTTCTTTTTTTTTAGATAAATTATGATGTAAGAGACATTTTGTAGAATAATCTTTATCATGTATGATCTTTCTTAAAGAAGATAATAACAAATAAAGAAGGAAATTTAAAATGGCAAAAAAAAAAGAAAATGCACTTTTTCAACTTTGCTGTCGATATACTCATTGAGGGTAATGACCATATGTTCACTTTAATTAAATTAGTTAAATTTGAATGATTCTTTACCATAATATGAATAAACAGAGATTTCAAGAACTTTTAGTTTTTTACCTCGGTGACATTTTAGCGGAAATGCCCATATGTAAAATTTTTTTGTTACATGAAAAATCCATTTTTTCAACCGCTTAATTCGGTTTACTTTTGTAACTAAAACATTTAAATTTCAATTGACGCTCAAAAGTAGGCAATATTTTGGCTGAGAATTCATTAGTTTATGTGGGTACGAGTAAGAAATGGGCTTGACAGCTGCACACACACACACACACACACACACACGAAGAGAAATGCAAATCAAATTAAAGAGTCTGACAAGGCAACCAAACAAACCGAGAGACGTGTGTTTGTTAATTAACTGACAATGGCTATGCCAGAGTGTGAGTATTTTTTAATGTCTACCCACACACACACACACACAGATACACACAGCAGCCCAGGCTGCCGGCACATGGCCCGCCCGCAAGTGTTTGTTAATTTTATTAAACCTCTTGCGCTTAATTAATAGAAAATTATTGTGCAAACAGGCGAAGCAGCAACAGCAGGCAAAAAATGGAGGGAGGGGGAGAGCAGAGCAAAATATTAGCCACTATTAAAAGCTGAGCGCCTGGAAAGCTTATTTCTGCTTCACCTGCCGCAAGGAGGATGAAGCTGCTGCTGCTGTTGCTGTTGCTCTTTAACCCCCGCAGTTTTAAAACTATTCAACCATAAAACGAACCACACACACACACACACACAAAATGAAGAGACAGAGAAGCACGTAAATTCATTTTACCGCAATGGGAAACGGCACACAAAAAAGCTTTTTACACAAATGAGTTTATGGGCGGGCGGGAGGAGGAGTAGTAGGAGGGTGGCCACAAAAATTAATACATTATTTTTAAAAGATAAATCTTCAAGCATGTGCTGCTGCTGCTACTGCCGCTGCTGCCTGGCAAACAATTAAATCAGTGAAATCCACACGCAGCAGCTTTCCCTCTTCCAAATTGTTCACAACTTTTCAACTTAAATTCATTTTAGGCGAAGTCGGTAAGGGAAATTTTTGGGGGTTGCCAAAGTGGCATCACACATTTTTCTCGTGGTTTGTTGTAAATTTGTTTTCGTTCACTTGCAATGCTGTGACACCGCAGCACACACGCACACACACACAGCCAACAAGCCGCAGCTTTTAGCTTTCGTGTGTGTTACGTAAACTCAGTGCCTCCGACTCGACTCGACTCGACTCAACTTAACTCGCTAGCAGCTGCTGCTGATGCTGCTGCCTGCTACTTCAAAGCGTAGATAATAAATTTAACGCAGCACGCAGCTTGGCCGGTATGTGTAATGTGTGTGTGTGTGAGCCCTGTTCTTGGGGAAATTCTTGGTCAGGGCAATAGAACAGTTAACTTGCTCGGCTCTTACCAAAAGATGGTTATAGTCAGCAGATGCTCTGACAAAATGAAATCAAAGTATTTCAGCTGATTTGACAAAATATACAAATCATACGAATTATTTAGCCTGCTCGATCGATCCGAATTACTCTAGGTTCTCATTTTCAAGAAAACGATTAGAGAATTCGTTTCATAAATTTTGCCATCAAGACAGTCGATTGCTATTAAATGGAAATACGAATTTCCTCGGTTTTTGGAATGTTTTTTCAATTCCGTTTCCACACGATTTAATTGAAAACGGTAACGGCCTTTCAAAAGACTATCGTGAACATTTCGAGGTTTTGCAAACTATCGATGGTGTCTTGACTTCAAATAATTTTTGTCCTTTTATTAAAAAAAAATTATCAATGATCTCGTTGCACTTCAAAAGAAAAAGGTAGAAAGTTGATTAGAACTTCAATATCAAAATTAAACTATTTTAATATCGATATAGATATTTTTCAATTATTCAGCATCCCTAGGAATATTTAAAAATACTATCGATTTTTGTATAACAAAATTTCAAATCGAAATTATATATGTATTTTTTGTAATACCGATAAACCTATCGATAAAGATATTTTCAAATATTTCTATGGATCCCGAATATTTGAATATAGATATAAATATTTTTTAAATATTCAGCATCCCTATTAATATTTAAAATATCTATACTATTTTTCAAATATTCAACATCCTAAGGAATATTTAAAAATATATCGATTTTTTTACAACAAAATTTCAAATCAAAATTATATGTACTTTTGATACTGATAAAGATATTTTTCAAATATTTCAAGGGATTCCGAATATTTAAAAATTTTTCAAATATTCAATATCCCTATTAATATTAAAAATATTTGTCGATATTTAAATATTCGGTATCCTAGGAATATTGAAAAAATATCCATATCAATATGTTTATCGATATTCAAAAGTATTAATTTATATATTAAAATATTGTTGTAAGAAAATCGATATTCTTCAATATTTTAAAAAAATGATCCATATATTTGATTTAACAGATCCGTTGAGTGAAATAAACTGTTATTTGACGCGTATTGAAAAATGAATTTTGATTCGTTCAAGATCTAGAAATCAGAGCTCTAAAAAATATTTAAAGAGATATATTCAAATATTTGGCATCCCTAGAATATTTGATATATTGATATTGCAATTCTGTTGTAAAATTCATAAATAATATCAATATTTTGCTATATTTTAAAAACAATAGCCATATATTTTGATTTACCAGATCCATTGAGCTTGTTAAACTGTCATTTGACGCTTATTAAAAACTGAATTCTGACTTTGTTTAATATCTAGAGATCAGTGAGCTATAAATAAAAACAAAATAAATATATTAAATTTATTTTTTATTGGGAATTTGAAACCATTAACCCAGAACCGATGAGTCCGGTGCATAACTATGGCTGCACACATTTTTTTCAGTGTACGACTACTCAGAGAGAGGGAGAGCAGCAATCGGTAGAATGCACATAAAAAAGAATCAAAAATATGATAAGCAAGAAAAAAAACAACAATTGCAGTGCAAAGTGTACAGTTAAGATTTAATTTCGTTTTATGCTTGGTGCACAACTATGGCCGCACTTCAAAGAACGACAAACAAACGGTAGACAAATGATGATCGAATTTTTTCAATTTACCTTTTAGCTAAAAAAATTCGATTTGTCATACTGTCGTCCTAAGTTTTTAGCAAATTAAGGGAAATTCTTCCCATGCCTCAATTATTGAAATTTAGCTTTACGATTTTTCCAAAACGGACCAGCTTGTCGGAGCGACTAATTTGTCGAAATGAGCCATTTTCTTGTTTTAAAAGCAATTAATTTACATTTTTTCGACATCAGAATTAGCATATTATTTAATACCACAAAAAAATTGCAATTTAAAATATCAAAAATATTGGCACAAACCGAAAGCATCGCTAACCAAACACAGAATAGAAATTATACAGTGAGGCTATAGAGAGTAAAGCAACAAAAAAAATAAAATCTCATGGGTTAATTTTGGCATAGCTAATTTTTGATTATTTTTTATTCTCTTTTATCTGCATTCAGCTAATCAAAGTTCAAGAAGGTGTAACTGTAGACTGGAAATCTACCATCTTTGCATAAGTAAAGAGAGAACCGTTGGGATTTTTAAGGACAGAAAGTTGTCGCATTTTATATTTTCCATTTTTTTAAATTTTCGAACTCAATCTAAGAAATGTTGTACTTGAATTAAGAATGCGTGTTTTAAAATTTTTTAGCTAACGGTAAGTACGAAAAATGTTGATTTAAGAAT
>JAEIFT010000450.1:0-215908 GCA_018904225.1 Lordiphosa mommai
TTCATTATAGCTAGACGTTCCTCTTTCATCTCCTTCAAACCATTTTCAAATATTCGAAATAGTTTAGCAGATATTGACATTTTAGTGGAAACCGAAATCACGTTTTTTTTTGACCTAGTAGCCATGATTGCTCCATGCTACTTGCTACTGAACCGATTTTAATCAACCAGGCTGCAATCGACAAGGAAATGATGCTTCTGGCCCGTACCTCAATCAAGAAGAAAAACATTATTTTAATATTTTTTTCACACTAAATTACAGAAAAAAAAACTTGAAAATCGAATAACTTTTTTAAAATTGCCGCAAATTTTTCAAAAAATATTGAAAAATAGGATTGAGGTATGGCCAGAATTACATTAATTCTGATCATAACCTCATTTACCGTTTCCATTTTCGATCACCTGGAGTCCCGGAATCATGGCTACCACCTCTACACCTTTTTTTTGAGACCACCGATAACTTGATGAACAGCCCTCGAATTCCAAAATATTTATACACTTGAAAAGTGTATATTAATTTTGCCCAGAAGTTTATAACGCATAGAAATATTCATTTCCGACCCCATAAACTATATATATTCTTGATCAGGACGAAGAGCTGAGCTCAAATCCGTCTGTCCGTCCGTCCGTCTGACTGTCCGTCTGTCTGTCCGTCCGTCCGTCTGTCTGTCCGTCTGTTTCTACGCAAACTAGTCCCTCAGTTTTAAAGCTATCGAGTTGGAATTTTGCATAGAGTCTTCCTTTACTGCACGCAACTAATATGTCGGAAACTGGCCGGATCGGATGACTATATCATATAGCAGCCATAGGAACGATCGGTCTAAGAACTAGTTCTAGTTGAAAAATTTTTTTGTTTTTTATCGTAGCTTCACTTATCGTGGGTATATATTGGTTTTATGTGCTTCCACACAATTCTGGAAAAATTTATCAAAATCGGATAACTATAGTATATAGCGCCATAGAAACGGTCGATCAAAAAACTTCTAGAGAGAAAACTTTTTTGTTTTCCATCGTAGCATCACTAATCGTGTATATGTTGGTTTTATATACTTTTACATAATTTTGGAAAAATTTATCAAAATCGGATGACTATAGCATATAGCTGCCATATAAACGGTCGGTCAAAAAACTACTTCTAGTGAGAAAAACTTTTTGTTTTTTATTGTAGCGTCCCCAATCTTGGTATATATTATTTTTATATACTTTCACAAAAATTTTAAAAAATTTATCAAAATCGGATGACTAGCTGCCAAAGGACCGATCGGTCGGAAAATGTGTTTTACTAAGAAAAGTTTTTTTTATCGGTATAAAATTTTTATTATCAATGATTTAAAATTTTAAGTATCTGATATCTATATCCTATATATATCTTACCAGTTAAATCAGTTGGAGTAAAGTTTTTCAAGTGTATTAAAACTTCGGCGCAGTCGAAGTTAGCTTTGCCTTCTCGGTTTTTTATTTTTAGTTTAATTAATAAATAACACAAAACAAAAAACCAAATTGAAAAAGATATTATGGTTTTCTCTCCAGAATTTTTATACTCTGTACCGAAGGTACACCGAGTATATTGGGTTTGTGCAAATGTATGTAACAGCCAGAAGGAAGCATCTCTGACCCCATAAAGTATATATATTCTTGATCAGCATCAACAGCCGAGTCGATATAGCCATGTCCGTCTGTCCGTCTGTTGTCCGTCTGTCCGTATGAACGAAGAGATCTCAGAGATGGTAAGAGATAGAGGTTTGAAGCGTATGGAACATATACTTCTTATACTTGCAGGCAGATCAAGTTTAGTTTTGATTTTTTGCCACGCCCCCTGCCTCCCCGCAAATTTAAAAAAACGAAATAACTCCCACAATTTTCAAGATAGATAGTTCGAACATTCTAGACATATATTCTACTACTTATTTTGAATCGACCCGCCATACATCATTTTTCGATCAGATGAACGATATTAGAGCTATATGTAAAAAGAAAATAAAAACCAACGCCAACAACAACACCGTTGCCATTGGTAGAACTTACGAGAAAGAGAGAGCGAGAAGGCAATAAAGCTAACTGGTAATTTCCCAATTGGACCTTACTAGGGGAGCGATATAATTGAGATGGCCTGCGGTCAGAAATCACGCGTGATTCCTGCGTGATATAGATACGTTTTTGTTAATAAAAAATTTATAATATTTTAATTTAACGGGTTTTACTAGGTACTAGCCCCATACATCGTTTTTCAACCAGATGAATGATGGTTTAAAAAAGCCCCCCCCGAATTTTTAAAAAGCCACACGTTTTATAATTTTTTTTTAATATGGAGTATATTACAGTCGGGCTTGACCGACTTTCTTACTTGTTTTTTTTATCTTTAATGAAGAAAAAAAAAAGCTCAAAGTACGTGATTTACATACAATAGGGTGGCTGATGAATGATGCTACATTAATAAAAACTTCTATAACATTTTTTTTAAACTCAACTAAATTATTTTTTTAAAAACTTTTTTTGCACGAAAATCAAGTGAAACCAATTAACATTTACTTATTTTTTGGTAGCATTATTCATCAGCCACCCCTTAAAACGCATATACTCGTACATTTCTAACCCTTCTACTGGCTGGTGAAGTTTGAATTGGTCCCTGGGTCCACTAGTATTTCAATTGCAACTCGAAAACTTAAGTTTGCCTAAAAGTTGAACTAATTTTGAAACAAAAACGTCAGCGCAAATTGCTGTAGCGGGGGGACAATCTGCCTAAAGCAGCTGGCGGCAAACAGACAGGAAGCTGGCAAAACTATTTCGACAAAATAGTTGTCCAAAAAATTTAAACTTAAACGCGATGCCGCTGTGTGTGTGTGTGTCTTGGTTGTCCGCATTTGGCCTAATATTATTTACATAATAAATACTTAGTTGTTATTTGTTAGGCGGCGCGTAAATTTTGTAGCTTCAGGCGGGAAAAAGCAAAGCTAGGCAATCTGCCGGAGATGTTGGGCTAGGGATACAATGTAGGAGGCGTAAGCAGCGCCCATCTGTGGGATTTTTATGCACTAATAAAAAGCAATGTGGCCGCGAGCTAAAAAGCTGATTGGATGGAACATGAAAATGTGGCCTTGTGCAGGGCATAACATTTTATTTCCAATTTTCACCCAGAATTATTCTATATAAACATAGATTTTGACGGGCACGGACTACGACTACCACTGTTTTTTGTATTGCTCGAGGGAGACTTCACCTGGTCCCAGAACCACAACCATTAGCAGGCCACCCACCACCGAGAGTGTATGAAAACAATTGTACTTGAGATAATCCCTTTTCGAACCGGCGGCCAACCACCAGGAATTTGTTGAAATATTCCAAATGGTTAACATCAAACCCAACAGCAGGGCGGCCAATCGTGTGCGATAGCCCAGCACAATCAGAGCCATCAAAGTCAGGCCCAAAGCATTCAAAATCATGGCACCCACGCCCAGGTACAGTTGCAGCAAAGTCAAATACATGCAGGCCAACAAAATCCTTCCTGTTAGCTGCATAAGCTGCTGTGGTCTTCGGTTTTCTATTGCAGGTAATCCGGCACCGCCCGCTCCATAAACTCCATTCGCCATTTCCTTGGCCTCCACATGCAACAGCAATAGGCCGCCCAGCAGGGAAAAGTTACGCAGCAGCAACGACAGTTGCCACGGCACCGCATAGATATGTACCTGCAACAGGACCAAACCGGCCAGCAATGTTACCGCCACATTCACCCACAAGCGCAGCAGGACCAAAGCCGAGCCCACCAACTGACCCACCAGACTGACTAGCACCAACACCAGGGCCAGAGCCGGCGAGCAGTCCATGTGAACTTGAAGATAAGTACGCTGCTCCATCCATTGGCACCACATGCGCACTCCGTCCTCAAAGAAAGTGGCTATCAGGCAGAGACGTGCCAAAGTGGGCAAAACCGGTCGACAGCGGCGAGCCAACTCATCACCCAGATCCTCGGCCTGGGACAGCAGACGTAACCACAAAGTATCCACCTCCATGTGTGGGAGGTTAAAGTCAGAAAACGAATATACAGCAATTTCTCTAACCTGTCGCTTGATGCCAAAAGGATACTTAGATTTCAACTTTTTTGTCCATTTGAGGGATGAAATAAACAAAAGCAGAACACGAGCCGAACGCCTGCCAAGTCCTTCGCCTAGAGAGTAAACATATTAGCAAAGCCAATCAGTCGCTGCCAAGCGTTCAATGAAGTAGTTTAGAACCGCTCTCACTTTTTCGCCTTGCCCATCTTGACAAACGCTGGTCCATGGTGGAATTATATAAGGTGAGGTCAGTAAAGTAGGCTGCCTCTTTTTGGGGTGCCAGTCGAATGGTGGAAAACAGTCAGTAGCAAAGCAAATGTCAATGTTGAAGGTATTATTTGATACACCTAAGCAGGCGTTGTGCCGTGTTGACATTGGTACTGGCACCCCTCTCTCATGGTGAATTTCTGATGACTCTACCTTATATAATTTTACCATGCGCTGGCCTAGTTCATGGTATAATAATATAAGGTAGGGTCATCACAAATTCACCATGCTGCTCTTCACCAATCAGACTGACTGCTTTTCACCACTCCATTGGTAACCCAAAAAAAGGCAACATTGCATTACAGACATCACCTTATATAATTTACACCATGATTCATCATCTCTTTTGCTCTTTCATGTTTATATCAACTGGTATCCCTCAAGCATGGTGCATTTCTGAAGACTCTATTTTATATAATTATACCAAGGCTAAAACTTTTATTACGAGAGCAGCTTGATTAGACAGTGACTTTTGGAATAAAATTATTCTTTTAGCTCAATTCATTTATTCGGGTCTCTTCTCCAATTTTTGATGTGAAACCTTTTCTATTTTGGTACGGAAGGTTCAAAGTAACGCATAACGCTCACACAGGTACAACACCCACATTCTAAACATATCTTTCAGCATTCCCCTAGCTTGAGTTTCAATTTCCGTGATACCAATTATGAGCGATTGTTGTAATTTTTCATACAGAGCCAGAAAAAAGTTTCACTGCAGCATAAAGTTGTTATTGTTGTCAATTATAGCATTGATGGCTTGAGCCTCTGCTTGCTGGTTATAGAAAAGAAGCAGTTGAGAGTTCAACATCAGAAACCAAATACCGAGACTTAGACGGGATTTACATGATGAAGCAAACTTCATGAAGTTTTCTTAGTAGGCGAGAGATTTAAATGTATTTCTTTAATATTCTTTTAAAAGGTCTGAAAGATTTCCTATAAATTCCAAGCCTACTAAGAAAACTTTATGATGTTTGCTTTTAGGTAAATCCTGCTTGACGGTGAGCCTTCATGAAGTTTCTCAAAAAGCTTTTGCTTTTGGAAAATGATTGCCCCCTCTGCGACTCCCTTCCTACAAGCAAAGCTTTTTCAAAAACATCATGATTTGTCATGTGTGTACTTTAAGACCGCATTTGCTTCATAAACAAATGTTTTCACATTAAAGTCTAATGAGTTTACATAAACCCACTCACTCACATAACATTTTTAAATACATTAAAAATGCGTAAAATGGGTACATAAGAAGATAGTTTCAACCCTTTAAAAATATATAGAGTGGCTAATGAATGCTGCTACCAAAAATATAAGTAAAAGCTTTTGTTCTGTGTGATAAATCGGATACTTGCTTTGTTATGATTTCACTGACTGAGTTTTTAAATTGCATATATGAATTTTAAAAATGTTTATTTAATTACTTTACCGAATATATTTATGATCGGCGTTAACAGGCGAGTCTGTCTGTATGAGCACGTCAATCCCAGAGACTATAAGACTATAAGGCCACCTGATATGGCATTTAAGTAGGTTCAGATTCGGAAAGATTTTCCTTCCTACACCAGAAAACGCATAAAACGGTCGGAACCGAACTTTTAAAGTAAACGGTTTAGGGCTTAATCTTTAAATAGGCCGAAAAGCAAGCAAAATCTGTTCATACATAACTTTCGTGTTTTTTGTCCGATCTTATTATGGATTTTAAAATAGATTAATATCTATCTAAATATGATGATTTTCAGAATAGATTAATATTAGGTAATAAGACAGTTTAGTATTAATAAGATAGATTAATATCTATATAAATATATTCCGAAAATCATAATAAGATAGGACAAAAAACACGGAAGTTATGCACGGACAGATTTAGATTATAAAAATGAAATGAATGATATCTCTCAACATCATGAGTACAGGATTTTTTGACTGCAGCGCTTTTACTTGTTTTCACTTAATGAAAGGCTGCGATGAGAGGTTTTAAAATATAAATTATATGTGAAATTTGGGGCACAATTTAGATTGTCAATTAAAGGCATTAAATGACAAAGTGCCGCACAAACACACACACACACAGATTCCTGCACCTTGACTGGCTTCAATTTACCAGCTGTCACACTCACATAATCGTCCTAATTAAATCAAATTTATCACAAATAAAATATAATTAAATAACACAAGTCCCATTCGCATTCCCCCGTTCACCAGCTGCTCAAAATTCCATCATCAAAATATATATAAAAATAGAAATATATTTCCGCTTGACCCAGTAGAGCACTAAAACGCAATTGTTGCAAATGCCCTAAGCGCATATATATATATTATTTGCATTTGCATTTTCCATAATGAATGATGGGTGTCGGGAAAATGCATATTTAAACAATTTGCTAAAATATTTCACAACTTGTCAATTAATGCACAAAAAGCTTCAACAAAATAAGCCAAATTTTATGCACAAGTTTAGAGAGGGGAGAAGGAAGAGAAATTGTTGTTGGCAAATGAAATGCATATTATTTAGTTACATTTCTGCCAGGGTCAAGGGAATGTGGGTTATTTTTGCATTTGCGAAAATATTTGCAACTATATTCATCACTGACTATGCGCTTATTGTCTGTGTAAAAGAATGCCAAATGCCTTCAGCTGGCTGAAATAAACAAAAAACAAAGCAGACAGACTTTGAGTCTTGGTATGGTATGAACGTACGCGTAAAAACAAAGTATTTTCAACTATTTTAGAGATGGGCGCGGCAAAAGAAAATTTAAGGCCGAACCGAACCCGACCCTACGCAGAAAAGAAGGACAAAAAGATAAATTACTTTATTCTAAGATTAAGATTAGGCGAATTATTACACTCAATTTAAGCCTTTCGAACTTAAAAAAGTGCATTAATAATTTCGAAACAAACTTGAAATAAGAATTTTGTTCTCAGATTTGGTAATTCCACACTTAGTCAGCTTATCAGATCGTTTGTACTTGAATTTTTGGTGTTTATGCATGAAATTCCAGATTTTTTTCTCAGTGCACTTTAATCCCTTAAAAAAAGGAAGCGTGAGCGATAAACCGAATTGGTTTCTTTCGGTTTTTTTTATCGTTTCAAAGCCGAGACGCTCGCCTGTTGCGTTTTTTTTTTGGGGTGGCAACAAGTGTGTGCGATGGAGCAGTGCATTAAGATGTCATTCTATTCGTGTTGTCGGAAAAAGTGGATTGTTGAAAAATTTTGCACGCTATTTTTTGTGAATTTTAGATATGGCAGACTGTCGACGGGATTGTCGTCGTGTAAGACCTTATAAGGTTGGGTTTCGAACCTAAGTTGACTAACCTTTCGAACCCAATCCACAAACCCGTCCAAAAATTTAAACTCAATAATCTGTTCTAATATTTTTAAATTCCCATTTCTTGACTTTTTTTCTGACTGTACTTTAATTCCTTAATAAAAGGAAGCGAGAGCAATAAACCGAATTGGCTCTCTCGGTTTTTTTTTTCGTTCCAAGGCCGAGACGCTCGCCTGTTGCCTTTTTTTGCGGGTGGCAACAAGTGTGTGCGATGGAACAGTGCATTAAGATGTCATTTATTCGTGTTGTCGAAAAATTGGATTGTTGAAAAATTTTGCTCGCTATTTTTAGTGAATTTCAGATATGACGAAATGTCGACGGGATTTGGAAAATAAGTTGACCGACCTTTCGAACCCGATACACGAACCTGCGGCGCAGTAATAACGCCCCGCCGGGCGAAGATGTTTTTATGAGTTCGTGCAAATGTATGTAACAGGCGAAAAACCATTCGACCCCATAAAGATAATTCTTGATCACTAATATCTCTCGTCGTCTCTCTCGTCGTCCGTCCGTCTGACACCTTAACCCACGCTTTAGACTTAAGAGCTAGAGCTCCCATTTTTAAGTGCAGACTTGTTTTGTCTTCAAATTGTTCAAATTTTTGCCACGCCCCTCCCGCCCCCGCAATATGAAAAATGCCTCTTCTCCCAATTTTAATAGTGTTCGAACCTTCTAGACCTATTATGCTGCCTTCGTCCGCCATACATCATTTTCCGCAGATGAACGATGAGAGTTGCCACCCCGCAATTTGTAAATACCTCATATCTTCCACAATTTTGAAGATGGATTATTAGAACCTTCTAGACATATATTTTAATCATCATTACCTATCGATCCGCCGTACATCATTTCCTGATCAGATGAATGATAGAAAAGTTCAGCCCCCGCAATTTGTAAAAACCTCATATCTCCCACAATTTTGATGGTTCGCACCTTTAGACATATATTTAAATACTCATTACCTGTCGATCCGCCATAAATCATTTCCTCTGAGTTAGAGTTGCCGCGAATTTGGAAAAATCCATATCTCCCCAATTTGGGCATGATGTAATTTAATAAAGTATTCTTAAATAAACCCTGAGTAACGGGTAATCGAAGTCGGCAGGGCCGACTTGAACTGATGTCTTTTTCTAGGTTAAAACCGTTAAAAACCGGAAAAACTATACTTTTTTGCGGCGATTTTCGTTTAAAATTTTTTTTACCTGCGGCGCCTTTCTACAAATCTACAAAATTTCTTATCACCGGGCGTTATTACATGCACCCATCTGTTCTAATATTTTTAAAATTCCCAATGTTGAGCTTACACAATTTCTTTTCTGCCAATTTGACTGCATCAAGTAGGCAATTGTCTTGTAATCACAAAAATATCAAATCATTTGACGCTACGATTTCCTGTCAACTGATGTCCTCCGTTTCCTTCTTGACCTATTTTGCAGCATTGGCAGCAAATGCTGTGCCAATTGTGGAGAACGCATCGCTAATTACAGCAACAGCAACAGGAACAGCAACAATGGGTCTGCCAGTGGACACCAATCAGGCAGCCATTGAACAGACCTTAGACGAGGAGCAGCAAACAGCGGAGATTTGGAGCGAACGACCTGATACGGCCACTTTGACAAAAGGCTTTTCAATACCCACGTATTTGCCACCTTTTCCGGATTTCATTCCTGCCGATATGCCACAGCAGCAAACGAATGCAACAAGAGCTACAGCTACAACAACAACTACATGGATCTGGACGGAGGACAACAATCTAAAGTCATCGAATGCCACCCAACCCCCGCCTCGTATGCATGCCTACGACAGTGTACAAAAGGAGCTGCAATTGCGACGTGAAAAGCAACTGGCAAAGGAACGAGCCACCGGTCAGCGTCAACTTAGTCTGCCCCCACTAAACGCCTCAGTTCAGGCCGGACAGCATGCCTATTTGCCATGCCAGGTGAGTTGGCATAATCAAAAACTTCCACCTGAAGTGGTGCCCACCAACATATGTCCATGTGCTCTCTCGCTCTCTTGCAGCTAAATCAGCACTCGAATAAGCCCCTGTCCTGGGTGCGTCTACGAGATGAACATATCATAGCGGTGGACCACACAACGTTCATCAATGATGCGCGATTTGCATCTCTGTTGCAGTCGCTGGCAAATACCAGCAGTAGTATTGCTGCCGGCGGCCATGTGGCACACGTGAATGAAAGTGGAAATGGTAGCAGTTTGAGCTGGACGCTGCAAATCAAATATGTGAAGCTCGAGGATGCCGGCTGGTATGAATGTCAGTTGGCAACCGAACCAAAAATGAGTGCCAAAGTGCAGCTGTTTGTGATAAGTAAGTGGGTGAGGATGGGAAACTGGAGGGTGCAAATTGGGGAAAACACTAGAATTGTTTTTCTTAAGACAAACTGAATTCAACGAAAATAGAGGAATGATAACTTTAGACCGAAGTCAGACAAATAGACCCACATCAACATTTTTGGTTCCTTTAAAATTGTAAAAATATGTGCATTGTCTTAGTCTGGGAATCGAACTCGAGACCTTAGACTGAACACAAATGGAATGTGGCCTCATTGTAGTGCACCATCTTACACGCTTGTTGCCACCCGTCAACACTTTCACTGTCGTGGAATGCAACTTTCTTAGTCCGGCTGCATTCGGTCTAATTCCTATTTTATTTGTTAGTGTGATGTCTTTTCTTTGTGAAATGTTTAGAGTTGTCTGCAACAACTTGCCCCCTGCTAACGAGAGAATATTTTTCTGGCACTATGTCGGCTTGCAAACGCACTATTTTTTGGTTATGACATGCCGAATCTCAGCAAACAAATTTTCGATAGTTGCAAATATCATTGATAAAATAGATTTCCAGAAAGAGCTGCATGAAAATTTAAAAACAATCGTCAATAAAATAAATTAAATCCAAAACAAGTTTAGGGTTCGACATGGAGTAAGATGTGGATGTTCCGATGCCTGGTTCCGAGAATATAAAAACTCTCAGATGTTTCCCAAATAACAAGCTTAAATGATTATATATATATTAGATATAATCTATTGTGTCGTTACCAATGGGAATGTAGTCGGAAAAAGAGCTGAAAACGAGAAATAAAGACTTTCGTAGTTTTCGACAGATTCATATACGAAAACACTATGCAGGATTTGATGAATGCTTGAATATACATACTCGAACCATTGATCAGTTCTTTGTTCAAAGTACATCCCGATTATAAAAAAAGAATATAAATTTGATTGTACACAGAAACAAAAATATCCATTTGGAATGGATATGTAGGTACATATCCTTTTTTTGGGGATATTAAAATACATATCCTTTTAAAATTTTTTATATCCTTTGGATATTATTTAGCGCCATTTTCACATCCTTTAGATAGTTTTAAGCTCCATTGGATGAAAAACAAAAATCAATTTGACATTATTTAATTTCAAATGTATGAAAAAAATGGATATGGATATATCCAGTCCAAATTGATATGAAAAATATCCAATGGAACATCAAAAAATATCCTTTTTTTCTGTATAGAGGCGAAAAGTTTTTTTCTAAATGTGGAATCTAAACACTTCGGTTCCAAGTGCAAATCACACTCTGAATAATTTTGTTTTTTGATTTATATTGTATTTTTATACTCTGTACCGAAGGTACACAGAGTATTGGGTTTGTGCAAATGTATGTAACAGCCCAAAGCATCTCCGACCCCATAAAGTATATATATTCTTGATCAGCATCAACAGCCGAGTCGATATAGCCATGTCCGTCTGTCCGTCTGTCTGTCCGTCTGTCTGTCAGTCTGTCCGTATGAACGAAGAGATCTCAGAGATGGTAAGAGATAGAGGTTTGAAGTTGTATGGAACATATATTTCTTATACTTGCAGGCAGACCAAGTTTAGTTTTGATTTTGCCACGCCCTGCCTCCCGCAAATTTAAAAAAACGAAATAACTCCCACAATTTTCAAGATAGATAGTTCGAACATTCTAGACATATATTCTACTACTTATTTTGAATCGACCCGCCATACATCATTTTTCGATCAGATGAACGATATTAGAGCTATATGTAAGAAAATAAAAACCAACGCCAACAACAACACCGTTGCCATTGGTAGAACTTACGAGAAAGAGAGAGCGAGAAGGCAATAGCTAACTGGTAATTTCCCAATTGGACCTTGCTATGAGTGGAGCGATATAATTGAGATGGCCCCCTGCGGTCAGAAATCACGCGTGATTCCCGCGTGACTAATATAGATACGTTTTTGTTAATAGGAAATTATATACAAATTTTATAATTTTTACGGGTTTGTACTAGGTACTAGCCCCCATACATTCTTTTTTCAAGCAGATGAACGATGGTTGAAAGAGTTGCCACCCTCAGATTTTGAAAAAACCTCACACTTTAAAGTTATTAGTTTCGTACAAACAGGTACAGAGTATATTACAGTCGGGCTTGACCGACTTTCTTACTTGTTTAATATTATTTTTAATAAATAATTTACTTTAAGGAAACAAATTTAGTTTTTTTGTTGTTCAACCTTATATAGTGTAGGTAGTTTAGATTTAAAAAACTCTCGATTTCCTTATCAGAGAGGTTTGCTGCCTTCTCCAGATTTCAGTAGTCTCTTCAACCTGAACCTGTAGAGAATTCCAAGCAACACAAAACAGAAAAAAACAAGCGAAGCTGAAGAATGCTTTAAGGAAACATAACAATACATGACCTCGGTTGTATAACAGCTATTAGATAAAGTCGTCTGATTTTGATAAAATTTTAATGAATTGTGTGAAAACACTACGATGGAAAATATATAAATAGTTCAGTGTGATTATATTGAAGATGTTCCAAAAACACATTCTTTTCGAAATCAAAGCATTATGGAAATTTGTCGGTTCGTCGTGTGGGATGCGGACGAATTTCTAGAGATGGAAATGGAACTTTTTTAAGAACATTTTTTGTTAAGTATATGTCGACTGAACAAAATTTTTCTGTCCAATTTTGTGGAGGTCCAGGAAGAAACTGAAATATAAAAGGTAAGAGAAAATATAATGAAGGTCAAATAGTCGTAGGGCAATGGATCTTCGAAGGAGTCGATCGTCAGGTCTGAAAATTTTGTCGAATATCGCTCAAAAGAAACTCTGGCAATTATAAAGCATCACGTAACTGAAGGGGCAACAATCATCCATCCAAATCATATGTTGTCAATGAAGTTTCTTTTGATTGCGGTGCAAAAAAGGACATTGTTTAAATTTTAAAATTTTTCTAATCAAAGTCAAGAAGGTTCGGTTTATGGTCCGTGTTGAGAGTAAAAAAAACCCGAACCGAATCGGTTCTGGATCGGTTTGCAGCCTTGCATAGAAGTGTAAAGTATATAAATATTTAAAAATGTATTTCATATAATTAAACCTTTTACAAAAAGAAAACTTTTGATGCCCTCACCCCAATGTCAGCTCAAATTCAATATCAAATGAAGTCTAACCCTCAATTTTCATTATTTAGCACCCCGAACAGAGTTAATTGGCGATCAGCAGCGTTTTGTCAAGGCTGGCAGTAAAGTGGAATTACATTGCATAGTGCGTGGCACATTGGAGGCACCAAAATATATAATCTGGTATCGTGGCGAACAACAGGTCACTTCAGATGCCGAGAATGAGCATATGCCCAGTGCTTCGCCAAGTGGTTGGTACACACAAATTGATCGGAATATCTTTGGCAGCACCGAACATAATTGCAATACAGTAAGAGCCCTGCCTCTAGCTCCTTTGAGTAAGTCTAAAAAAAAATACTTAAAAATTACAGATTGGCTCCCTAATCATACCCCTGGTGCGTAAGACCCACTCGGGCAACTATACATGTGAGCCCGAGAATAGTGCTGCGGTATCCATGCAGTTGCATGTTTTGAGTGGTAAGTTTTTGTGTTAATTTTTGGCAATTTTAAGTTCTCACTTCTTTTTTCTCAGGGGAATATTCCGCTTCGGCTATTATGTCCACGGCAGCTGGCCTGCACAGACAGGGTCATGGTTATAGCAGTCTACATCAATGGTTAATCTTTCTATTGGTGGCCCTTAACAAGACATGATGGGTTTGGCCAATCATGCATTGAACGGAATGTTTTTGTCTAAGACATTAGTTTAATTCTTTAGGTAAATTGCACACAATACGCATATACATACACACATAAATACATTCCATACAAAGAATTGATTATTATACTGCTGACACTTCTTCTAAAGTTTAGACTAAGCTAAGGAAATCAAAAAAAAACAAACAAGAATCCAAGAAATCTCTTTCAATAAATAATTTTTTTGTACCATTTCCTAATAATAAAATATTTATGATTTTCTTTTTTAAAATTTAGTTAACTCAGCAGTGTATCTATTAAGTATCTGATTGTGACTAAAATGAATATTAAGAAAATTTACGTAAATAAAGCCAGAGGCAAATTAATTAAGGATTAATATACTGGAAAAATTGGTTTATGAAATGGTCTATTTGTGTTTTGTATTAAAAAATCATTCTAGCATAATTTTGTGCCTAAATTTGGGAATCTGGAGACTTAAACAAAGGCAACCAAAGGATTCCAGAAGAAGAGGCAGTCTTTAAATTTACTGTTACCTAAAATGCAACTCTGCTGCAGTATACTACCATCTGCTAATACTCTACTATCCAATTTAAAGTAAGCTGAGTCACTTAGACAACCTCGTGAATTTTTGCAAAAATAGAAAAAAGTGAAAGCGTAAGTTTATTGAATTCTGGTGTGGTTCTTACTAGCATAAGTAAAATCAAACGTTTAGATAGTCAAAAAAAAGTCGTTCACCCAAAAATCCTTAATAAAATCCATATAATGATATGGGACGTTTGAAGAATACAAAAGTGCCTGAAGCTGTAGGCATCTCAACTGAGCGAATATATTACATTTTACACACAGAGAAAAATATTGATATGAAATGGCAGCCATTTCCACATTTTTGCATATCAATTTCATTCCGATATGACGAAGATTAACTAAATTTGCTAAAAATATCAATACGATCTGTTTTAAAAAAAAAAAAAAAACTGCCCTGTCTGGGGGATCGAACTCAGGGACCTTGCACTTAACACTCACGGGAAAACGTCTAAGAGACAATTTATTTTTTGTATGGAAAAATTTATATTTTTATAAGATCATATTAACCAGCAAATATAAAGTTGATCTTGAGCTTTTTTTTCTCTGTGTACTGCTAACCCATCCAGCAAAACCCCCTGTGCCTTTTTCCTGTTTTTAAACATATTTGAGCCGAATGGGAGTTCATCACTGAAACAAACGCCTTTTTAAGAGTGTTGGACAAATCCATTATTTCGAAGGGATAAACATTGGAACACTGGAAAACCATTGGAATAAATCAAAATTCTTTCTTTCTCTTTTCGTTAGAACATTTTGAGAAAACCCATCCAAAAAAGCCGATTTTTTATTTGTTTCTCTTCTGAAAAATAAATCTCAGCCTTAAGGGGTCTTCTACCTTTGAACAGTGATTTATGAGTGTTTTATTCAAAAAATGCTGAAGAGAAAATCATAACAGTTTTTTTAGTTCGGTTTTTGGATTTGTGTTACACTAGTTTACAAAAATAAAAAAAATAAATACCCATTGAGGCTGTTATTTTTTTGTTATGTACTTTGGAATGCTGAACTCAAAAAATTAAATTCAACTAATTTTGTATGGATACGTTTTTTAGTTAGAATTTTTATACACTTGAAAAAGTGTATATTAATTTTGCCCAGAAGTTTGTAACATGAAATATTCATTTCCGACCCCATAAACTATATATATTCTAGATCAGGACGACGAGCTGAGTTCATTTCCGCTTGTCCGTCCGTCCGTCTGTCCGTCTGTCTGTCTGTCTGTCTGTCTGTCTGTCCGTCTGTCCGTCTGTCCGTCTGTCTGTCTGTTTCTACGCGAACTAGTCTCTCAGTTTTAAAGCTATCGAGCTGAAATTTTGCACAGAGTCTTCTTTTTACTGCACGCAACTAATATGTACTAATATATCATATAGCTGCCATAGGAACGATCGGTCTTAGAACAAGTTCTAGTTAAAAAACTTTTTGTTTTAAAGTAGCGTCCCCAATCTTGGTATATGTTAGTTTTATATGCTGCCTGGAAAAATGTATCAAAATCGGATACTATATCATATAGCTGCCATAGAACGATCGGTCGAAAAATAAGTCGTTGTGAGAAAACTTTTTTGATTTTCATCGTAGCGGCTCCAATCGTAGTATATATTTGTTTTATATGTTTCCACACAATTCTGAAAAAAATTGATCAAAATCGGATGACTATAGCATATAGCTGCCATATAAACGGTCGGTCAAAAAACCACTTTTAGTGAGAAAAACTTTTTTGTTTTTATCGTAGCGTCCCCAATCTTGGTATATATTAGTTTTATATGCTTTCACATAATTTTGAAAAAATTATCAAAATCGGATGACTATAGCATATAGCTGCCATAGGACCGATCGGTCGAAAAAAAGTTTTACTAAGAAAAGTTTTTTTTTATGGTATCAAATTTTTATTATCAATGATTTAAAAATTTAAAATATCTGATATCTATATCCTATATATATTTTACCGGTTAAATCAGCTGGAGTAAAGTTTTTCAAGTGTATTAAAACTTCGGCACAGTCGAAGTTAGCTTTGCCTTCTCGTTTTGTAGTTTTTTCGGTAGGTACCCTTACATTTAAAGTCATATCTCGAGTTAGAAACTTTAGATGTCGTCAAGCAAGGTATTAATCGAAAGGGTATTTAATTTTTAATAATCTAGCTGAAGATCCTTTTCCAATCGGTTTAGTACTTTGAATGCTATAAACAAAAATATTTCGAAAAACTCATATTTTTCTCAAAAACAAGGAACAATTTTTTTCCTAAAATCTGTAAAAAGGTTAAAACTGATAAAAATAAATTGTTTTTTTTCCTTTGTTCTTACGAATTGCACTTCTACAAAGAAAATAAGGTATTGATAAAGAATATCTATGGATAAATAAAGAAGTTGTGGGCAATTAAGTACAAGACTAACAGTCAAATTTCAGTGTTTTATGGTTTTATTCGAAAATATTTTTATTTTTTCTAAGTTTTTGGCCTTGCTCTTAATTTTTTTTCTGTGATTAAGCTTCTATTGGAACTAGTACATTGAGCAAAAGCGAAGTAAAAAAAAAATTTTTAATAATCACGTAAAATATTCAAATTTGCTTCTTAATACTTTCCCAAATTTGCTTACAACTTCGCTATTTATCCACAGATTTACCACATCCATACCATATTTTCTTCGTAAAAGTACAATTTGTGAGTGTAAAAAGAAAAAATCTTTGATTTTAATTTTCAACCCTTTTTAGATTTTAGGAAAATTATTTTTTCACGTTTTTTGAGAGAAAAAAATGTTTTCAGAAATATTTTTGCTTTTTGTGGTTCTTACGAGGCGTATAAATTTTAAAAAAATTTAAAATTTAATTTATCTGTTTGACATTTTATTAACTATATAACAAAAAAAATATTTTAAAAGTTTAAGGTTCTGCTGGCCATGTTCGCCAACTCACAAGCTGCCCTTATTAAGCTTTTAGCCCCAGTTTAAACAGAGTAAAAAAAATGGCACTTACCTAAAATCATAATGTAGGCCTTGGGTTGGTCCATGATGAAATCGCTTAATTAGTTAAGTATGTCCATTAAAACACCATTGTACATATCATTTGAACACGTTTTTTTAAAACAGTGCTGGGCACACAATACTATCATATTTTAGGCATGCGTTTGTGTGTGTAGCCACACACACGAAGTTGTCGTCGCGCGCGACGTTTTCTTGCTTTACACTTGGAGAAATTATGTATTGCCAAAAGTTAATATTTTTCGTTTTGCTTTTAATGTGGCAGATTTATCAAAAATTTATTTACGCAGTTAATAAGATTCGCCGTTAAAATTAAATTAAATTTAATTCTTCACAAATACGCTTTCATTAAGTCGTCCAAATCAATGTCTTCCCTGTATTCCTTAATACGCAATAGGTCTGCTATATGTTGGTCGGATATACTATTTCGTATCTTGGATAAAATTAATTTGAGACTTGAAAACGCTACCTCGCAGTTGTATGTTGTACCAAACATTGAGTATAACCTAAAAATTTCGTTTTTAAGATTAGGATATTTATTGTCGTCAATGAGCTTCCAAAAAATTTTCTCCAGTTTCCAAAGGGATTCCAAAATCATTCCGTAACTTTTCAAGCTCTTCCCGTAATAGAATGTCAAGATCTGAAAGTTCACAAGTAAGAGGATTATCGTGTACTTCAATTAGTTTTTTTATAGAGTTTAAATCCTGAAATCTATTTTTAACACCTGAGGTTAATGACTCGGTTATCTGGGCATATTTCTGAATCCTATCAAAACTATTTATTTTTAAATCAGAAAATATTACACATGTGTTTTTTAAGTTGACAAAACTATTGTTTTTGAGTTGGTGGGTTAATAAAGAAAGTTTTCTTTCAAAATGGTCTATGGATTTTATTAATTGAAATATTTTTTTATTCTTACCTTGTAGGGAGAGATTAAAATCGTTTAACAATATTGTTAAATCGCATAGAAATGCCAAATCCATTAAAAAATTTTCGTTTTGAAAAGATAAAAGAAGTTCTTCGTTGTCCTTTTCAATGGTTTTTAAAAAGCTGGTGACTTCTTTTCGCAAATTAAAGAGGCGTTCCAAACATTTCCCTCTACTTAGCCACCGTACTTCTGTGTACATTAGGAGATCTTCTTGTTCCGCGTCCAAATCTTTAATAAAATCCTTAAACTTTCGATGTGTCAAAGCATTATGTCCACCTCTAATTTTATTAATTATTCTGACAGAAATGTTCATGACAGAAATCATTTTTAGTTCCTTAGCAAAAAGGGCTTCTTGGTGAATGACACAATGAAAGGTTGGACAACAAATTCCATTCTTTTGAAGAATCCCCACAAGGCCTTTGTTTTTTCCTGTCATAACCTTTGCTCCATCTGTACATAAACAACTTAGTTTATTTTTTCCCGCTATAGAAATAACTTTAGACATCAGCGTGTCAAATAAAATTTGACCCGTAACATGGCCATGAAGAGAAATAAGATCAAAAACTTCTTCAAAGCAAGACAATTTTTCATCAACCGTTTTCACACAGAATATAAGCTGGCAAATACTATTAATATCTGTACTTTCGTCAAGCGATACAGAAAAATATTTGCAGTTCATCAGTCTTTTCTTAGCTGCAGAATATATGAATTTGCTTATTTCTTCAGTTCTTCGTGTGACAGTACGACGGGATAA
This sequence comes from Lordiphosa mommai, assembly GCA_018904225.1. Classification (NCBI taxonomy): domain Eukaryota; kingdom Metazoa; phylum Arthropoda; class Insecta; order Diptera; family Drosophilidae; genus Lordiphosa; species Lordiphosa mommai. Next base: position 18,934 of record JAEIFT010000450.1, read on the forward strand.
AGGAATAGCTTGGCAATGGTTTAGTATTTCTTGACCTTTTTCTCCAAAGCAATTTAATACATCTAACATAGTATTTTTAAAAAACAAACCATCTGCATATGGACGACATTGCTTTGCCAAAGCTAATGCAACAACATAAGAAGCTCTTTTTATAGCTAATAATTCATCATCCACATTTTTGGGTTTTGAAATTTTATCGGCTACATATATTAAAAAAAATTTAGCTTGCAATTCTAAATTTTTTTGAGTACGCTCAACCCCAAATAATTTTTCGAACATATAATGATTTCTTTTTATTATGCCTTTCAACGCAATACTTTGTACATTGATTGGCAATTTCATAGCAAATTAAGCATTGCGCATCGCCGCTCATATTGTCAATGAAAAAGAAATTTGTCTTCCAATCTTCGTTAAACATTTTTTGGCTCAGTGCATATGCTAAAAATTGCGCAGCGAGGTCGTTCTCCGTTGGCGGCTGAGCAGCAAATAATTCATTTTTCTCTGCCGCTACTTCAGCGAAGCAGCGCAACAGAGCCGAAACCAAATTGCCGACGCTACACGACAAGCTTATAGTGTCGGTGTTTCGACGTCGCAGTCGCTGCAGCCTTTGCTATGCACACGCTATAGGGACGCGCCCAGCACTGCTTTAAAACAACAGCACCAAGAATCACAGAAAAAAACACAAAAAAACGAGCCAAATCTGGACAACTTCATATTTACACAAAAAAACACATTCATAGCCCACTGTCGCCCTGCCGACAGGATCAGACGCCTCAGCAGCCGCAAATAATTGCCCACTTGCCAACGCGAAAAAAAACGGATGCAAAGCGGACAGATCACAGCGGCCACCTGTGGGTGGCGCTCTACAAAAACGCTCCCGCATTTAATAAACACTTTTATGCACTATTCACTTTGTTTAATTCACATTTTTATACAACTAAAAGTCGGAATTGAGCGCTGCACACACACATAAGCAACATAACGGTGAATCTGTGACAGGCAAAGTTTGCCTACGAGTTTACACATTAAAATCGGTTTAAAAACTCGCCCCCGACAAACAAACACAACTGGGCGACATTTAACTTTGATTTGATAACAATTTTACATTAACTATTTAACACGCGTCAATTTTTCTTACTAGAACTAGTTTTTGGACCGATCATTCCCATGGCAGCTATATGCTATAGTCATTTGATTTTGATCAATATTTCCAGAATTGTGTGAAATCATATAAAACTTAAATATACCTCGATTGGTGACGCTACGATGGAAAATAAAAAAGTTTTTTTTACTAGAACTAGTTTTTTGACCGACTGTTTATATAGCAGCTATATGATAAAGTCATCCGATTTTGATCAATTTTTACAGAATTGTGTGGAAGCATATAAAATTAATATATACTATAATTGGTGACGCTACGAAAGAAATCAAATAAGTTCTTCTTACTAGAACCAGTTTTTGGACCGATCGTTCCTATGGCAGCTATATACTATAGTCATCCGATTTTGATCAATTTTTCCAGAATTATGTGGAAGCATATAAAACTAATATATACAAAGACTAGCATCTAACCCGGCGCGCTTCGCTTCGCCACCATCAATAAAGCCGCCAAAATGATGAAAAAAACGTTTGGAAATGATCCCTCCACCGCCCCCATTTTCCGACCATCAGAAATGAGAAAATTATTTTCCACCTAGTTGGCCCATTAAGCGTACAAACGCTGAAACCACCCCCGGCACCCATTATCCGACCTTGAGGGTGAGTATGCGCAAAGCTAAAAACTTTATCCTATTTAATTGGCCATAGAGCTTTTAAACCAAATTTAATACATATCGGCTAAAAACCCACCCCGGCACCCATATTCCGACCTTTGCAGTGAACTTCCCGAAATAAAAAACACGTGTTTCCATTTATTCTGACCCTAGAGCTTGCAAAACTAATTTTATTCAGATCTGCTCACAAATAGCCATTGTCACTGAACCGAAATACGCCCACCATTATTCTTGCCTGTGGGCGAAAATTCCACCGCCGAGAAATTAAATGTCTATTTTTTTCTATAATGTGTTCACAAACCCATTTTGGAGCCAATCGGATTAAAAATAGGTTTTACCATATAGAATTTTCCAGGCATTTCCCCACTCTTGGGTCAAATTTTCCAACATCGTAAAATCTCATGTCAACTTATTTTGTATACTATTACTACAAACCGAGTTTGAAGTCAATCGGAATTTTCCGGCCATTTTCCTTGTGGGTGGATTTTCCACAGTCAAAAAATCACTTGTCTAATTATTTAGCATACTATCCTTACAAACCGAGTTTGAAGCCAATCGAATGAAAAACAGTTTTTTCCATATGGAATTTTCCGGGAATTTCCCGACTTTTCGGGCGCATTTTCCAACATTGGAAAATCTTATGTCTAATTATTTTGCATACTATCCTTACAAACCGAGTTTGAAGTCAATCGGATCAAAAATAGTTTTTCATATAGAATTTTCCTGGTATTTTCTTTGTGGGCGGATTTTCCAACATTTGATTATCTCATATCCAATTACTTAGCATACTATCCTTACAAACCGAGTTTGAAGACAATCGAAAGAAAATAGTTTTTTCCATATGGAATTTTCCGGAAATTTCCCGACTTTTCGGGCGGATTTTCCATCATCGGAAAATCTCAAGTCGAATTATTCTGCTTACCATCCTCACAAACCGAGTTTGAAGTCAATCGGATGAAAAATAGTCTTTTCCATGAAGAATTTTCCGGCCATTTTCCTTATGGGCGGATTTTCCAAAATCTGGGAAACAGGTGTCCAATTATTTCGTTTTCTTTACTTACAAACCAAATTTCAAGTCAATCGGATGAAAACCAAAATTTTTCCCATAGTAGCTTTTCCGGGAGTTTTCCACCCCTTAGGAATGGAGTTTTCCAAACCCCGCCTTAGTGCTCACTTTCAACTCATAAGGAAACTTCTGTGAAAATTTCAGCTTTTATCTCTTACCGTTCAGGCTCTACGTTGATTGCCAATCAGTCAGTCAGTCAGTCAGTCAGTCAGGACAAACTCTTTTATATATATAGAGATTGGTGACGCTACGAAAGAAATCAAAAAAGTTCTTCTTACAAGAACCAGTTTTTGGACCGATCGTTCCTAATGCAGCTATATGATATAGTCATTTGATTTTGATCAATTTTTCCAGAATTGTGTGAAAGCATATAAAACTTAAATATACCTCGATTGGTGACGCTACGATGGAAAATAAAAAAGTTTTTTTTACTAGAACTAGTTTTTTGACCGACTGTTTATATAGCAGCTATTTGATAAAGTCATCCGATTTTGATCAATTTTTACAGAATTGTGTGGAAGCATATAAAACTAATATATACTATGATTGGTGACGCTACGGAAGAAACCAAATAAGTTCTTCTTACAAGAACCAGTTTTTGGACCGATCGTTCCTATGGCAGCTATATACTATAGTCATCCGATTTTGATCAATTTTTCCAGAATTATGTGGAAGCATATAAAACTAATATATACAAAGATTGGTGACGCTACGATGGACAAAAAAGTTTTTCTCACTAGAACTAGATTTTTGACCGACCGTTTATATGGCAGCTATATGCTATAGTCATCCGATTTTAATAAATTTTTCCAGAATTCTGTGCAAGCATAGAAAACTAATATATACCACGATTGGTGACGCTACGATGAAAACCAAAAAGTTTTTCTTACTAGAACTAGATTTTGGACCGACTTTTTATATGGCAGCTATATATTATAGTCATCCGATTTTGATAAATTTAGAGGATATATGTAAATACATCGGCTTTGCCTAGTTTTAGTTCCATTCCTTAATTGCACTAACTTTATCTAAGCTCACCTCAAAACCCTTCAAAAAGTGTCCCTTCTTCACGTTCACCCATTATTCTTATCAATCGCCAGTTAGCATTATTTCTCCCCTCCCCTTAACTCATTAAAAACTTCAATTTCTTTCTTGTGTATTATTCAAATGCAAATAAAGCAACAAGAAGTCATAATTCAAAAAAAAGCTGTGAAAAACCCGCAAAAGAGAGAAAACTATTGTCTTGCTTTTACTTGTTTTTATGGGCATGCCAACTATAATTTTCCACGATTTTCCTGATTGCCCGCGCACTTTACGCTGCTCAATTTATCACTACGGCGCCGTTGACCAAAGCCCGTAGCCGGCAAAAGTTTTATGGCCAAGTTTGAGTTTCCTTTCAACAGAAGTTGGCCCACATTTTCATCACACACACACACACACCTTGTGGGTTTTCCCTGGCTTTTCTTGGTTTTTCTTCTTATTTCCTTGCAGCCACTCAACAGACAATTTACAGCTGGACAGCTGGCAAGGAAGCTTCCTTCCCACCTCCGTGGCCGGGCCTAATCACTTTTTGATTTATTTGCCATAGTTGCGCGTTTTGAAAGTTTTTTTTGGTTTGTTTGCCACAGTTCATATTTTTCTTTTTCCCTGTTGCTTTCTTTTGCGGTCAGCAGCAGCTGGAGAATATTGACTGCGAGATTAGGTTAAGAATATTGAAAAAGAATTCCGCGAATGCCTTTCCGCTGGCAACTGTCAACAAATCAGAAAAAATTTCATTCCCCAAATCCCCTTCGAGCTTACTTCTTTGCTTAGGCATATCAAAGAGATTTACTCATTTTAATAATTCACTTGGGGAAAAAACTGTTGAAATATACATTTTTGCCCCCGAACTATGCGCTCAAAGATACAATTCTGCGCTCCTTAAAGTTATACGCTTGAGTTTTAAATTGCTTTGCGCCCGGTTGAGAAAGTTGGCTTTGAAACTTTATGGCCAGACACATTGCTGAAATGCTCGGCTGCTCAAAGGAAACAATTGATGTCGGGGCTAACAAATAAAGTTTTCCCCATATATGTATGTGTATGTGTAAATTGTCAAAATATTTATTTAAAAAATTTCCATTAATTTGCATTAAAGTCAAAAAATTAAATTTGCAAATTTTTGTGTACATTATTTGCTTAGCGTCAACTTTGGAATTACATTCACTTTTTTTTTGCTTGACAAACGCTTGACTTCCCTTTTGGCTGTGCCTCATGAAAAATTTACTTGGCAAACCTCAAACCCCAACTGAAAACCTGTTGCTTGATGGGTGGGAACAGTTTGTAAGGTCATTTGCAATGCGCAAGACTGTTCCCTATTTCTTTCGAATTAAATGTGGCGCCAAATTCTTAAACTGTTCCCAGCTAACAGCTGAGCGTAGGCAAGTGACAAACTAAAAATTTGTACGCAAAGTATTTAAGGGAGCGACAAATTGAACGAGACAATGGCTGCTGTAAGGGAAAGTGGGCAGGAGAATCCTTGGTGTGATTTTTTTTTGTCTTCTACCTTGGCACATGGTTTTTTAAGGTTTTTTTTTTTAAGATTCTGTAGAGAAACCCTTAGGGGCTTTTTCAATTTGGTTTTTTGTTTTGTGTTATTAATTAATTAAATAAAAAAATAAAAATAAATATTCTGGAATTCGAGGGCTGTTCAACAACTGCCAATTAGGGTCTCCAAAAAAAAGTATAGAGGTAGTAGCCAGGTTATCGGAAATGAAAACGGTAAATGAGGTTATGATCAGCATTGATGTAGATCTGGCCCGTACCTCAATCATATTTTTCAATATTTTTTTAAATTGGCGGCCGTTAAAAAGAAAATTTAGATTTTTCAATTTTTTTTTTGTAGTTTAGGGTAAAAAATAAAAAAAAAATGTTTTTCCTCTTGATTGAGGTACGGGCCAGAATTACATTAATTCTGCGTCGATTGCAACATGGCTGATCGAAATCGGACTAGTATAACTTGAGCAATCATGGCTACCAGGTCAAAAAAACGTGCTGAAAGTTTTGTGCAACGTTCAAAATACTTCCTTTAGCAAAAACATTGATCAACTAAAATGGCAATATCTGCTAAACTATTTCGAATTTTTGAAAATGGTTTGAAGGGAATAAAAGTGAAATGCCCAATCTATAATAATAATGCAAAACAAAATAATCGAAAAAAAAATTTTTTAAATGTAAAGACCCTCTTAATAAAATTCTGGTTTTAGTATACACTTACCTACTAAAATGGTAAATCGTTGAAGTTCCTACTATGGTTGTTGCCTGCGCTAGTTGACCTGCGAATTGGTGGTTGTCCATGCTAGAAATATTTCTATTGTAGTTAGCTTTTTTGAGGTCGGTGGACTCTGTAGCTCAAATTCTACTAAACCGTTCCTCTTACGATTTCTTTATATAATTTGCGAGGTAACGCTGTCGAGATTTTTATTTTTATACCCGTTACTCGTAGAGTAAAAAGGGTATACTAAGTTCGCATTTCCGCATTTCCGACCCCATAAAGTATATATAATCTTGATCAGCATCAATAGCCGAGTCGATATAGACATGTCCGTCTGTCCGTCTGTCCGTCCGTCCGTCAGTCCGTCCGTCCGTCCGTCTGAACACCTAGATCTCAGAGACTATAAGAGCTAGAGCTACCAAATTTTCAGTGAAGACTTGTATTGTCTGCAGGCAGATCAAGTTAGTTTCAAATTTTTGCCACGCCCCCTCACGCCCCCGCAATTTGAAAAAAACCTTATATCTCCCACAATTTTGAAAATAGACTGTTCAAACCTTCTAGACATATATCTTAATCATCATTACCTTTCGATCCGCCATACATCATTTTTCGATCAGATCAACGATAGTAGAGTTGCCGCCCCCGCAATTTGTAAAATACCTTATATCTTCCACAGTTTTGAAAATAGATTGTTTGAACCTTGTAGACATATATTTTAATAATTATTACCTATCGATCAGCCATACATCATTTCCTGATCAGATGAGCTATAGTAGAGTTGCCTCCCCCGCAAATTGGAAAAAAACTCATATCTCCCACAATTTGGACATGTTGATATCCTGAGTAACGGGTATATCGAAGTCGAGCAGGGCCGACTTTAACTTACGCTCTCGTTTTTATTTGAACATATTTTAAAAAATCAAAATCTAGGACGTTTCTTACAAAAAAACGTTTTTATACACTTAAAAAGTGTATATAAATTTTGCCCAGAGGTTTGTAAAGCTTAGAAATATTCATTTCCGACCCCATAAACTATATATATTCTTGATCACGACGACTGAGTTCAATTCCTTCCGTCGTCCCGTCTGTCGTCTTCCGTCTGTCTGTCTTTTTACGAGCTTCTTTTGCTGCACGCAACTAATATGTCGTAACCGGCCGGATCGGATGACTACATCGTTTAGCTGCCATAGGATTTTTTGTTTTCCATCGTAGCGTCACCAATCTTAGTATATATTCGTTTTACATGCTTACACATAATACTGAACAAATTTATCAAAATCGGATTACTATATCATATAGCTGCCATAGGTACGATTGGTCAAAAAACTAGCTCTAGTGAGAAAAACTTTTTTGTTTTTCATCGTAGCGTCATCAATCGTGGTATATATTAGTTTTATATGCTTCCATACAATTCAGGAAAAATTGATTAAAATCGGATGACTATAGCATTTAGTGCCATAGGAACGATCGGTCCAAAAACTAGTTCTAATGAGAAAAACTTTTTTTTTTCCATCGTGTCACCAATCGTGGTATAGATTAGTTTTATATGCTTCCACAAAATTCGTGAAGAAATTTATAAAGAAATCGGATGACTATAGCATAAAGCTGCATAGTAAAGATCGGTATAAAAAGTAGTTCTAATGAGACAAATTTTGTTGTTATCAATGGTAGCGTTTTTTAAAAATAATAAAACATCCGTAGCCGATATTTTCTATTTTTTTCTTTGTTTTTGGCCTTGCTCTTAATTTTTTTCTGTGATTTGGCTTCTTATGGAACTCGTACATTGAGCAAAAAGCGAAGCAAACAATTTTTTTTAATAAACAAATTAAATTTAAATAAATTAAAATTAAAATTTTAAATTTGACTCACAGTACTTTCACAAAATTGCTCACAACTTCGCTATTTATACGCAGATTTTCGTCATCAATACCTTATTTTCTTCGTAAAAGTACAATATGTGAGTGTAAAAGAAAAAACCTTTTTTTGATTTTAATTTTCAACCATTTACAGATTTTAGGAAATCAAATTTCAAAATCATTTTTTTCGAAATATTTTTGCTTCTAACTTTCAAACTACTAAACCGATTGGAAAATGATCTTCAACGAGATTATTAGAAATTTCATACCCTTTTGATTTATCTCTTGCTTGACTCCATCTAAAATTTGTAACTCGAGATATGGCTTAAAAGGTATGGGTATCTAAAGAAAAATTTTTAAAATTCATTTTTGAGCTCAGCATTTTAAAATACATCATTAACAAATAATGGCTTCGATGGGTCTTTTTTTTGCTGTAAACCTAGTGTTATTAACCAATCAAATCAATTTAGTTTTTAAATACCAAGTAATCCAGTTATGAGTTATGAGGTCCACAGCGAATAATCTTTTTTTCGAGACGTCGTCGAAGATCCGCTGTCATTGGCTAATTTTTTAATAGTTTTTAATTAAACTTTCACAGAATATTCTTTAAATATTATAGATATAAGTAAATATTCATATTCAAAAAATAACATCAAATATAACAAAATATTACCCCTCTAAATAAAACACTTTTTTAATATTTATTTTTTGTAATATAATTAACTGTTTTTAATTTGCATAAATATGCACAATATGTTGCTCAATTTTTCATTTTGATATATATATATATATGTATTTTAATAGTTAAACCTAAACGCGCTTAAAGTTGAACTAAACGATAATATTTCGTATTTCTTTTTTACAGAATTTTTTCATACATGATAAATGTGTGTGTGTGTGTAATTTGCATTAGTAAATTGTTATTTGTATATAGTATATATTCTCTTATTAAAAAAATAAATCGATAAGGTTTAGGGTTTGCATTTTTGTTGCTTCTTCGTTTTTTTTTTTTTTGTTAATATTTGAAATACTTGGAATGCACACAAATAATTTGTGTTGATTTCGAATAAAGTATGTGTTTTGTTTTGTTTTAAAGCCATTAGGTTCTGGTAGTGGAATCCTATTTGATTTAAATTGGTACTTTTCCTCTAAGCATATTAAAAGGTGTAAGAAAATTCTCGTTTAATTAAAAATATATGTGAATTTGTTTGTGGTTTGTAAATATACTATATTAGATATATATATATATATATATGTCGTTTTCAATAATTGAATAATTGGACCATTTGTTTTTGTTGTAATTGTTGTTGTGGCTAATTATATATGTTACTTGATCCGCACAATTTCCCAGGTAACTTTTAATATAAATTTAAATATTTATTTAGCTTAAATTTCGTTGCCCCTTGCCTAGGCTCGATTAACAATTTTGTTGAAACGCGATAACTATGGATTTGTTTATTGCCTTGCTTAGCAAATTCGTTAGATTGGTGCATATAACAAATTCTTATATATAAATATTTCTTTTGTTTGTTTCGGATTAGGTAGAGCTAAACGTAACAACTTGGCCCCCAATATTGAAGTCTAACATTTGTGGATTTGTGTTAACGGGTATGTACATAGCAAATTGTCTCCTCTTCTAATCAGTGCACAGCATCAATGTCTCGCTGGGCACGTGATATTTTCAGCTTATCCTTGGGCGTATTATCCTCTCCCGATTCTAGGGCAAACATTTTCATTTTCTCCTTGAAGGAGAGCTTCTCGGGTACCGCATCGCCAGCACGTTGTTGCTGCTGTTGTTGTTGCTTTTCCGCCAGGCGGCGCTGACGAGGATCTCTGTCAAGTAAAAGAGAAGAATTTAATTAAAATATATTACAACAGTTGAAGTAATTAAACTTTCTTTCTTCTAGCATCATTGAATATTACCTCGTTTAAACACACACAATTTTTCATGATAAATTCCCTTCAAAGTATGCTATATTCTTGAATGGGATTAATTAAGCAACATTTTTCTTTTATATTTGCCTTAAAACGTATTTTATTTTGTATAATTTTAGCTGCTCCGACAATATGATATGATTAAATGACTGCAATTATGTCTGACACTAACATCACCGACTCGTTCAAATAGATAAATATTAAATAAAATAAAGTTTGCATACTTTTAAGGGCATTTATCATGATAAATTTTGTTTGTTTAAATGTAGTATATGTTAAAAACAATTGGGCTAATCTTTCCCATGCCATCAATCTCTTCACCAGGAGTGTCCACAGCCTATGCCATCACAGCTAATTTGTTTTTTTTTTTTAGAAATGCGGCAGCCTTAGACACAAGTCTCGATTATAACCGGTTTTTATTCATCACTTTCTTGTGGTTGTTTTTGTTTATTAACTGATTTCAAACATATTTAAAGCTTGGACGGAGATGCTCCTGGTACTAAATTACACAGGCCAACAGCCATTTTGCTCTAGCCTTCTCGATGCAAAATTCTGTTCCTATTCTGTGCCCTGATTTCAAAACATGGCTTCGTTTTTTTCCTATCAGCTCTTGATTTCAAGAAATCGCGGAAAATCCATTTCGCAGGTTTTTTAGCTTATGGAAATGGACACTACATACATCAATGCAGCCTTAAAAAAATTAATCGAGCCGCATCCCGAAGTGACTAAATTGGACCTTGAAGATTTATAGCAAATTTTTTAAAATAAACACATCCGCTATTTTTATGATTTTTGTCACGAAAAAGTGAATTAAAATTTATTGCAGGACTACTAGATTGATTCACAAAATGTGTATAGGATATATGAAAAGTATACTCGATTTAACATAGCTCTTAAATTAATAGTCAAACAAATGTACAATAACATTCCAGTAGTACTAGATTCAAAAAGCTCTTGATTAATATAAAATAGCGTCGAGAAGGCTGGAGCAAAATGACTGTTGGCCTGTGTTATAGGTACATTCAAAGCTAAGTTTTGTTAATTGATTAAATGTTAGTTGAACTTAGAAAAATGTGATTTTCTGCAGTTCTCTGGTCTACATCGATTTTTTAAAACACGTCCTCTGCACTGCAAAGCAAAATTCTGCGAATTGGGCGACTCTTTTTGTATGAAGCTTTTTTCAGAAGTTTTTGAAATAATATAATTTTTATTTTCTAATTTACCAAAATTTTTAAATATTTTCTCTTTCATTTTTTATAAGCAGCTAAAAGCCCTATACGGACCTGCGAAGTAACGCGAAGTTTCATACAAAATTTGTGGGAAGAAGAAGCAGAAGTTATGATTATTTCACCCTTTAAGCCCTATACGGACCTGCGAAGTAACGTGAAGTTTCATACAAAATGCTGGTCGAGAAGTTACTTAGCTTTGTAAAAAAAATCAACATTTCTAGCCAATTAGTGTGACCATCGCTATGGAAATTGAATAATACCAATAAACTCAAGATTTTGTGTAATTTCTTAATAAATCTGGGCACACTAGACTTACGTTCCACCTTGACGTAATATATGGTGAAGTAAGCTAAATTACTTACTTCGCAGGTCCGTATAGGGCTAAAAGATTTGGTGATATTCTAAATAAATCGGGTCACACTAGACATACGTTCCACCTTGACGTAACATATGCCGAAGTAAGCTAAATTAATTACTATAGGGCTTTAAGCCCTATACGGACCTGCAAAGTAAGTAATTTTGCTTATTTCGGCATATATAACGTCAAGGTGGAACGTAAGTCTAGTGTGGCCAGATTTATTAAGAAATTAAACCAAATCTTGAATTTCGTGGTATTTTTTAATTACCTGCGCGTTGGTCACACTACTCGATTGCTGTTGTTTTGATAGAGATAATCAATTTCTCAACAACTTTGAAAAAGTTTCTATAAAAACTGTTTTGATATGTCACACATCATGAATTGATCCAGTTAACATTTATTTTCATGTAGAAAAAAATTCCATCCTCATCAACATCATATATGTAGCAGTGGAACTAGGCTATTAAACATTTAACTAGTTCCAAGCTGGAGTGAACCGGTATAAAAATGGTTTAGAGCAGCGGTGGGCAATAAAACATTACTAAAAGGCGCAACAGCAACAAAATGCATATAATTTCGCTTAGAGCGGATTTACGGGATAATGCATAATTTGAAGTTTAGGTTTGAAATTGGTTGTTTGATATTTTCTCGGATTCAAACTGATTTCGAAACAATTTGAACCGGCTCAAAAGTGGTTTAGAGCCATATATCAGACATTTTTTAAACTATGAACCTCCTATACGTAAGACATTTTGTCGGATTACATCCGATTCCAAACCATATTCTGAGCCATATTTCAGAAATTATTAAAGCAACGAGTTTGTATTTATGTTTGAAAATTTGGAGTTAGATATTTTTTCCTTCTGGTAAAAACTGGAACAAAACCCTTTTGGAACCAGTTCAAATGTGGAAAGCGATTTCCAACCGGTAGAAACTATCTCATAATGGTATCAACAAGATTTCCGAATTTTGTGAAAGAAACATATCGGTATATGGGATAATCTAAACTTTATTCTATGATAAAGATTGAAATTAACAGGAACTACTACTGGTTTTTACAAGTGTTATTATGTAGATGTTTTTAAAAACTTTTTTTTAGTGGATTTATGATATTATAGAATTCGATATTTTGAAAAATATTGACAACCCTGGCTCAGTTATAATTCTACATAGACTTGACGATGCTTCTTATAATAATTTTCTCTGCACTGTTAAAATGCTGTTAAGCTGTACATACCTGTAAACCTCTTGGGCACCAATAACTCCCGGTGTCGATTGCACTGAGGTATTCCAAAGGGCGGCATCTGGTGTAGCAGGCATGGAGGGCAGCAGGGAGGCATCTATATTATGCTGTAAATACTGTTAAAAAAATTCAATGAGTCTTTTGGTTAACCTATAACAAATCTCTTAAAAAAAGCTACACTTACATCTTCCCTGATGGTATCCAAATCCGGCTGCTCCATTAGATAGTTTTCCATTAAATATTGCTGCTGTTGCTGTTGGCTAAGGTTCTCCTCATCATGAAAGCTCACTCGCTTATTATCTCGCTGCATTAGAGGCGGCGGTGGAGTGCCCAAGCCACCACCCATCATCATGCCCGAGGCCGATACATAGGCCGCATTCAGTTCCATGGCACTGATGGGTGAGGCCTGCATGGTGTTGTTGTTGATGTTATTCAAATTGTTATTGTTGTTGTTAGTTTGAGCCTTCTTAAGCTCCTGATTGCTGTTGGTTGAGGAGGTCTTGAGCAGTCCCATGGCTGCGCTGGTGTTGCTGGTGCCGCCTCTTAACTTTTGCTGGGACATAATCAAATATGAACTATTCCTTTCGGGTGGCGGCGGTGGTGGCACGACTGCATCCAAAGGTCTCATTATTATTATCCTTATCCAGGAGGTTGAGTTGTGTTAAATCCTTGGCCAAACTGGAAATGGGATGTTCGGTGTGCAAATGTCGCTCATCGGCAAAACTGGCGGATTTTTGTGACTTTGAGGGTGAGGAAGGGGCACCACCACCACTGCCACTGGCCCCGCCCTCCGAGTAACGATTGTGTTTGAGTATGCTCTTGGGCTGTGGTTGGGGCTGCGGTGGCTGCTGCGGTGGCACTGGACTGGCCGGACTGGATTCGGTTATTTCGGCCAATTTGATTTCCGTCTGGCGATAATTGGTAATGGGCGTTTGTATGGCACTCATTTGACCGCCCGCCGCCAATCTAAACAGCTCCTGTACATTCTCTTTGTCATATGGCTGCTCCTGGTCCTGCTCCTCCTGCTCCTGCAGCTCCAAGGCACGACGCTCAAAATCACGCTCCAAGATGAGAGTCTTAAGCTGCTCCTCCTGCTGTGGCGAGCGGGATATAAGCTGGGAGAGCTCAGCAATTTGTTGCTCACGCCAGTGACGTATATGCTCACGTCTCATTTCCAAATCCTTTTCACGCTCCTCACGCTCCCAGGGATTGCCACTGCCACTGTGTAGGGACGGTCGGTTCGTTGCTGGAGGATTACCGGGCACATAGCTACCCTTGGGTGGATCCAAAGTGCTGGCCACATAGTTTAGGCCGGGTGCCAACTGTTGGGTGGCCTTGAATAGGGGATGTGTGGCGGTGGGCGGCAGGGGTGGCTTATCCTCAGCCAGGGCATGATAAGCGGCTTGTGACAAACGCTGTTGTTGTTGTGTTGTTGGGGCTTGGGAGCAGTGCTGGGCGGCTTATTGGGTGACTGCAGGCTGCCCAAAGGTTTGGGTGGCAAAGCAATAAAATTGGGTGAAGGTTGCTGCTGTTGTTGCTGGAGTTCGTAGAGCGTGTTGGGCTCATGTAGCTGACTGCGTCGGGCCTGATGAAAGTCTAGGCCTGCCGCATAATCGTTAACATTTTGCATGCTCTGACTGCTAATCAGGGAGGAGGTGGGCTGCTGTTGCTGTTGTTGAAGTTGCTGCTGCTGTTGCTGCTGCTGTTGTTGTTGCTGATACATGTTGCTTATGTTGGGCATGGAGGGAGCCATCATTTGCTGCAGGCGTAAAGTATGTTGAAAGTTTTGTTGACTCTTAGCGCGATTGTTTAGAGTCAGCTGTTGTTGTTGTGGCCCATTGAGATTGCTGCTGCTGTGTGCAAATTGCTGCTGTTGCAAGGCATGTTGCTGTTGTTGTTGCTGCTGCTGATGTAACTGCTGTTGAGACGTTTGTTGACTGTGATAATAGGCGGATACTGGACGACTGGGTGGTAAATTAGCATTGGCCTGCAAAAGTTGTTGCTGCTGTTGCTGGTAAGATTGCTGCTGTTGCTGCTGTTGTTGTTGTGGTGCGCCGGCCACCACAAGCGGGGAATTGCCATTGTAGCCGCTCATGGCGGCATGTGAGGACATGGGCGGTCTATAAAAGTTGAATTAAAATAATAATAAGTTTTTCAATTGTTCATAATTGTTGCTGTTGCTGTTGTTGCTGTGGGTGTGGGTAACAATTTATAATTACAAAACGTGCGCTAAAACGATTTGTCTTAATTGCATTTGTGTGCCTGTGCCCGTGTCTGTGCCTGTACAACATTAACCACTCTCATCCATTAATTACTCACGTACTTGGCTCATTTCTACTAGTTGATATTCACTTTTAATTGGTATACAACCATAAAGTAATTTCTTTAAACGTAATGACATCCTAGAATTACACACAGGAGAAAGGTAAAAAAAAAAAACAACAACAAGAAGTTTTAGCTACTAATTTAGTTACCACACAACAGCAACAACAACATGCAAATATGTTGTTAATTATTAATGACCCTCAAGGCGAGAAGGTGGAAAGGACTTGGTTATGTTGTTGGTCACAGTTGGTATTTTGAATAATTTGGTGAATTTAGTTGGTTTTTATTTTCTTTTACGTATAGCTCTAATATCGTTCATCTGATCGAAAAACAATGTATGGCGGGGCGACTCAAAATAAGTGGTAGAATATATGTCTAGAATGTTCGAACTATCTATTTGAAAATTGTGGGAGTTATTAAGTTTTTTTTTAATTTGGGGAGGCAGGGGGCGTGGCAAAAAATTAAACCAAACTTGATCTGCCTGCAACTATAAGAATTATATGTTCCATACACTTCAAACCTGGTATCTTACCATCTCTGAGATCTCTTCGTTCATACGGACAGACAGACGGACAGACGGACATGGCTATATCGACTCGGCTGTTGATGCTGATCAAGAATATATATACTTTATAGGGTCGGAGATGCCTCCTTCTAGCTGTTACATACATTTGCACAAACCCAATATACTCTGTGTACCTTCGGTACAGAGTATAAAAATAAGAATTTATATATTTATATCCCTAGGATGTAAGAATGCTGGATATCTATATCGATATTGAAAAAGGATTATTTCGATATTGATATTTTGTTGACAAAATAATCGATATACTCGACCTTACCCTTACACCTTAGTGCGGAATGAAATACGAACAATTTTCCCAGGGCACTTACAAAGTTTTAGGAAAGGCAACCACAAGACGAACTGTAGGAAAAGCATTAGTACTATTCCAGCATTCATTGCACCAAAGATAATCTTTCTATAACGCACAATAGCAATCAGCCGAAAAATTAAATATTTCATTATTTTTCGGGTTTTTTTAAAACTTGTTCTTTTCACTATCATCAAAAGATTGTATTATGGATAAGAATGTGGCCCAATAAAGGCCAATCGAAAAATTGTTGGCCAATTTGAAAAGAAAGGTGTACGGCAAAGCGTACGAGTATTGAGGTAATTCATGTGTCATTTAACGCGTGCATCTTGCATGTAACAGAGAGAAGGAAGCATCTCCGACCTTATAAAGCCGAGTTGATTACGCGCTGTCTGTTTGTCCGTCCCTTCGTCAAGTCTGTCTGAACACCTAGATCTCTCATTGTCTGCACGCTTTATTAAAAAAATCTAATAAATTCTCAGAAATATCGGATAATATATAGCGGAGATATACAAATTTTACCTTTTGAGGAAGATGATTTATTTTGAGAACATCTGATCCATCCATAAATCAAGAAACATCTGACTTCAGAGACCAATTTGGACTCTTTTGCATGATCGAATATTGCGCGTTTGATTTTTTACAGAAGCATTGATATGTGCTTTGTCGAATTGGCCAGATCAATTCAGAAATAAATGCCTATTGTGACCTCAAGAAATTCGTAAGGGTAAAATGTACTACAAGTCCGTTTTTCTGCCATCTCTTGGGAACAGTGTCCCGTGCACTCCATACTTATATAATTAGTTAAAGATAGGGCTGCACCAAAAACACTGTGGCCCTGTGTAATCATTAGAAAGAGATTTTAGGAAGATGCGTTGAGTTAGGTGCTCATTGGAGCCAAGAAGCCGAATCGGTTGTCGGAAGTTTTTATAGTCGAAGCCAAGCGCCCGATGGCATTGAGCTTCGTGGTGAAAAAAGCTATGCTCTGGGAATTTGTCTTTTCTTCCGTCTAGAACTTAAAAATATCGATGAAAATATCTCAAACGAGAAGGCAAAGCTAACTTCGACTGTGCCGAAGTTTTAATACACTTGAAAAACTTTTCTCCAACTGATTAAACCGGTAAAATATATATAGGATATAGATATCAGATATTTAAAATTTTTTAATCATTGAAAATAAAAATTTGATACCATAAAAAAACTTTTCTTAGTAAAACACATTTTCCGACCGATCGGTCCTATGGCAGCTATATGCTATAGTCATCCGATTTTGATCAATTTTTCTGTATTATGTAAAAGCATATAAAACTAATATATACCAAGATTGGTGACGATACGATGGAAAACAAAAAAGTTTTCCTCACTAGAACTTGTTTTTTGACCGACCGTTTATATGGCAGCTATATGCTATAGTCATCCGATTTTGATAAATTTTTCCAAATTATATGAAAGCATTTAAAACTAATATATACCAAGATTGGAGACGCTACGATAGAAGACAAAAAGTTTTTCTCACTAGAAGTAGTTTTTTTTGACCAAACGTTTATATGGCAGCTATATGCTATAGTCATCCGATTTTTGATAAATTTTTTTCAGAGTTGTGTGGAAACATATAAAACTAATATATACTACGATTGGAGACGCTACGATGGAAATCCAAAAAGTTTTTTCTCACAAAAGACTTATTTTTCGACCGATCGTTCTTGGCAGCTATAAGATATAGTCACCCTGATCCGGCCGGTTCCGACATATTAGTTGCGTGCAGAAAAAAGAAGACTCTGTGCAAGATTTCAGCTCGATAGCTTTAAAACTGAGAGACTAGTTCGCGTAGAAACAGACAGACAGACAGACAGACAGACAGACAGACAGACAGACGGACGGACGGAAATGAACTCAGCTCGTCGTCCTGATCAAGAATATATATAGTTTATGGGGTCGAAATGAATATTTCTATGCGTTACAACTTCTGGGCAAAATTAATATACACTTTTCAAGTGTATAAAATATTCAGATACTCGATATTTAGCGTTAGTAAAATATCCGATATTTATATATTGGTTTTCCAACAAAAATATCGATATTTGATATATCGATAATATTTTCCGCATCCCCAGTTGGATGCATCTTTTTTTTTATAGACAACTAACTTTGGGTTGTTCAGAGTGAGTGAACAATAATTAGTTGATCACTAAACTGAACAAGTGAACATGTTCTTCAATTGTTCTTTTTTGTTCAGTGTCTCTTGCTCCCTGACTCTTGTTCAGTGAGTCTTATTCAGTGGCTCTTTTTTCGTGACTCTTGTTCAGCGTTCCATGTTTAGTGACTCTTGTTCAATTCAACAAAGGAGCTGAACAACAGAACAACTGAGCAATTTGAGTTTGACGAGATTTACAGATAAAAAGCAAACTTCATGAAGATTTCTTAGTAGACGAGAGATTTAAATGTAAATCTATTCTTGATTATTTATAGAACGTTTAATACGTCTAAAAGAATTCCCCCTGAATATCACGCCTACTCACAAAATTTCATGAAGTATGCTTCATGATTTACTTTGAAAAAAGAACAAGTGAACATGTTGAGTTAATTCACAATTTTTTTTTTTGTTAAAAATTTTTTTATATGTTTTTTTAATTGTATTTTATTTCTTTTTTTTTTTTTTTTTTTATATTTTTATATTTTTTTTTTTTTCAAAGTTCTTGGTTTTGATTAGATATCAAGACAGACGGTGTTAACGGTCTAAACATTATAATATATATGTGGCGGTTACCATCTTAGATTTACATCGATTCCGAGTAAACATAATTGTATAGTCATCAGAACTAAATGGGTAGACCAAATTTCAGATAAATTGGTGAACAGAAAGAAGGTAAAATATCAATTACTAGATTAGACTTTGCCTTTTTGTCGTCGTCAAACATTCTCTAAATTTTGGTGAGAGATTTTATTTTCATATTTGAAAGGTACTTGAAAGGTTTCTACCTTCCTTCCGATGGCTGCAAGCGGCTTTAAGCCGGTTTAAAAGGTCGAGGAAAATTTCAAACCACATCAAAAGACGATATTCAGCAGAGAATTGACTGAATTCACTCGTCAAAAAATATGGAAGCTGACTAAGGAAGTAATGGTACATCCACCTTATAACCCCGACCTTGCACCTTTCGCTACAATCTCCAACTTTAATGATTTTCCTCTAGTCTTTCCAACTTAAATGGTCTGACAAGACGATATTCAGCAGAGAACTGAATGAATTTACTCGTCAAAAAATATTCCAGCTGAATAAGGAACACCATATATCCCCGACCTTGCACCTTTCCATTCAATCTCCAACTAAAACCAATCAAGTGTGTAACCACCATACAAACCACCAAAACCTGCAAATCCCCACACAAACAGCGAAAACAAAAACAAATTCGTCGGTCAGTGAAATGTCAATGAATTTTAAATGTCGTACACATATGACCATAACCCGCCTTCTCACACTCGTGTATACCAAGGAATATACATACCTTTCGTTCAAAATCGGTTGGCTTTGATTTTGTGCCCGATACACACTCAGATTCTGATAGAAGCCTTGCTCGTTGCCATTTCCATTTGCATTTGCATTGTTGTGGCCACCATTTGGCTGACCCAACATTGCTCCACCACCTCCTCCACCTCCGCCCAGGGCTGATGTGTTGTTATGCAAACTGTGCGTGCTGCGTGACTTGGAATTGGCCAGAGCTAGAGAGAGAGAGAGAGTGAGTGGGACGGAAATCAATTAGACTCGGGATTAAATATCGATTAGATTAAGTTAGATTGAATTGTGGGGTTAACCCACTGTGCTGTGTGCTGCGGTTAGTGTGTGAAATGGATGGTGCACAAATTCCACTTACATATGGTACCAGATCCCGTGTGATGATGCAGGGCCGGCACCGATTTGCTATTGGGCAGGTGTGCAGCTAAAGGATTGATGATGCTACTATTGATGCTGTTGATATTGTTGCTGTTGTTGTTGTTGTGGTGACTCTGGTTTAGGTGCTGGCTGAGGCTGTGACTGGTATGGCTATTGGCAATCAGTGGACCACCGATAACGCCCAGGGATTTGGACGATTCGGCGCCACCCATGCGCGTCAGATCGCGCTCGGACATGCGTCGATTACCTGATTATCAATCCATTTGTGTGCATGAGTTGGGTAGGGTAAGTAGGATTCGGTGCAGAAAGAGACAGATGACAGAGAGATAAGGGTAAATTAGTAATTTGCAAATTATTGTCACATTTGGGGCTGTTTGGTGGTAAAATTTAAGAGTAATCCATTTTTAATTTATTGTGCATTCAAAAAGTAATTAAACCAGGCAAAAATCAATTCAACATACACATGGAATATTTACAAAGTACAATGGCTACAACAACATAGCAACAACAACACAAAAAACAATTTGTAAATAAATATTTAATTTGCAAATTGAATTAAATTGCAAATATCAACAATGAAAAAAAAGAAGGAAAGTACGCATAAAATAAAATTACAAACAGGCTGAAAAAAGCGTATAAATGGATGCGGTAAAAAAAGCAATTTCGCATATAAAATTTATATAAAGGGATTTCATTAATGACTTTTTGTTTGTTCAATTCAAGAGTTGCGAAGGCCAACTAACGAATTTTTTCAATGAATAGAATACGAACAACTCTGGACTAATTGACAAAATCTCAGTGAATACCAAAGCAGAAAAAAATACAGTTTAAATAAGGGCAAGTCCGAACCTGAACTTGAACCAGAAGCGAAGCACAAACTAGAAGGGTTCGGTTAAAAAAACTAATCGAATTCTAATCAATTTGTCGTTCCTATATAAATCTCCATATCCTATTGACTGATTAATCAACGCCCAGGCCAAACGGCTTAGCACAATGTTGATAATTTACTTAGATACTTATTTCGGAATGAAAACTGGGGCATTAAGTGGATGCCCGCAAAAGTTTAAAAGGGGAAACTTTACAATGTTTAACATACGATTGATTTTTATATTTGGGTTCTATAGATTCTCTGCAGATTTTGTTCCCTTTTTTCACTAAAAGTTAGTGTTATATACGTGGGTTGCTATTTAAGTTTCTGGCCTAGGTCACTTCTAGCCATTTTAGGACCAATTGGCCTTTTCCCAAAAAAAGTTTGAACTTTTATCGATAAAAGCTCCATACAACTCTTTCATGTGTCACACGTTTGATATCGATTAACGATTAATCAAAAACTTACCTCGGCAGAAAAATGGAATTAACTCGTGAACATTTTCGTGCAATCATTTTTCACAACTTTCGACGTGGATTATCACGACAAGAGTGCAACGATGAACTTAAATCTTTGTATGGCGATGAAGCACCATCCTATAGCACTGTGAAAAATTGGTTTAATGAATTCAATCGCGGGCGACGCTCGACGAAGGTCGTCCAAAAACAGTCGTTGTGCCAGAAAACATTGATGCCGTGCGTGAACTGATAATGCAAGATCGTTATGTGACATACCGTGAGATAGAGGCATCCTTGGGCATTTCTTCCACCAGCATACATTCGATATTGCATAAACACCTGGGCGTAAAAAAGGTTTGTTCTCGTTGGATCCCGCACAATTTGACAATCGCTCAAAAAAAAAGCTCGTGTGGATTGGTGCAAAGAAATTTTAAAAAAATATAATCGCGGTGTTTCAAAAGACGTTTATAAGATCGTCACAGGTGACGAATCATGGATCTATGCTTATGAGCCCGAAACAAAACAGCAATCGACCGTGTGGTTCTTCGAAGACGAGCCAAATCCAACGAAAGTCGTTCGTGGAAGAAGCACTTCGAAGCAAATGGTCGCCTGTTTCTTCGGTAAAACAGGTCATGTGGCGACTGTTCCGCTTGAGCAACGTAGGACGGTCAATTCTGAGTGGTACACCACAATTTGTTTGCCTGAAGTCTTCGGAGAAATTCGAAAAACGAACAAGAGAAGACAGATCATTGTGCACCATGACAATGCGAGCTCACACCAGAGCCTTTTTGACCGCCCAAAACGTCGAATTGATGGATCATCCGCCTTACAGCCCTGACTTGGCACCCAATGACTTCTTTTTATTCCCGCACATCAAGGGAAAAATGTGTGGTCAACGATTTTCGTCGCCAGAAGATGCTGTTGAAGAGTTCAAAAACCATGTTTTGGAGGTGTCTCAATCGGAGTGGAAAAAGTGCTTCGACAATTGGTTTGAGCGCATGCAAAAGTGTATAAATCTTGCTGAAGAATATTTTTAAAAACAATAAAACCATTTTTGATCATAAATATTCGCGTTTTCATTATTATTAGGCCAGAAATATATATATAGCAACCTACGTATAGGTTCAGTTTAATATGGTTGGTTTTATATGATTCTGAAATATCATTAATCTGTTCTAAAAAATGCTCTTATGTTGTGTTGGATTTTTACGACCTTCCTACACCCTTTCAGCACTTTGAACGGATTCAGACATATTTTATATCCTGAGGGTCAGAAGTTAACATGAAGTTGAACTGAATTTAATATATATTTAATCAGCATCAACCTTGTCGATCTGCTGTATAAACGCATCGATCTCAAAGACTTGTAAGAGTTAGATTCACGCGCTTTTGCTTGTAAGTAGGTGTATACCATAGGCAGAAAATTTCCACCCCGCACTTCTTCTCATTAAGCTTATACGAAACGAATCTATCTACAATCTATTGCTTAATATAAAGTTGCCCTAGATACAGAACATATAAAAAATACAAAGCAACTGAGTCTATCAGCTGAGAAAAGAGTAAATGAACAAAAGTGAAATACTGAGTAAACAATCGCTAAGCACCAATTAACTGAAAAAGTAAAAAAAAAAAACAAAAAAACTGAGTGATCAGTTAGTTAAAAATGGGCCCACACACGACATGATCAGCTTAACAAAACTACTCTTATTACTTATACTTTTCGGGGGTCTTGTTAAATTGAGATTTGGAAAAGCTCCATATAAAAATCATATTAAACAAAAGAGGAAAAGTAGGCTACATAAATTACCAAGAATTATATCATTGATCAGGGAGCAAGTAATTCTGCTGAACGCGGCCAATGAGTCACTGAACAAAATAAAGAATTTAAAGAACAACGTGTTCCCTTAAATAATGAGTCACTGAACAAAAACAAGCAGTTATTAGTTTAGTTTACCGAACAACTCATTTTTGTTCTCTCACTTATGAACAATTTTACACAATTCCAAGTGTGCTACAAATTGCTTTCGACCCAAAAATTACGGACATAATATGAAAATTGGATCAGAACACATGGGTTTAAGTATTTTTTTAATATGCAAAATGAATCAAATGAGCAAAGTTTTATAAGTGAATCATTCAAGTTGATTCGAGTTTGAAAAAAGAAGACAAAAACTTGTGGTTTAAAAGAAACTCTAAAAATGAAAATAAGTGTAACAAAGAAAGCAACCAGTTGTCTGATATTTACAAGCAAGGCTATCGTAATATAACACCTAATTTCAACTTTCTGTTATGCCAACGCTTTTTAAAATTAAATGAACGAATACTAATCATATCAAAACAACTTTCTTACAAGTATATCAAATAAAAAACTCTACTTCTATCTAGAGAAAGAAAATCTTAAGGCTGGCTTCACACTGTTTTACTCATGACAATCTAGTAGGCCCTTTTTATGTCTTGTTTTTATTGTGAATAGCTTGTCATTTGACATAAAAAACAATACAACATGAAGGCTTACTAGATTATCAAGTCTCATGCGTCGATCAATGTGAACTCAGAGCCTAAGGGTAGTTTATTCAGTTTCAAGTTTTTGAAATCTAGGTGGGATATAGAGAAAATGTATGTGGCATTTACTTAATATCCACCTAGATTTTAAAATGAGAAAACATCCTTGAGTAAAACCAAGAACAAAGAGAAGAAAAAACTAAAAGCAAATCTATTAAATAACAACAACGAGCACCTCGGTGCAGCACAATTGGTCAGTCATCTCTGTTGTGTGGGGCACATCATCATTCCCAGTTCATCCTCAACCAATTCAACTTCATTTAGTCGATTATCAGCAGGCAAATCAAGTAAATCACAATGCGTACAACAGTTTGAAGTGCAATCGCCAGTTGAGGAACATGAATCAGCATCGGAGTAATCATTTGAGGCATCCTGCTGCTGGCAGGAGGACAACAGCAATTTGGCTGACGAGGGGGGTGAGACGGGGCGGCGTTGACCATGATGATGATGATGATGATGATGATGATGCCGATGTTGCTTAAGGGCGGCTGCTGCCGCTTCCTGTTGTTGCTGTTGTTGTTGTCGCTGTTGCTGATGGCGTTTCAGTTGCCTTACACTGGCAACTTGACGATTGCTGCACATGACACTGCGACGACAGGTTATATGACGTGAGAGTTTCTCTTCTTCCTCCTGACAACTGTCATAGCATTTGAAGCTGGAGGAGGATGGCTGATGTTGCTGCTGTGTTTTGCCTTTACAATGCCCGCAACAGGGACAATCGCACACTTTTTTTATTGGCCAACTTGATATCATAATCTTTACCCAAACTGCCAAATAAACTCCATTCTTTAAGCTGCTTTAATATATCACCCCGTTCACTTTGGCTTAACCTCGAATCTACGGAAGGATTCAGGGCTGAAGTGGATTTGGATTTATTTTTAAAATTTGCATCTAAATAGGCGGCCATTTCACGCACCTTTCCCTGACCCAAAGGTGGCAGCAGCCGAGGACTAAGATTCACTTGGCTGGAGGAGCGACCTCGACGACCAGTACCAGGACGATTTGCAGTGCATTTGGTGCTTGTATTTACAGTAGAAGTGCAGGAGGAACTTTCATTTTCACACAGATTAGGAACTTGTATGGGATTACAGGAGAAGGAGGTGGTGGCGGCACCCACACCAGACCTTTTATGTGAACGCTGCGTGTTGAGCTGACGTTGCTGACGTAGCAGAGGCATACGCTCTATGGACTCACTGGAGGAGCGTTGACTATTCGAGCCAGAGCCACCGGAACCATAACCAGGAACCGAGGAACAATTGGTGGCTCGCTTGCTATTAAGTTCCTTGCGTATTTTCTGTATCAAGGGGAGACGCTCATTCAAGGATTCGGTGGAGGAGGCGGTAAAATTGCTAATGGCATCATGGGTATGATATTTTCTATCTATGCCGGCGGCTGCTGCCTCCTCGCTGGGCTGTTCCAAATCAAAGCTAACTGTTTTACGATAGCCCGCCGCTGCAGTATGACGTTTGACTGTGGAAGAAAAGCTGGAGCTGGAGCCAGAGGCTAAGATGGTTGGTCTTTGTAGCTGTTGCTGCTGCTTCTCTTCCTCCTCCTCGTCGTCTATAAAGGGTATGTCATACGAGTCCGCCATAGAGGCTATACCCTCCTCATTCAAGGGCTGATGAGCCTCACTATAGCTGGCCAAGTTGGCAAAGGATTCCTGTGAGTTACGTGCCTCCTCCTTAGGCTCATCCTGATACTCCTCTATGTAAATGGAAGGTGGCGGTGTGCGTCTTAGCGGACGCAAAGGACTAAAATGTGTGGGGCCCATTGCTACGGGTGCAGCCTGTTGATAATAGCCTGGCTCATTGGTTAAATATAAACTGCTGGCAGATCGGGCTATGGGTCGTGTATCTCTATATCGGGGATCTATATGCAATTGATGACCCAAAGCGCAAAGTTCCTCCTGCAGGCAAGAGGCACTCAAACGACGTACGGGCGGTGAGCTAGCTCTCATGCAGGCAAAGGATTCACGACGACTGCGATTAAGGCTATCATCCGAAATGGAATTGTTATAAAAGCGTGCCTGTTGCTGATAGGAGGAATGTCGTCGTTGTTGTTGTTGTTGTTGATATTGCTGATGTAGAAAGTTGCTCGCGGGAGCTTCTTTAAGGTTAGCATGTTAGAAGGATTGGGGGGGTAGTTACTGGGTTAGCTTACACTACCTTTGATATAGTGTGTGTGTGTGTGTTTAAGTGTGTGTGAGTGTTTTTAGCTGCCTACCCAACACCTGGAGAGGCTAGTACTCACCACGCTGTATCACCGGACTGGGCTGTTGCAGCAGCGTGGCCAATCCATGATATATAGCTCCCTGTTTGGCCACCTCCAAACCTACCACAGGACCCGTTCTCACCAAATAATCAGCGGCCCTTAAAATAAAAAAAAGGGACAAATTTTTAATTACCCTTTTACCATTAAAAATGTTCAACCACTCACCTCTCCTGTGTAATGCCTATAAGACTTTGTCCATCCACACGCAAAAGTTGATCCCCCGCCTGCAAACGGCCATCCGCATCGGCTGCTCCACCCGGCACCACACTCTTTATGTAAATACCCAAACGCTCTTGACCCGCACCCTTGGCCGCCACTATGGACAAGCCCATGCCATTGCTGTTCTTATGTAGCTTAATCAATTGCAACTCAGGCTGGGGTAGCTTATTGGACATGGCGCTGGAGCTGCGAGCCTGTGAGCATAAAAAAAAAGAGAAGAAAAAAATATATAAGTGGATAAATACGTAATACGTTTCGATTTAAGCGTTGGGTTGGATACACTCCAAAGATGTAGTCTGAATTAAATTAAAGAAGAAATTAAATCCTTGATATTTGTGTCATTTGATTTGGTATCTTTATTACTAAGATTATGCTATTAAAAAAAATAGAAGGCTAACATCGGCGTAGCCCTTGCAGTCTTCGAAAGGCGCTACCATTGATAACAAAAAAGTTTTTCTCACTAGAATTTGTTTTTAGACCGATCGTTCCTATGGCAGCTATATGCTATAGTCATCCGATTTCGATTAATTTTTCCAGAATTGTGTGGAATCATATAAAACTAATATATACAACGATTGGTGGCGCTACGATGGAAAACAAAAAAGTTTTTCTTACTAGAACTAGATTTTGGACCGACCGTTTATATGGCAGCTATATGCTATAGTCATCCGATTTTGATAAATTTTTCCAGAATAGTGTGGAAGCATATATAACTTATATATACCACGATTGGTGACGCTACGATGGAAAACAAAAAAGTTTTTCTCATTAGAACTAGTTTTTGGACCGATCGTTCCTATGGCAGCTATATGCTATATTCACCCGATTTTGATACATTTTTCATGAATTGTGTGTAAGCATATAAAACTAATATATACAACGATTGGTGGCGCTACGATAAAAAACAAAAAAGTTTTTCCTACAAGAACTAGTTTTTGGACCGATCGTTTTATGGCAGCTATATGCTATATTCACCCGATTTTGATACATTTTTCCAGAATTGTGTGGAATTATATAAAACTAATATATACCACGATTGGTGATGCTACGATGGAAAACAAAAAAGTTTTTTTCACTAGAACTGGTTTTTGGCCCGACCGTTTATATGACAGCTATATGCTATAGTCATCCGATTTTTATAAATTTTTCCAGAATAGTGTGGATGCATATACAACTTATATATACCACGATTGGTGATGCTACGATGGAAAACAAAAAAGTTTTTCTCATTAGAGCTAGTTTTTGGACCGATCGTTCCTATGGCAGCTATATGCTATATTCACCCGATTTTGGTACATTTTTCATGAATTGTGTGGAAGCATATAAAACTAATATATACAACGATTGATGGCGCTACGATGGAAAACAAAAAAGTTTTTCTCACTAGATCACTAGATCTAAATTTCAGCTCGATAGCTTTAAAACTGAGGAACTAGTTTGAGTAGAAACAGACAGACGGACGGACGGACAGACGGAATTGAACTCAGCTCGCCATCCTGATCAAGAATATATATAGTTTATGTGGTCGGAAATGAATATTTCTATGCGTTACAAACTTCTGGGCAAAATTAATTTACACTTTTCAAGTGTATAAAAAGTCTGCTTAAATTTAAAAAAAAAAAAAGCTGAAATTCCCGCCGCCCGCTGTTTTAAAATTTTTCCCGCAATCACACTTCAAAAAAAGCTGAATTTGACGGGAAAAAAGCGGAAATGACATCACTGCTCGCCTAGCCTTCAACAAGGTAGGTTCGAGCCGCTTTGCGTCGCATTATATTCGCACACCAATACACTCTCACTTTTTTGCCTCGCTCTTTGTGACTAAGGCTGTTTAGACTAAAAAAAAATATTTTAAATTAGATCTTCAGACGGTTTTTAAGTTTCATTCGATACATTGCATTTAATTATCGAGATTGTAGTGAAGGCACTAGCGGAAGAGGATTTTGTTCTTTCATAAAATAAAGAACGCTTTGATACATTTATAAAAGGGTTTTTAATCAATGTTTAAAAGCGGTTGGGAATCGCATTCCACAAACTTATACAAAACGCGTTTTACACCCCAAAAAAATATCTGTATAGATATCGGTTAGAAATCTACACAGCAAATTTTACGTTTCTATCAAATTTTAAGTAGATTTCAACTGGTTCGGAAAAGAGATTTGAACTGGGAAAATATTTGACTTTGTAATACCAATATACCTTATTTCTGAGATAAACCATTTTAACTATTTATTTACTCGATTTAATCAGGTTTGAAACCAGTGATAAACCGGCAAAATGTCTCACTCTATTTAATTAACTTACACATAAATTTAAAAGTTCATTAATTTTAGAATTTTTGAGATGAGGCTTTATTTTCGAAAGGGTTTGTGAATCAGTAAAATGTCTATCTCTATATAACTAACATACACGCCGAATTTTAAGTTCACAGGATTACAAATATCTGAGATATGGCTCTGAACCACTTTTGAACCGGTGCAGTGACATGTGCATCTCCATAAAAATAACCTACATAACAAATTTTAAGTTCATAGGTTTACAAATATCTAAGATAAGTCTCCGAACCACTTTTGAATCGTTTCAGCTGGTTCGGAACCAGTCTTGAACCAGTAAAATGTCTATCTTTATATATTTTACATACACTTCAAATTTCCGATTCTTGACATAATTTTAAAGATATATCTCAGAGTTATTTTTGAACTCGGAAGCGGTCTTGAAGCAGTGAATTGCCTATCTACAAATAACACAACTACACACCAAATTCAAGTTCATAGCTTCAATAATTTCTAAGATATGGCTCTGAACCACTATTGAACCGGTTCAGAGGGTTAGGAACAGGTCTTGAATCAGCGAAGTATCGGTCTTACCTATACACTAAATATCAAGTTTTTAGCTACAATAATTGCTTCGATATGGCTCTGAATCACTTTTGAACCGGTTCAGCTGGTTCGGAACCGGTCTGGAACTAGTAAAATGTCTATCTCTATATATTTTATATACACCGTAGTTTTCAGATTCATTGAAACTATTATTGAGCCGGTTCAGTACCAGTGAAATGTCTATCTACAAATAAATAACCTCCTCATAAAATTTCATAAATTCATACATTCAATAATTTCTAAGATATGGGTCTGAACCACTATTGAACCGGTTCAGAGAATTAGAAACAGGTCTTGAATCAGTTAATTATCGGTCTTACCTATACACCAAATATTTAGTTTGCAATTATTTTTTAACAAATGGGCCTGAACTACTTTTGAAACGGTTTCAACTGCTTTTGAACCGGTTCAGAGACTAAGCACATAGTCTATGACTTTTTATTTGATTGACAAAAACATAGTGTGAAAATTTCATGAAGATCTTTAAAGTGTTTTTAGAGATATGACTCTGAACCACTCTTGATCCGGTTTCAACTGCTTTCGAACCGGTTCACAGACTAGGCACATAGTCTATGACTCTTTCCTGATCGAGCAAAACATAGTGTGACAATTTCATGAAGATTTTTATACCCGTTACTCGTAGAGTAAAAAGGGTATATTCGTGAATGTATGTAACGGCAAGAAGCATCTCCGACCCCTAATTATATTCTTGTTCAATGAATAGCCGAGTCGATATAGACATGTCCGCTTCTGTCTGCCGTAGAACATCTAGATCTCGAGACTATAAGAGCTAGAGCTTCCAAATTTTCATGTATACTTGTATTGTTTGCAGCAGATCAAGTTTGTTTAAAATTTTTGCACGCCCCCCTCCCGCCCCCAATTTGAAAAAACCTCACTCCCACAATTTTGAATAACAGTCAATCCTCTGACTATATCAATCATCTACCTCGTCCCCTACATCTTTCATCGTGACTATATAAGTTGCCACCCCGAATTTGAAAATACCTCATACTCCCACAATTTTGAAAATATTGTTGAACCTTCTAGACATATTTTTATATTTACCAATCGACGTGTACATCATTTTCGTCGGACTATAAGGCCCCCCCGATTTGAAAAATATCTCTATTCCCCATTTTGATATATTCACCCTCTAAACTATATTTTAATCATCACTACCTATCGATCCCTATAAATCGTTTCCTGATCAATGAACGTAGAATGCCCCCCCGAATTTGAAAAAACAAACTCATATCTTCCATAATTTTGAAAATAGACTGTTCAAACCTTCAGACTATATCTTAATCCTCATTACCTATCGATCCGCCATACATCATTTCCGTCGTGAGCTATAGTAGGTTGCCTCCCCCATTGGAAGAAACTCATATCTCCCACAATTACAGTTTTATCTTAACTTTCGATCGACACCGACTCAAAGTCTCGTTTTATATGGTTTTAGAGATATGACTCTGAACCAGGAATCAAACCAAATCGATTCGGTTCCGGTTCCGTTCCGTACGTACCGAACTAATGTTTCGGTAAAAGTTCTTTTAGTCTTGTTTATTTCTATTCGGCACTACTTTTTTTTACCGTACGTACGTATGTACCGGTTTGAACCGGATAATTTCAAAATGCTTTAATCGAAGATATAATACGAAGAGGAAAAAAATAATAAACTTTACCTCAGAAAAAATTCCTATATAAGTCAAAATCTTGAGAAATACTGTTTTCTAACGTACCTCACATTTAACCCTGCTTTAGTTAAGTCCATTTGCCAATTTTTTAATTTCCTTGTAAATGCATAAGTAAATTAATAATTTTAATTTATTGAACCAAAATAGATGCAAAATAAAATTGTTATTTTTATTGAAAATTCTGTATACCAGTGGTCCCTTCACATTTGTAAATTTTTTCTAACGTTTACCTGGTTACCCTGGAATCCCTGTGAAGAAACAAGAAATAACAAAAAAAAGAACGAAACTACCGGTACTGTTCCGGTTCTTTCGGTCTTTCGGTTCCAAAATAAAGGTTCCGAAATACCGGTACGCAAAAATAAACTCCCTGGTCTGAGTCACGTCTTTCGAACGCGGTTTGACACCCTGCTCTGAACCTCTTTTTGAACCGTTTCCTTTTCTTTATTTGTGTTCCATTTACTTACATTAAACTGATGCATATAGACGGTCCACAGTCCAATTGAGGTGGGTTGCGCCGCCAATCGGCACATGCCCTGCTGTTGCAGCGGATTTAGGAAATCCACGAGGCCAGTGGGTATGCCACGTACCACATCACAACTGAAACCATCGTCGGGCAGCAACAATGCCAAATGCAATTCCGGTGATTCCTCCAAACGCACCTCCCGGCCATCGGCACGGGTCAATTCATCGGCCACCGATTCGGCCATGCGTATTGCTGTATCGACCAGATTACGTGGTATTTTTTCCTGCTGCAACAATGCCGCCATTTGAAGTGAATTCAAGCGAAAGCAAGAGCAGGCCAATTGTTGTATTTCCTCCACCGAAGATTTGGGTGCCTGCAAAAACTGTGCACACTGATTGATCTTGGCCAGATGGCAATCGGCGGCCAATTCCAGACCCTGCCTTTCGGCCCACAGCTCCAGTAGCTGCAAACGTTCGGTCATCACTTTGCCCCAATCGGCGGTGCACATATGCGAATTGGCCACAATCTGTGTGAAGGGAAATTCAAAGCTTAGTAATATTGCATAATCTTGAAATCAAGGCCAATCGAGGGCCTTGCTCACCGTATTGAAACATATGACATTAATGTAATGGAATAGCTGCGAGAATAACTGAATGGTTAGGGCGGCATTCACACGGCAGCGACGCAACAAAGCCATGGCCGAACCCAAAACAGTTAACACCAATCCGGCCGCCGAATCATGATCAATGTTCTCCGATAGAAATTGATTCAGAGTTTGTGACAGCTCCAAGCGAAAACAGTTGACCAAATTGCGAAATGCCGTTTGCACCGCCTCCGCCAGAACCTCCTGAGCCTGGACACTGAAGGCGCTGATGTGACGATCCGATTTGAGAAAATGTAAAAACTCCGAACTGTTGGCCATCCAAAAGGCTAAGATGCGAGGATCCGTATACTGTTCCTGGACCACACTGTAAACCAGATTGGCCACATGATGCAAAAAGATGGTCAACTTGTGGGCGCGCTCCGTGGGTTGAAGTTCTGGACGGTAATGGGTGGAGGCGCGGTATCTGGGGGAGGAAGGAGAAAGAGAGGGGAGTTAATTGCAGGATGAGTAATGCCAACAACATTTCGAGTCTATTGATTTTTCGCCTATCAAATGTCAAAGAGCTTCCCTGTTACGCCCCCACCCCTCTACTAGGTAGAGCCTGTCAGTCCACATTAATATTAATAGCACACAAATTGGGTCAGCTGCCCAGATAAATCATCATAATTGATAATGAATTGCTCTGTTGCTGCATTTGGGAATTGAAGGAAGGTCAAATCTGCTTCTGTATGTGTGTGGGTATGCTTAAGAGGTCGCACATTTGTCAGTTGGAGCTGGGAGCTGGTAATTGAAGCTGTGATTTTGGGTAATGGTTAAGGCTAAATGCATTGAACTGCAGAGATGGGTTGGGAGGGCAATCAATATGGAGTAAGTGCTGTCGACCTCAAGTCGAACCTGAAGATTGAGGCATATGAAAAGCTGGGAACCAATTGAGCAAACATTTAAGTGAGAGAGTGAAAATGAAGAAGAATAAATAAGAAAAATAATTTGAGAAAGTAGGAAAGGTTTTCTGACCAACTGGGCAAAGAAAAAGTGGGCTCTTGATACTCTAGATGCTATACTAAAAATCCCTTCGATTAAGCCGAAGGTTTATAGAGTAGCAACTTTATCTGCTCTACGCTAGAGAGACTCACTCTTGCTTCCTTCAGGGGAATACCCTCATTCCTACAGTCACTGTTTACTATATGAGTCACTGTTACCTATCCCCTTTCATATCTTCATCTCTTCGAGAAATAAGGCAAATCAATAACTCTTGGCAAAATCTATTCTGATGGATCGAATCTCGATAACCGAGTGGTTGGCGGTGTATACTCTGAAGAATCAGTCTTGCTTTCATACTTCCAAATCACTGTAAAAACTTTCAGGCGGTAATCCTTGCGATCAAGCAAACTCTAAAACGTGCAGCTCAGACGCTGAGTACAATAAGTATTTCTCTGACAGCCAAATCCGCTATAATAGCCCTTGGCTCAATATTAACCACATTGTTATCGGTACTTGACAGTCGCAAATTTGTTTAAGAGATGGTCTTATGGCATAGGTTCATAGAGGGCAAGGGCAAAGCAGCCGAACTCGCGAGACTGGGCACTATCACCAACCTGACCAACCGATAAGAAAACTGTCGGTATGCCCATGGCTATGAGCAGGTTTATTACAAAAGATATATACGAGCAGAAAGCTAATCAGTCAGTCATTTTCTAAAACCGATATTTAACATTGTTTTCCAACACAGTTTATCAACACTGTTTATCAACTTTGTTTTCCAACACTATTTGCCAACAGTGTTTTCTAACACTCTTTTTTGAACATTGTTTACCAACACTGTTTCACAACATTGTTTCCCAACATTGACTCCAACACTATTTTCCAAAACTGTTTTTCAACTTTGTTTTCCAATACTATTTCCAACACTGTTTTCCCACACTGTTTTTAAACACAGTCTTCCAACACTGTTTTTCAACTGCGTTTTCCAATACTATTTTCAAATTTTTAATTAACACTGGTTTCGACATTGTTTTCCAACACTGTTTTCCAAGCAATCGCTTGGCCTAACATGGCATTTCTCACGGTGTATAAACTCTTTTAAATGAACATATTTCACACCAAAGCCTTAACCACACTCATACATTTTTTTTTTCAATTAAAGGTACTGTTACGATAACTCACGAAAGAAACAATCAAATTATTTTGATTCTATTACAATGTTAACCTCAGTATTGAATCTACTTTTCAGTGAAAATATTATTTTTGACCAATTAATTAACTTAAAAATGCGATTTGTTTTGTTATATAAGGTGTAGTAAGAAGTAATCAATTTTATTGTTTTAGTATCCGGTCTTATTCAAATGGTTTCAAACGATCTTTTGTGCAATCGAAACAGTGCTTACACGATGGTCTGCTTTAACTTTTTCATAATTTTATCATTTTATGGTTCATCTTTAACCTCAAAATTATTATTATGATTGGTTGTTACAGTATTAAAACGGGGTAACGACATAGCTCCGACGACATATCTCCGACGAGTTACGAACGTCATATCTTCGATCGGAGTTATGTCGTTTTAAGACGTCATATCTTCGATCGGAGATATGTCGTTTTTAACTCGTCGGAGATATGACGTTTTGAAGCATCATATCTCCGATCGGAGTTATGTCGTTTTAAAGCGCCATGTCTCCGATCGTAGTTGTTTCGTTTCAAAGCGTCATAAAAACGAAATACAGTAGATCACAAAAGAATTTCGACACAGGGAAAAAATCATTTTTTTTTCTTTCTCCGATCGGAGATATGACGTTTTTAACTCGTCGAAGATATGACTTTTGCAACGACATATCTCTGATCGGAGATATAACTTCGATCGGAGATATGTCGTTTTTAACTCGTCGGAGTTATGACGTTTTCAAGCGTTCTATCTCGAACAGAAAAAAAACAACATATCTCCGACGAAAAATTGTACTGGTCGGAGATATGTCGCTATGCCATTAAAACCATTAACACTATTCACATTTTCAACCGCTAGACTAGCATATTCGCCTTTATCGAACAAAAATGTTCAATTTCGTTGTCATAGGTCAACTTTAGCTTCTCACTGCCTTCAAGTTGTTGACACCAAGTTAACCTTTAAGCTTTTGAAAAATAAAGAAAAAACATTTTATTTGACGTTTCAAAGTGGAGTCGAACTCAGGCCTTCCGCACTGAAGGCAAATATGCTAGATATTACACCACAACCGACCAAATAATCTGGCAATCAAAATTCTACTTTGTTTATTTCTGCTTACACTGGCAACATTTCCAACAATTTCCACTCGCAATGGCAACTCGCTTCAAAGCTCTAGCAAGGAGTTGCCATGTTTTCACAAAAGCTTTGTATTTTTCTTAAATCAAGATATGAAAGCTGCATTTAACATAAAGTCAACTTATGCTAAAAGTAGACTGTGAATCGGCCCTAAGTATTGCTTTCAAACGTCAAGAAACAGATCTTAAGAATTTCATATGATGTCTTCCACTAACTATAAGGACTTTAAAAACTAAAGAAAGATTCACAGAGAAGCGTGCAAGTTTTAAGGAATATTACCGCTAAAAAATAAACTAAAATTTGAAGAAAACTTCAAAATCTGGGCTAATGTCCGTTTCTGTTCTGTTTTTTTTGTCTGCAATAAGTGATATATGTGCATTTTAATTAACTAAGCTTGAAAAGTGTCCCACACTTTGAAAAATAAGCTGTAAATCAATTAAATTGATTGCCCAGCATTTAAATTTTATTGCAGATGAAAAACATAATCTGAAAATTCAATTAAAAACAAAATCAATTAGGGAGAGCGAGAACTATCATATTTCAAGAATTAATATTCAATGAAAACTTAAAATGCAGAAGTGGGTGGTAAATAAATTCTGGTGTCTGTTTTGTAGTCAGTATTAAAAACTTGCTTTAGTCAGACGAACATTCAGAAAAACAACAACAATTAAAGCCAAGCAAAGCAAAATCAAGCTAAATGAATACCAACCTGGCACACAAATAAAGCGAATAGACTGGAGCCAATTTAAAATGCGGCACATTTACATCCAATTCGCTAATAATTTGACGCAAAAATAGTTCCTGATTTGTTTCCGGAAATTCCAAAACAGCGGGTAAAATTGGTTCTTGTCCCTGGGCATCCACAGAGCCACTGCCGCCGCCGGCTAAAAGACCAGAGCCCGGCATTTTGGGGGATCTAAGCAATAGGAAAAGGTTATTTGATTAGTAAGCATGACAACAACAACAATAAAAAATTTCAAAATTTAATTTTCAAGCAATTAAAACACGCAAAAAAAAAATATTTAAAAATCAAACGGTCACATTTACAATGAAAAGAAATGTAAGTGAAATGTTATGGGTATAAATATTTGTACATAAAGTGTAAGGTGAAGTTGTGTTCTTTCCTGTAGAGAGTTTAACATTTTGTTTTTAAACTGTTTTACTAAATATTATTATTAATTTTGTTCCACTTACCTATCCTGACTATTGGAACCACCTGATTTTAGGCTGGAAATTGATTTAGTTTCATTTTCCAGATTACCTTCAAGACTTTGGCCATCATAATTGCCCGCGGAGCTGGCCATAACTTGTTCCGGCTGGCCATGTTTACTATCTACCACATCTCTTAATGAGTTTAGGGTATGCTCTGTGGAATTATTGTGATGAAAGCCACTGGAGGACTGATTCACTGATTGCTGATGATGATCATATTCGCTTTTGTGCGTCTAAAAAGGGGAAAAGGGGAAGCCGGTTTTAATATAATTTGAATTTTAATTTGAGGCCATTACTTACCGAACTTAAAGCGCCATCTTCATCATTCCAAGAACCCGGCGAAGTGGGTGAGCGGCTACACACGTCCATGTTGTTGTTGTGGGGGTTTCAAGTGAGGGTGTTTTGTGTGTGTGTTGTGCAAATTATTTTGCATTTAATTTTTTTTTTTTGGGTTTGGTGAGTGCATGAGATTAATGTTTTACACAAACAATAAAAACAAACAACACGTAGCAAAACAACAACAGCAAAAAAATATATAAAAAATAAATAAAACGGAAAATACATTTAAAAATATTGTTTGATAAACAAATAAACACAAATATAAACTTTAAGTGCCTGAATGTAGCGCAATTTATATGTCACGCATGAATAAATTTTTAAATGGAACGAGTGAAGGGAGCTAGAGGACCTTACATTTTGCTATTCAAAAAGGGAATATGAGGAATATGGCACACAATTATTCTGTTTTAGAAATATGCAAATATATATGCAGAGCATGTTACGTGGGTAGGCTAAAAAGTCATTGGCCTGAGTAAGAAGACTTGAAACTCTTTCAATCAAATTTAAATCTTGAATTTTGAGTTTTGGAGCAGTCCAACAACAACAGAATAGAAAAACATCATTTTTAAGCGAAGCTCGAGTTGAGCAGCTGTCTGACTGCCCCAGTCTTGGCGTATATTTTGTTTTACCTGCCGTTTGTTATATCGAAAGTGCAAGCATTTTGTTTTTGTTACTCTTTCGAAGCGACGTAATTGCCTGTGCGACAGAGTGCCGTCAAAATAATCGCTGGCTTACAGAAATAAAGGAGTGTAGCTTAGAGCCAAAAGCTAACCAAATGCTGAATTATTACATCAGCCGATTCCTGGCTAAGTTTTTAAGAAGAACGGTCACACTGTTAAATTGTGACGAAATTGTATAATTCGCCAAAATTTCCAACTTGAAATATCGAAAGGTTTTTAGATTTGTTTTGAATGAAAAAAGATTAAACTTGGATCGGTAGGCTGGTTCTGAGACCCAAAGCAGGCCAAGTTGGGTGTGTCAGAAAACAAAGTTATGCCCATGTGTTACACAAATCGCTTTTGACCCAAAAAGCGATTTGTGGAACACCTGGGATGAGTTTTCTTGGGTATGAACGTGGCTTAATTTACACTAGCGATGGGTGCGGGACGGTACAGGATAGACGTTATTTGGGATCGTGATAGTACGCAATAAATTCTTGTTCACGATATTTTTCGGGTTCCGATTTATTTCATATTTATTTTTAACCAAGTCAGATAAATCTTTGTGTTCCTTTTAGATCGACTTATTACTTTTTCCCCTTTCTCTCTGAAACTTTGCACTACTGACTATGCTTTGCATGAATCGTTTCGTATCCTTTGTGTTAATTACAATACTCTTTACGGAGTTATCAGCCTGGTATAAAAACTTATTTTTCAACGAATTTAACCTGTAGTTTGCCAGAATTTATACTATTCCGTTTGTGGTTGAGTTTCTCGTTCATTTGGGCGGGAGGTGGACTGCTATTTTGCCTAACTAGGCCGCAAACCAAAACTTGGACTTGACGAAAATTATTGAAAGTCGATTTAAACAAATTCATTTATGTTTAATACAATTTCGACTGAGTTTGTTTAATGTGTTTTTGTCAGAGCTGTAAAAGATTTTAATCATTTTTGATTTTAAATCTTAAAGGCCTATTCTCAGATGACATACAAATTATTTTTGTCACAATGCTTCATATGAATAGAAACACTTTTGTAGAGCTTTGAAATCGGAATGCTTTCGAACAGATGTCTTATAGTGCCGAAAATAAAATTTATGCCATCTGAGAATAGGCCTTTAAACTTTATTTGCATCTTGATTGATTCATTTGAGCTTTAATTCATCAAGATTAACGTAACTGTCAATGCACTATTGTTTATTAAAGTATTTTCTATATGATAATATAATTGGGTTTTGCCCGATTTTGCCCGAATTCGTAAAATCACGTTTTTTATTTTTACAAATAACTTTGAGTTTGAGCGTCAAGAACTATTTAAACTATGTTTATCAAATGACCGTAAGACATTAGCTATTACAGATTTTATATATGGAAAATGTATAGTGGACATAATATTCTTCTTCATAGTGTATAATGCGACGATATTTGTACTTTTTTCCATATTTTTCCATTTTTCGGAAAGATCGATTATATGGCAGCTATATGATATAGTGTTCCAAACCGAATTAGATTTGGTAAGTCGCCTAATGAGCGTAAAATACTTAAAAACACCATATTTAAGGTCAATGGTTGAAAAAACAACAAAGTTGATGAAAGTCGGACAGATCAGTTATATGGTAGCTATATGAAATAGTGTCGCCAATCGAACCACATTTGGTAGGATACCTATAGAGCTTAACATGCGTGTACAAACTGTGTTTCAGTTCGATAAGTTAAAAACCAACAAAGTTGATGAAAGTCGGTCAGATATATTATATGGACGCTATATGAAATAGTGTCGCAAATCGAACCACAATTGTTAGGACACCTATAGAGCTTAAAATGATTGTACAAACCGAATTTGAGTTTAATACAGGGCTGCAAGCCTCCGAAATTTTGGAAAAGTTTCGGTTCGGAGGTTCGAACCAGTGAGGAATCTTTGCGTTCGGTTCACGGACCGGTTCCTGGATCCTCTGAACCCCAGGTTTGTGTTTGAACCTAATACGATTCAATTAGTTTGATCATCTATTATTATATAATATAATATAGGCGATCTTGCCTTGTTTAAGGTAATTCAAGTTCCGAACTTTGGATTAAAATTTCAAGAAATTTTATAAAATCTGGAATCCACCATCAACTGACATTTGTTGGGATTGATTTTAGTCCGGATATCTTTTTTCATCTGTGTAGGCATTATATTATTCTGGTACTGTTATTTTCTACTAATTCTTACATTATAAGAAACAGATTTTAGTGTTGAAAATGCTCGTACAACCAAGTTAGAAGAATATTTTTATAAGATCTTTCTAAATAATTACATTTTTCGATGTATATTCTCTTGGACAATTTTCGAAGGAATCTATAACTTCATTGCTTTCTATTGATCTTATAAACTTCCCTTTTTTACAGTCAGTCGTAGAGTCATTTAAAAATAAAATTTTAAATAAACATATCAAGAATTTCCTCCGGCTGAAAAATTACTTAATATTGTGAACCGAACCTTTTTTTTGAATAAGTGGTTCGGTTCGGGATCAGGTTGGAGGGATCAAAAATGTAAAAGGATAGGTTCATGGTCCGGTTCGGCCAATTTTAGAAACCCGAACCGAACCGGTTCTTAGGGGTTCGGTTCAGGACCGGTTTGCAGCCTTGGTTTAATAGTTAAAAAAATCTGGGGCCTAAAATTTAAGAATAAACCAAATATCTCACTAACTAAAGTTTATGCCGAAAGAAATTTTAAGAGTTTTTACCTTAGTTCTAATTCTTTTATTAGGAACTTGCCCTTAGGTAAATTTGTAGTTCAGATTTAGCTTAAAATGAACATGTGATAAACTAAAATAAAAGGCAACATTTAAATAAAGCGCAACATTGAGCACATAAAATAAAATATTAAATTTTTTTCAACAACTTGTCACAATCGGATGTCATCAACTCTTTACTCACCTTTCGTATAGACAAGCCGAGTCCAGTTGGGATTGTGACAAGGCCAAATTATAACGTCCATCTGTGGGTGAGTCCAGAAAGCGATATGAGGCCACACGTCCGAACATGACAACCGAACCGTTCTGTGTCAATGAAAGAAAATGTAATTGTATTTAAATGCTTTTTAATTAACTTGAGTAATTATTTACATATTTTCTAAAAAAAAGAAACCCACGATGATGTGTAAGCGCAATGACAGATTAGGCGGCACTGTGGCAAGTCGACAAAATT
This sequence comes from Lordiphosa mommai, assembly GCA_018904225.1. Lineage (NCBI taxonomy): Eukaryota > Metazoa > Arthropoda > Insecta > Diptera > Drosophilidae > Lordiphosa > Lordiphosa mommai. Next base: position 59,431 of record JAEIFT010000450.1, read on the forward strand.
CATTTAGAAAATTTGTGGGGCGTTGTTAAAGAGACGACGCCCCCTCCCAGTTGTTGTTATATTGAAAATGTGTCTCTCTCAACTTTTATCAGACTAATGCTGATTAGCTTTAGTCGACTTCGATTTGCATTTTTTTGTGTGAGTTCATCGAACCGCAGCCAACCCCAATTTTTGCCAATTGAATACCAAAATAAAAGAAAGAAAAATAAACACAAAAATGTTGTTCAGTGAATTACACAAAATTTATCTCTCTTTCAAGTCTCTGGAGACAGTTTGATGTTGAGTTTTCTCTGTTTATTTGGTTTCAAATTCATCAAGCGGAAAGTCAGAAAAGTTGTGGGAGGCTAATGCGTGAGAACTTTCAACTGACATTGAAACTTAGAATAAAAGGCAACCTTCTAAATTTAAATTTAAGAAAATTGACTGAAATTAATTGGTATAATTTAATTAAATGCGTCATAAATTTCTCCCCCCATCTAATTCAAATCACAAAACCAAACACAAGCCACAGAAATTATTATTTGGTGAAATGCCAAAAGACCAACCCTTAAAACTTTGGGGAATAAAATTAGTTTTCTACTTCAGCTCTGTTTAAGCCTCTTCAAGCTTCAAAAAAAAAGGGTCAAGGTTATCTATCTTTCCTTCTCTCTCGCTCTGTGAAATTGCGCATACGTCAAGTATGACGCCAGTGAAATTAGAGCTAATTAACCGCAAATTCTGCATAATTAGTTTAACTGATGCTACTGCCTGGAGACAAAAACTAAAGGTCACTCTTTACTAATACTTACATGCAAAATGGTTGGCTGACTTATATGATGACCATTCACAAAGGTCAGGGCATCCGTGTGCAGCGGTGTTACGGTACACACTCCCTCATGCAGCGAGATAAGACAATGTCTGGGCTGTATGGACGGTCCAAAGAGTTGCAGGCAATTGGTATTCGCCGAACCCACCTCGACAGGATCACTGCCCAGTTTAATGCGTCGGCCGCCATCACCACTGTGTGTGACCTCCACCAAAACGGGTCCCTCACGATCACCGGACATATGATTCGCTCCATTCGAGGCACCCAAAGGTTTTTTCTTGCGCCTTCGTGGCTGTGAATCTGCCGGCCGGCGTCGCACATGGAACATAATAGAGCCTGTAAAGGAAAGAGGAGAATTAGATTAGTTGATGAGAACTAAATTAAAATTAATTACTAGCTAGTTGCATTTTAGTGTGTGTTTGGAAAATGCAGCGACAGCTCAAAAGTTATGCGCGGCCTTTGTCTGTGTCTGCGTCTCGTTGGGTAGTGCAAGTTTGGGGCAACAAAAACAACACATATACCAGCTGTATGGATAGATGGATGAATGATTGACAGTACACTGGTGGCCTGAGATTATGGGTGAGGGCTAACGTACGTGTGACTTCATGCAAACCTATAAACGAGAAGGCAAAGCTAACTTCGACTGTGCCGAAGCTTTAATACACTTGAAAAACTTTACTCCAACTGATTTAACCAGTAAAATATATATAGGATATAGATATCAGATATTAAAAAATTTTTAAATCATTGATAATAAAAATTTGATACCAAAAAAAACTTTTCTTAGTATAACACATTTTCCGACCGATTGGTCCTATGGCAGCTATATGCTATAGTCATCCGAATTTTATAAATTTTTTAAATAATTTGTAAAAGCATATAAAACAATATCTACCAAGATTGGTGACGATACGATGGAAAACAAAAGAGTTTTTCTCACTAGAACTTGTTTTTTTGACCGACCGCTTCCTATGGCAGCTATATGATATAGTCATCCGATTTTGATAAATTTTTTCGAGAATTGTGTGGAAGCATATAAAACTAATATATACTACGATTGGTGACGCTACGATGAAAAACAAAAAGTTTTTCCCACTAGAACTAGTTTTTTTGACCGACCCTTTATATGGCAGCTATATGATATAGTCATCCGATTTTGATAAATTTTTTCACAATTATGTGGAAGCATATAAAACTAACATACACCAAGATTTGTGCCGCTACGATGGAAAACAACAAAGTTTTTCGAACTAGAACTAGTTCTGAGACCGTTTGTTCCTATGGCAGCTATATGATATAGTCATCCGATCCGGCCGGTTCCGACATATTAGTTGCGTGCAGTAAAAAGAAGACTCTGAGCAAAATTTCAGCTCGATAGCTTTAAAACTGAGAGACTAGTTCGCGAAGAAACAGACAGACGGACAGACGGACGGACGGACAAGCGGAAATGAACTCAGCTCGTCGTCCTGATCAAGAATATATATAGTTTATGGGGTCGGAAATGAATATTTCTATGCGTTACAAACTTCTGGGCAAAATTAATATACACTTTTCAAGTGTATAAAAAAAAAAAATGAAATTAAACATCTATCGATATTACTACAAAAATTTAATTTTAGACATGACTGCAGCGCCCCTTTTGTTTTATTTATATAAAAAAAAAGAGAATAAGAGCTCATAAAATGTTAAAATGCTGCTGAACTGCTGCTCCCTTATTTTACAGATAAAACATACAAAAGCAAACACAACAAAGCCAAATGCAATATAGCTAAAAATATAATAAATTAGCCATATCAGCAGAAATAGAATATTTGTCGACAAGAAACAGCAATTTGCATCGTCGATAAGAGCTATTAAATATTAGACAACAGCCAATTTTACGCTTAATAAATAACGAACGAGCACGGTCGCCACTTCAGTAATACACAACTTGGTATATTTTAAAAATCTGATATCTTACGATCTTAATCAGCATTATTTATCGATCCATTAAGGCTGGAAACGATCAAATGAACTATAGTTGAGTTATAAGCTCAGTGCGGACAGTGTGACCCTTTAACATTAAAATATCACCGATCCGCAGCAAAATACCCACAAATCGCAAACGGAATGCAGGCATATTTGGAAACATACAAAAGCAAACACAACAAAGCTCAAAGCTGTATACAATCTAGCTAAAAACTAATTTCCATTATAGATGGCCTACAAATTTATTTCGGCACTATACTTCATATAAATAAGACAGCTTTTCAAAAGCATTCAGCTTTCAGAGCTTTTCAAAAGTGTTTCTATTCATATGAAGTATAGTGCTGAAATAAATAATTATGTCATATGGAAGGAGTCCGTTAGGCTTAAATAATGTCTGAGATATGGCTGCGTATTACTTTTGAACAATTTTTCAAAATGGTTCGTAATCAGGAAAAATATACAACACCATATTACCAACCCACGCTTCAAGTATTAAATTCATAGTTCATAGCTTTAATATATGCTGAAATATGGCTTTAATACCCCTTGGGCTAATACTACGTTTATGCACAAATAAAAAATGCTTTTTCCCCTTCAAAGTATGCAATGTTTGTAAATATAAATAATTAAGAAAAATATTTATTTTTTTAAATTCTGAAATATGGCTTTAAACCACTTTCGATCCGGCTTTAAGACTCTTTTAAGCCGGTTCACAGACTTGGGCTAATACTAAGATTATGCACAAATAAAATAAAGCTTTTTGCCCTTCAAAGTATGCTATGTTTATAAATATAAATAATTAAGGAAAATATTTATTTTTATATACCTTTGACTGGTCCGACAATCTGAGTGAATGCACTGATTTTAAATTATCTCGGTCAATAAATAATAATTGAAGAAAATTTAATTTGCATACTTTGAGGGGCAAAAGTCATGATATTTTTTATAAGCATAAACGTAGTATATGACTAGACAACGGATTTTTCATATTTTCAAGTGGAAGGCAATTCTATTAGGCCAGGGTAAAGGTTTTGAAGAAACAAAACAAAAAACACAAGATGGCCTAGTCCAATTAATAAAAGGGTCTTTAAAAATGTTTTTATCAGTCAGTTCTTCTATCAGTCATAAGTCTCACTCCATATAACTAACCCACACACCGAATTTCAAGTTCATAGCTTGAATAGGTTTTAAGCTAAGTCTTTGAACTACTTTTAAGCCGGTTCAGAGGGTTCGAAACTGGCCTTTGACCACTGAACTAAATCATAATTGATCTGAGATTTGGCTCTGAACTACCATTGAACCGGGTTAAACCGGTTTAAACCGTTTTTAACCCGGTTAAATCCAAATTTGGAATCGAATTTGAAATCAAATTAAAGCCAACAGTTTATAAATGAAACAAATATATGAAAATAGGCAGCACTGCGTATGAGTGATTCAGTATGAAGGCCAGTGACTTCACGTGCCAGTAAAATCATAATTTTTCGAAAGCGTTTCTATTTATATGAAGTATTGTCTTTAAAAATGTAATTATTATTTAATTATTATCTATAAAAATTTACTTTCAAGTGATATTTAAGTCTTGAATTTTGTTCTTTTTAAAAAAAGTTTAAGTCACAGTTTACTATTCAGTTGGTTATACCATAAGCATACCCATAATTCTCAGCCTCTACTGTACGCCACAACCTCCAACACTGATCCAATCTGACATATCAACTGAATGCATCGCAACGCTTGGCAAAAGACAAAATAGAAATTCCCAAAAAGCGAAATCAAATTCTGGCTGCATCATCAATTTGAGACTCGATATTAGATGTACATTTCATGTGAGCAGCCGCCAGTTGTTGGAGTGAAGAAGGATGGGAAGAGGGGGAAGTCCCTCCTAGTCCCTGTTTGGCAACTTTGGTATCTAGCTTGATATATCTAGATGTATATATATTTGTACATATTTTGCAGTTTGCAGTTGACACGCCCAATACTTACATATGTATGTCATATGTATGTATCTCTATACTAGAAAGATTTCACATACATACATAGAGAGGATGCTGGCAGTTGGTTTTGTTTTTTGTTTTGCTTTGTTCCCCCTGTGTGATTGTGCATTGTACAGAATGTTAAACGAAGCATGCAAAATATGATGGCAGTTGCCCACAGTTACGGTGCCCCCGCATCCCCTCTGCTCCACCCAAGTCAACGTCAAGCCAATCTCATCTTCAGGGAAATTGCAGCATGCACTAGACTTTTTTGACTCTTTTTTTTTTTTTTTTTTTTGGTATGTGCCAAATATGTAAAATGTTTCTGGGCAATACTCAGGCTAAATAAGGCATGACAGCAGGGGTGTGGATGCTGGGTTAGGAGAAGCTTGAACATGCCTTGGGGAAATTTCTGGGCAACCCAAAAGTTGACTAACAACAACAACAAACAACAACATCATTTCTATTGTATACCTTTTTGGCGAAACCAAAAGAACCACATTTGTTAGAAAATTCGTTTTGTTTCGTTTATTAATACATAAAGCTGTATGTTCTCGTATGTTAGGTTTTTTTTATGTTTGCTTTAGTGAAACTTTTGTCAAGAACTTTTACAACTGGAGGCACACAAAAATCCACAGGAAAACTTAAACAAAAAAAAAAAAAGAGTTGTTGGAAAAGAAAACAAAGGAAAAACTACATCAAAGAACTACAATAACTTGATGACGGGATTTTATGATGTTTGCTGAGGGTAAGTAGAATTGAAAACTTGGATTTAAAAATTCAACAAAATTTAAAAAAAAATTTAATTCAAAGAAGAATGTTTGGCGATAAAGTAAGGTCAAATAATATCCCATGGGAGCACTTGAAAGCAAGGGCTTGCCCACCGCTGCTCTAAAGGATCAACAGAATTGAGACATCGGTATACGATAGACCGGTGTATTATTTAGAAAGGCAAGCTTTACATTGGTCATTCTTTTCAACCTTGGCCCAGCATGTATATAGTTCAGTTTCCAAATAATTTCAAATGTTTGAAGCTCAATATTTCGAAAACGGGCAAAAATGTTTAATAACGCAATAATCTGTACACTTTTAAGCCCTATACGGACCTGCGAAGTAACGCGAAGTTTCATACAAAATTTGTGGAAAGAAGAAGCAAAAGTAATGATTCCTTCACCCTTTACTTTGAGCTCATACGGAGCTGAGAAGTACTGTTGCGCTTAACAGCACACGAATGGAACCTATGTTAAGCCAGTGGATTTAATTTTACTTCAAACAGCTGAAGAAACATTGTTAAAAACAATGTTACTTTACCCTACTTCTGCCTTGACGACAACAGCAAACAGCTAAAATTAAATTAAATACGAGAAGTCAATGTTTTAATACAGTCGTAAATGCTGGTTTTAACAAGGGTTTGAATAACTTACTAACTAAAAATTGCAAAATCCAAAAAGTTGACTTAAAATACACTTATTTAAATGCTCTAAAGAATTTAAATAATCGTAGCAAAACGTTGATTATGCATTTGCTTGGTATGCACTACATACTATGTAGCATATCAAAACAGTTTTCATAGAAACTTTTTCAAAGTTGTTGTTAGTCAGCAAGGCTGGTCGAGAAGTTGGTTATCTTTATAAAAAAAAGCAACAACATTTCTAGTCGATTAGTGTGACCATCGCTTTTGAAAAATACCACTAAACTCAAGATTTGGTGTAATTTCTTAATAAATCTGGGCACACTATACTTACGTTCCACCTTGACGTAATATAGAAAAATAGCAAATATTTCGAAAACGGGTAAAAATGGGCAAAAAACTTTTATGACCCGATAATCTGTACACTTTAAGGAATAATTTGCTGATTTTATTTGCTTAAGCAAGCGTGATCAGCAAAAGTACAACTCCACAAAGCAAAGTTGAACGGCTAAATGCAACTTTGCCGAAAAATAGCAAATATTTCGAAAACGGGCAAAAATGGGCAAAAAACTTTTATAACCCGATAATCTGTACACTTTAAGGAATAACTTGCTGATTTTATTTGCTTAAGCAAGCGTGATCAGCAAAAGTACTACTCCACGAAGCAATGCTCAACGGTCAAATGCAAAGTTTTTATACACTTGAAAAGTGTATATTAATTTTGCCCAGAAGTTTGTAACGCATAGAAATATTCATTTCCGACCACACAAACTATATATATTCTTGATCAGGACGACGAGCTGAGTTCATTTCCGCTTGTCCGTCTGTCTGTCCGTCTGTCTGTCCGTCCGTCTGTCTGTCTGTCTGTCCGTCTGTCTGTCCGTCTGTCTGTCTGTCTGTCCGTCTGTCTGTCCGTCTGTCTGTCCGTCTTCTGTCCGTCCGTCGTCTGTCTGTCCGTCTTCAGTCTCTCAGTTTTAAAGCTATCGAGCTGAAATTTTGCACAGAGTCTTTTTTTACTGCACGCAACTAATATGTCGGAACCGGCCGGATCGGACGACTATATCATATAGCTGCCATAGGAACGATCGGTCTAAGAACTAGTTCTAGTTAGAAAAACTTTTTTATTTTCCATCGTAGCGTCACTAATCTTGGTATATGTAAGTTTTATATGCTTCCACATAATTCTGGAAAAATGTATCAAAATCGGATCACTATAGCATATAGCTGCCATAGGAACGATCGGTCGAAAAATAAGTCTTTGTGAGAAAAACTTTTTTGATTTCCATCGTAGCGTCTCCAATCGTAGTTATATATTTGTTTTATATGTTTCCACACAATTCTGAAAAAATTTATCAAAATCGGATGACTATAGCATATAGCTGCCATATAAACGGTCGGTCAAAAAACTACTTCTAGTGAGAAAAACTTTTTTGTTTTTTATCGTAGCGTCCCCAATCTTGGTATATATTAGTTTTATATGCTTTCACATAATTTTGGAAAAAATTATCAAAATCGGATGACTATAGCATATAGCTGCCATACGACCGATCGGTCGGAAAATGTTTTTTTCTAAGAAAAGTTTTTTTTATGGTATCAAATTTTTATTATCAATGATTTAGAAATTTTAAATATCAGATATCTATATCCTATATATATTTTTCCAGTTAAATCAGTTGGAGTAAAGTTTTTCAAGTGTATTAAAACTTCGGCACAGTCCAAGTTAGCTTTGCCTTCTCGTTTTTTTTTTTATTTATAGTCAATCAAAATAATTTTGTTCAATGACCAAGAGTCAAAGACTTAATCAATCAGCTGAGTTTGAAGGGATGCCACTATTAAGGGTTGCCACCAAACTTCTGTAAATTTTTTTTTATTATAACAGGGGTATTCCTTAACAGCTACCGTACAACATTTTTAAGTCCGTGACAATAAATTTATTGAATTTAATGATAAGTTGTGGACCAATTTTTTTTAATTTCTTAAATATGTTAGAAAAAATTTACCTGATTCCAGTGATATTTGAACTGGTCCCTCTACCCTTAACAACCCTTACACAAAATATATATTTATTTGTAAGTCTAATTTTGTAAACCTCAATGTTCCCCTAAGTCAATAAGCCGTCGCCTTTGGCTTTTATTGACAGCTCCACTAGCTTCTGTAATTTATGGCTAAACCATCCATGTCCAACTTACAATTGTAAATCAATCAACAAATGGACAGCTAGACATGTGTTCATTACGCATGCATGGCAGACAGGAGACGGTAGGTGCAGTCAGGACTACTCTATAAATTTCTGCTCAGTTTTTTTTTTTACATTTAATTCAAATTTAAGCATTCTCGTCCTTGACATTTGGAAAAAAAAATGGCATCAAGTAAGGTGGACACTCGGGGACATTGATAAAGTGCAATACAAAGCAGAACGAGAGAAGGAAAAAAAAATGGAAGAGCATTTTAATTGTTCCAGCTTGGTCAACAGCTTGGTAACATGTTGACACAGGAAGACAAACAAATTGCAAAGGCACAACAGACGAGCCATGAAATTGATTTGGCCCAACGACGTGCCGGGATCAAAATGTATGCGTGTATGTGGGCACGTGCATAAGTGTGCATAAATTGGCAACAGACAAATTTCAGGGAATATATTACAAAATAAAAAACAAACAAAAAACAATGCAACAAGACGGAAAAGCGAGTGAATTGCATAACGAGTCATGTGTATATAAGGGCAGCAAGAGACGAAACCCTCTCAGGTACAACACACACAGCTCTGGTGTCCTGTCCTGTCCAGTCTGTGTGTGTGTCCATGGAAATGACCACCAAGCGTTGGCTACATTAATTTTTATTATCGCTGCTTTTACTCTAATGGCCCCAGCGATTTGAGAGGAGGCGTGTCAATAGTGTGGGCGGAAAGGCATTACTAGGCAAAACTGAGCTCTTTTCACTATGTTTTTCTGACATAAAAAGAGTGCAAAATTAAACAACAGATTGAACCTTTTTTTTGCTAATTTAAAGATTTGACTTAAACATTGTTCCTTGGGGAAACAAAAAACTGTCCATTTAACTAACAAGAGGATTTTTGATCAATATGTTATTTACATGCTTGGTAATAATTTTAAATGCCTTTTGTAGAAAAAAAATTAGAAATACATTTTTTTACATAAAATATTTTACAAATATGTAAAAAAAAAAATTTTTTTACACAAAATATTTTACAGACAGTAAAAAAAAATGTTGTACATGTCTGTAAAATATTTTGTACATGTCTGTAAAATATTTTGTGTAAAAAATTTTTTTTCATGTCTGTAAAATGTTTTTTGGAAAAAAAAAAATATATATATATTTATTTAGTAAAGTTCCTATTATTTCATTTTGTACTACTGAAGCCCACTTACTTTACTCTACGAAAAAATTTAATGATTACGTATTTGAAGCAATAAAAACTTTACTAAATAAATATATATATTTTTTTCACAAAACATTTTACAGACATTTATAGTAAAAAATTTTTTTGTCACAAAACATTTTACAGACATGAAAAAAAATTTTTCGTAGAGTAAAGTAAGTGGGCTTCAGTAGTACAACATTTTTTTACATGTCTGTAAAATGTTTTGTGAAAAATTTTTTTTACTATAAAACTGAATTTTTTCGTAGAGTAAAGTAAGTGGGCGTTATAGTAAAAATTTTTTTCACAAAACATTTTACAGACATGTAAAAAATTTTGTACTACTGAGTAAGTAAGTGGCTTCGTAGTAACGTTTTTTACTGTCTGAAAATGTTTTGTGAAAAAAATTTTACTAAAACTACTTTACCTACATACATTTTACTGTCTGTAATGTTTTGTGATTTACTATAAAATTTTTTTACATGTCTGTAAAATGTTTTGTGAAAAAAAAATTTTTACTATAAAACTGAAGCCCACTTACTTTACTTTACGAAAAAATTTAATGATTACGTATTTAAAACAATAGGAACTTTACTAAAATATTTTACAGTCATGTAAACAAAATTTTTGTTACTTTTAAACTGGATCCCACTTATTTTGGACTGCGGAAAAATGCAATGCTTACGTAGTTGAAACAATAGGTATGTACAAAAATTTTTTTTACTTAAATATTTTACAGGCATGTAAAAAAAAATATTTTTTTACTTTAAAACTGAAGTCCACTTATCTAGGACTACGAAAAATGTAATGTTTATGTATTTGAAATAATCGGTCACACAGAAACGAACGTATGTCTAGCGTCGCAATTGCGGCGTCGCGTCTGCAGCGGCGTCAGCGTGTGTGGATGTGTATATATTAGTATTACAACACACAAAATTAAGGGTACTTTTCACTAGACACAGCGCATTACTTGATTTTCTTTGTTTTAAAGATATTTAAAGTTCTTTATATTTTGTTTAAATTGATTAATGTTTTCCTTCTAAACATCTATCTTTATGAACAACAACAAAACATAATTACCAAAAAAAAAAAAAAGAACCGCCCCAAAAATTTAATTAAAAGTAATTTAAAGCAAAAAAAAAAAAACTTTTACAACTTCCCACTCCAAATTTTGGGCAAGATTCCTTTGTTTTTTTGTGGGTCTAATTGACTGAGATTGATTTTGGCAGCAACAGTAGCAGCTTGTGCCAAATTTGTCGTAAAATGTGGCAAGGCTTGACTTTCACGGAAAGACCAACAGAACTCAAGTAAAAGTAACCAATTTGAATGCACAAAAGCAGGCAAATTAAAACAATGCAAATTTAATGAGACAAGGTACAAAAAAAAACCCTTAAACCAACATCAATTTATTTCTTGTACTTTTACTTGACATTGAAAATCTAAATCGAATTATTATCCCACCACACACTTTTGTCCTGCCCCGGGGCCGGCGGCTATCAACATTTTTGATAGACAATTTGGCAACAGAAACAATAAAAATATAATTGCCACACTCAAGTAAGAAAGATGAAGCACAGCCCAAAGAAAGGAAAATGCCAAAAAAGAAAAATAAGATTGCCTTATCATTATGTGGGTAGGGAAAAGAGAGATGCACAGATACTAAACACAGGGCTACTGGAGGGCGGCATGGAGAGCATCGAAGTTGATAGCGCGAACAAGTGAAATATGATTGGATTTTGTGGTTGTCTTCGTATCAAATTCTACTTGTAAAATACTCTTCTTGCAATGGGTCTGTATAAAAGTTTAGCAAGAAAATTTTTTATGCTTTGGGAGAAAAACTTTTCTCAAAAGTTTTAATCTTAAAGAAATTTTACAGAAGGGTGAATAAATGTGTAATTAAAAGATTCCATTCTTGAAACTCCATCCTTTAGGAAATGGGTGATAGCAGAGGTTGGAATTAATTCTCAACCCATACAGGGTGGCTGATGAAAGCTGCTACTAAACAAATATGTATTAACTTTTTTTCTATTTAAGTAATTTGCTTAATTATACCCTTGCAGAGGGTATATTAAAATTGTCACGATGTTTGTAACGCATGAAGGAAGCCTTTCCGCCTAAAGATATATTCTTGTGCTGCGGCTGTTCATTTCGTTTTCCGTTTTGTCCGTCCGTCCGTCTTTCTGTTTCTATGCTATCTCCTCCCCAGTTTTGAAGCTATCTTGCCAAACTTTGAAAGTCTTATCTTACCGCTATCTACCTACGATCGGTCATTTCAAGAAAAATTTTTTTCTTTCTTTTTTCTTTAATCTGGTTGCACACTTTGCCCAATAACGGTCGCTCAAAAAACTAGTTCTAGTGGAAAAACTCTTTGTTTTCCACGTGCCCCAATCTATTTAAACGGGACATGCATATAGCTCATGGAACGATCGGTCTAAAACTAATTCTAGTGAAAAAACTTTTTGGTTATCAATGGTAGCGCCTTTCAAAAACTGCAAGTATTAAAACATCGGCAGCCGATTTAGCCTTCTATTTTTTTTTTTATTCTGTAGATTGAACTTTAGATTTAACCAAAATGAATAACTGGGACAATGAAACAAGAATTTGAATGGTCCGCTGCTATGACGCTCTAAAGACCATAGTTTAGGTTTAAAGAGAGTATAGGCGCACATTTGGCGGAGATCCTTCAAGCAGATGGGCCATAATGAGGGTAGTAAACAATTTTGACAAGCCTGGGACAGTCGTAAGATTATTTTTAAAACTAAGCCAGCTAAATTAATGTAGCAATATTCAACAGCCACCCTATATTTTCAATGCAAATAGTACATATTAATGACAGAATCAAGTGAAGTCCGAACACTGCTAAATACGTGGCTCTGTTTAAGCAAACAGCACAAATCTGTTTAACAGAGACCATTTTGCAGGCTACTTTATATCGATCACACAAAATAATGTGTTTTGGCAGAGAGCCAAATGAGTAAAGTGAGTGGCGTAAGCCACTTACATCCCTGATCTTCTACTTCTTTCGGAAAATATAAAAACAAATTGCCAAAAATCCATTTCTATCCCAGGTTAGCGAATGACGCCTAGTCAGATTTCCTAGAGCCCTTACTTAAACATAATTCCGCCCGAAAGGTCCTTCTTCAAGTCCCTAATGAAACGGCAAAAAATTTCATAAAACCATTTTTGATCTCAAATTGCCGGTAGATCCGCCAAATTTGAAAGTATCTTTACCGGGTTCTTTCAAAGGTGGGTTGCTATTTATATTTCTAGCTTTAGCCTGGCTGATCCGCCTGATAATATCAGAAGTTTGCATATGAAATGTCGGCGATCGGTAGGAGCTATCCATAGGCCTATCCCTTTACCTCAGAAGTTTCAAATGTTTGTGTAAGAAGAAGAGGAAAACAAGTTTCTGCAAAACTTACAAATACTCACGATTTCAAATCCCAATGGGGGTAGGCTTATCCTTATACAAAAAAAAGTACTAAGGATTGTTTTGAATTATAAAAAAATTGTAAAAACAGAACACAGAATTTTCATTTTCTTTTGGTTTGGTTTTTTGGACGATCAAACCGACTGACCAATATAGACCGCTGCTATGTTGTTACTTCGCATGCATTACGAATTGAGGACTCTTAAAAATCCGCTTGCATCTCGGTAAAGTACTACGCGCTTTTGAAGCACCTCTGTCGTATTTTTATTTATCATTTTCTTACACCAATCGACACGAGCCTTTTTTTTAGCCTATTTTTTTAATTGTGTGGGATTCAACGTGAAAAGCATTTTCTACCTATTCGATGATCTTATTAATAGTTGTCATACTCAGGCCTAGGGATGCCTAAACCCAGCATACCAACTGATTTTGGAAAACCTTTATAGAATTCCTCAATGAGCGATCAACGACGACGAGAATAATCTTTGTACCAGTTTTTTACTGAGCTAAAGAATGGTGCTTAATCGCCGCATAATGATTTAAGTTGATCGATGCATGCTTGTCTGCATAGTCCAAGTCGAAAATTGTGAAAAAATGCACGAAAATGTTCACGGTTTAATTTTTTTTTTTTGCCGAGTTGAATTTTTGCAAAATTATGAAAACCATAAACAGAGTAGAGTTCGGTAATAAGATCTTATATTGTTCTTATATTAGGTCTTATATTGTTCTTATATTGTTCCTATGTTAGTCTTATATTGTTCTTATATTCGGTCTTATACTCGATTTTTTGGTACCTAGTTGTATTTAAAGTGGAAAAATATATCAATTAAGTAGTTATTCAGGACTCATTCAATTCCATATAAATTTTGGTACCTAAATATAACAATCCAACTCTAAAATAAAGTGAACGTATCCTTATATCCGTATACCTTAGCGCAGATATTACCTAACTTTTTAATGCAAATTAAAATTGGGTTCTTATAAGACTAAAAATGACACGTACTAGGACTGATCTATAGAGTTGGAGAATCTAGTTCATTTCAATGACCTAGTTCATAAGTTCATTTTTTGATGAACTGTTCACTTTCGAGTTTTAATTCATTTTTGAACCAATTCTGCAGCAAAATTACCTTTTCAATTTTCATTTGATTATTGAACGTTTCTAAAACAAATAGTTTTCCTTAATAAAATGAACTATAGTTCAACAAATGAACTAGACTAGTTCATTAGTTCATTTAAATGAATAGTTCATTCGAACTAGTTCATGAAAATCGGCACAACTCTACTGAGCTAAGTACACTAACTACTTCTACTCTACTCACTCAATCACTCGGCTTGGCACATTCATTCATTCATTCATATTCAGTCGTTTTGCGTATCTGACAATTAACATTTCATGTGACTGGATGCAACAGTTCATTGTACCCAAACAAAAAAGTGTGACCAATTCTTTGTAGCTAAAAGTTTGAGTGCATTCATGCAGACCTCCAATAACACGTTGGTCACACTGTTTTATTTCTTACATTTCTTAACTCAAAGAATTAATGACTGTTAAAGCCTTATAAAAATCCAAGAGCATTTGATTGTCGTTAGTTTAAAATTTTGGAAACTTTCTTGTCTTTTTTTCTCTTCTTTTTTTAAGGTTTATGCGTTACGATTTGTCGTCTGTCATGTTCAGCATTGACATTAGACGACATTGCCCTGATGTCCTTTTGTTCTGGTTTCCTTTTAACAATTGATTTGCCACAATAGCAAAAAGCGTTTAGATCTTCTCTTTCTACCTACATGTTGTTTTATTTTATTTTTTTTTTTTGGGTATATTTTGAAATATATTGATTTTTGTCTGTTTGTTTTGGCTGGTCGTTTTTTTTTTTGTATGACGCGGAATTAATGACCGAGCCTGCCTTTACTGGAGCCCTCTGACAGGGGAGATGTGAAAAAATTCATTTAAATATAAATTGAAATCAGTTAAGTAATAAATGAAACAAAAGAATTAATTAAACTTTTCAACACTTTTGGGTGCAACCGCAGAACGCAAAGCTCGTTTGACAATTCACTGACTAACCGTATTAACCGTATGGCGGACAGACACTATGGAGCTTCAGCTGCCCGGCGCCAGGGCGCCCACAACAATGCGTTGACACAGCGCAAGGATAACTGAGCACACGGAGCGTATGAGCAATGCGGCCAAAGGCGTTTGCCTGGCTTAACGTTGAATGCGTGAATGAATAAACGACTGACTATGGCAATGAATGAATGAATGAACGAATAAGGGCAACAAAAAAAACACACACAGAGTAACTTATGACTGTGTGTGTGTGTGTGAGTGTGCCACATTTAGTTTACAATGTTTTCAAGGGGTTTGCATGTGGCTTGGCTGCCTGGGTGCTGCTTGTGTTAGTGTCTGTTTAAGTGCGTTTGCTTTTGGCTCTTTGCATGTCACACAGTTACAACAGCAAACACACTCCAACACACACTCACATTCAAATATTCCCCAAGAGCAGCAGGGCCAGGACAGGCCAGGATAACCAACTGAATGCGCTCATCATGAAAAGGCCAAGGTTGGTTAATAAGAACTTCCTTTTTTTGTGGTTAGAGAGGGAAAACTTTATGGATCATTTAATGAATCAACATTTGTCTAAAATTAATTTGAGAAATATTTAAAAATTTCTGCGCTTTTATTTAAAGATTTCAGATTATACAAAACTAAAATGCTTCAAAACATAGGAACGATCACTTTATTAGGGAATTTGTATTAAAATATGGATGCATGAAAACTTTCTAAAAATCAATTGACCAAGTAAAGAGGAGAATCAAAGATAGATTTGTCAAATAACAAAGTAAATTAGTTTCAGCTTTTTGATCTTTTGAACAACGAACAAATTTCATTTTTAAATTCTTCCATAGTCAAAACTAACGTGAAATGTATTTGGGGTACATTCTTACCCCAGTACATATTTCTATGAAAATCAATCGAATTCAAATGGATTTAAAATGTTTTCATAATTTTGTATATCATGTACTTTGACAGAACATTTTTGAAAAATGTTTATAAATATTAAGGAAATGTACAAGTTACTTTTAGCCGGCTAACTACAAGCCTAAACAATCTAGCTTTACTTATACAACTTAGAAAGGTCGCTTATCATCAACATTTAGGAAATGTATTAACAGTAATGTACTTTTTTTCTTGAACCACTGTATTATACTAACTGCTGGTACCGGGGTAAAATTGTACCCCAATGACGTATAGCGATCATTTTAAAATTTTGTTCGATGTAAGCTATATACTTATAGATTATTTTGAGATCTGTACCTTTTACATATACAAAATATAGACACAGCACAGAAAAAACTAATGATTTTGACTTATTAAATCTTGCGTTAAAAGTTTACTGGTGTAAAAATGTACCCCAAGCACGGTTCTAGAGTTAAGCATAGTACAGAGATCGATCAAATCGCTTTCGACCCCAAAAACAACCCTATTCCCATACGATTTGGGTCGATTTTAGGGTCATTTGTAGAGCATATGGGATATTATTGTGCTTAATAACCTCATCATAATGAGCCGTCGTTAAAGAAATAGCTCAATAAAGTCTGCGATAAATGGACCAAGGTTTAAACTTCAGACCTAACTGTCCAAAATCTCATTTCTTAAATTTTTCCTTAAAAAACCAAGACAACATTGTAGGTCCTTTTTAACAGCAGCTTTACAGATAACTGTAACTTGCGCTTTTAAGCCATATTTAGCATACAAATTTAATAAAATATAACTTTATTGGATCGTTTAAAACTTTTTTAAATATTTCTCAAGGACCTGAAAATTTGGTAAAGAATTGTTTAATAATATATTTTAGCATAAACTAATTAGTTATATATGCTTTTAATTGGTAGGGAGAAGCCATTTTCAATTTAATTGAGACAAAACATTATGATGAATTTTGAGCAGCAATATCTAATATGTAGGAGGGGGCAACTGGCTTCTGGTTACGTCATAATTTTTCTAAATTCCCAAAATGGCAGCAAATCTTCGAGTTTCAAGCTTACAAAATAGATATTACTCGTGGGGAAAAGGGCTTAATAGGCAACACTTGCCCCTCTCTCCAACTATGCTGAAAAGCAAGCAAAATCGTTTTGTATAAAACTTCCTTGTTTTTTAACCGATCTTATTAAGCGTTTCAGACTAGATAAGTTAATATATTTTAAAATTGTGGCTGTGACAATTTGAAAAGAACTTGATCAGTTTATGATATACAGGGTTGCCCATATTCGACGGACCCATCTGGCAACGCCATAACTTTTGACAGAGATGTCAGATCGCTTAATGACATACTGCGTTTGAAGCGTCAGTCCAAGCAGATTTTTACCATGGAACAATACACGCCACGCGAGCGCTCTGAAATAGTTGAAATTTACATTCAACAGAACAAGTCAATTGTGAAAACTCAACGTGCTTTTAAAAAATTAAAAAATGTGAAAAGTGCGCCTTCTAAGAACACCATTAAGCGTTTATACGAAAAATTTTCGACTGGTGAGGCTCTTTCTAATCCGAAGAGGCCAAATAAAAGTTGACCAAGGCGATCGGCCGAGAATATCGCTGCCGTACGAGCCAGTGTTGAGAGGTCCCCAAGAACATCCCAAAAACGCCGTTCTCAGCAGTTAGGCATGGCTCGGTCCACTTTACAACGGATTATTCGCGTTGATTTGCATTTGTTCCCGTACAAAATTCAAATGACGCAAAGATTGTTGCCTGCGGACAAGCCTCGTCGATTGGAATGGGCCCAAAGAGTCATCGAAATGGCCGAAGATGACGAGCAATTTTGGAACAAAATTATCATGTCCGATGAAGCCCATTTCACATTGAATGGGACCGTAAATAAGCAAAATTGCCGTATTTACGCCACTGAAAATCTTCAGGAGATTCAAGAAGTGCCTCTTCATGACGAAAAAGTCACAGTTTGGTGCGGCGTTAGTGCGAAAACGGTCATTGGGCCGTTTTTCTTCCAAAATGAAAATGGCCATGCTGTTACCATCAACCAGGAGCGTTATCGCGACATGATGACCAATTTTGTGATGCCAATTATTCGTCGAAAGCGTATGAGGCAGTTCTGGTTTCAACAAGACGGCGCTCCACCGCACACAAGTCGCATAACAATCGATTTTCTGAAGAAATTGTTTCCGGGCCGTTTGATGTCGAAAAAGTGGTGATTTGGACTGGCCACCGCGTTCGCCCGATTTGACGCCGCCTGACTTCTTCTTGTGGGGATATTTGAAGTCAAAGGTTTACGTTAACAAGCCAAGGACCGTAGAAGAGCTCAAGGACAACATTCGTGAAGAAATAGCCGCTATTCCGGCCGAAATGTTGGCGAAAACGATGGAAAATGCTGCAAAAAAGGGCACAATACGCCATCAACGCCAGAGGCGGCCATTTGAGAGATATCATATTCAAAAATTGATGTAAACAATTCTACTTGGAACAAATTAAATGATTAAGATTGCCAACCGCCAAATTTTTCTTTTTTCTTTGATTTTTAAAAAAAAACATGGGTCCGTCGAATATGGTCAATAATAAATATTATATACATTTGCACAACTTTATTATACCTTTATTTACCCATTAGAAATGGATACAGGGTATAAAAAGTGGCAAATAAAAATAATAATTCCATTATGGAATTAAATAATTTCTTCAACTTTCAGATCACATTGTCTACGTTTAAATTTACAGGGAAACTAAAAAAAATTGCCTTAAAAAAACTGTTTTATAAAAGTCTAAAATAAACTTTCCAAAAATGATTTTAAAGCTTACAAGATAAGTTACTGATATTAGTGTCTTCAAATTCATTAAACTTTGATTGATTGCCAGCTAAAAATACTAATTACAGAATCTAAAATTACCTGTAAATAATATATATAAATATATAGCCACTTCATGACTAACCACAAATGCCTTGTCAATCATTTACTTAATGATTACCACATAAATCCACTCATAAATTGAGAACATCATCAGCTTTCCCCTACATACACACACACAAACAAACATGCTCTTAGGGACAATCAATATGCCCCAAACCCCAAACAGAATTTGAACAAAAAAACAAAGCGTACAAGACAAAAGGGATATGTAGGTATATATATATATGTATGTGTGCACGTGCGTGAGTTGAGTGAGTGCCCATAAAAACATGAGAGATATACTTGAAGCTACTTTTCGGGCTAACGAGCATCGCACAGTCAACGTCTTGTTTATGCTTGGATGGGCTAACATGCATTTTGCTCTGCAACACACAAATACATTCATACTTTCGGCTCCCTATAAAGTAAGGGAGCCTGGGCCAAAAATTCCGAAAGTTTGAAAACGATCAAACGAACGGGGATATATAAATCATTGGTGTCAGCAGCAATGTTCTCACTAGACGTTCATTGAACATTTCTGCTCCCCAAGACAAGGAAGATCGAGTAGGGGAATTTGCGTTAAGCTCAAGCAGGCAAAACGAAAACTGTTTGGGAATTGCAAAAGCACAAATGAGTTGAAAAAGGGGGCAGCTAAAATGCAGCATACTTGCAAGCGTGTGGTGATCGAGCAAAGGGTGATAATGCAAGCCACCCCTAAATACTCGCCCCCCTACCTCCCTCCCTGCCGCCTCAAATTAAGTAATAGCAGGCATTAATTTCCGTTTTGGCATTCTAATCCGCTTCGACTCATAAATAAATAGCCAATTTCCTTTTTTGTGTGTAATCCAAGATTCCTTTTGCAGAGCAAAAAAAGGAAAAGCAAAATCACAAAACTAAATAATTCAATTGTAGCCTGGAATGAGTTAAAAGGGGGAGGAAAATGGGCGCATACATATTTATCAAATGATGCTGCTGTTGGCATGGAGCCAAACATTTGCATGCTGAGCCACACAGGAGGAGGAAGAGAGACCTTTTGGGTATTTGTTGTTGCTTCTGCCAACCAACTCAAATTGACATCGAAATCGGGCTATGTGACAATTTCGTTTAGTCATCTTTGTTTTGGATACCGCCTTTGGGGGCTACCTTTAAGCTGGCTTGTTGCCTGATGACTAACTGCCAACAACTGTTGTTGTTGTTGTTGCTGTTGTTGTGTGCCAAGTGTCGGGCTACAAATTGGAGAAGCAATTGAGAAACAACAACAACAACAACTACCTCATGACAATGATGATGAAGCCTGTTGATGATTGATTCTGTTGATGGGAGATGTAAGTAGGTGAGTAGAAGTAAAATACTCAAATTTCCAAGCCATTTAAGGCCGTTTTTACAGGGTGACAACAAATAAACTGGACAAAAAAGAACAAAAATTTTGTATATAAAGGATATAGATATCAGATATTTATTAACTCAAAATCATTAACAATCTGATTGTGACCATCAAAAACAAATAAATTTTCTACGTAAGACACATTTTCCGACCGATCGGAGAGATATAGTCATCCGATTTCAACCAAATAGTGTAGGACTGTTTCAAAGTATATAATATTCATAAGTTCTTAGTTAAGAAACGCTATTATAAATATCAATAAAGTTTTTCTTACTTAAGCCCATTTTTGACCGATCGATCCTATGGCAGCTATGGGATATAGTCATACGATTTTGACTAAATTTTGCGAAAGTGTTTATAAGTATATAATATTCATAATTCCTTAGTTAAGAAACACTATCGTGGAAAACAAAAACAATTTTCCTACTAAAACCCATTTTTTGACCGATCGATCCTGTGGCAGCTATGGGATATAGTCATTCGATCTTAACCAAATTTGGTACAACTGTTTAAAAGCATATAATATTCATCATTCCTTACTTAAGAAACGCTATCATGGAAAACAATAACAATTTTCCTACTTAAACCCATTTTTTGACCGACCTATCCTATGGCAGCTATGGGATATAGTCATTCGATCTTAACCAACTTTTGTAGAACTGTTGAAAAGCATAGAATATTCATAATTTTTGCGTTAGGAAACACTATCATAGATAACAATAAAGTTTTTCCTACTAAAATTCATATTTTGCCCGATCGATCCTGTGGGATATAGTCATCCGATCTTAACCAAATTGTGTAGGACTGTTAAAAAACATATAATATTCATAATTCCTTAGTTAAGAAACGCTGTCATGGAAAACAATAACAATTTTCCTTCTTAAACCCATTTTATGACCGACCTATCCTATGGCAGCTATGGGATATAGTCATCCGATCTTAACCAAATTTTGTAGAACTGTTTAAAAGCATATAATATTTAAACCTCTTGAGCTAAAGAATGCTATCAAGGAAAACGAAAAAGTTTTTTTCACGAAAACCCATTTTACGACCGATCGTTCCAATGGCAACTATAAGATACAGTCATCCGATTTTGATCAAATGTTGCACAACAGTTTGAGAGGAAATTCTATTTATATTAGCTGAGCTTAAGGCATATAATATTACTAATTCCTGGTTGAAGAAAGCTTTCACGTATAAAAAAAAAATATTTATTTTTCCATTTTATCACCCATCATGACCAGGGCAGGTAAAGGATATAGTCATCCGATTTAGTCCAAAGTTCGCAAAACAATTTGAAAAGAATATTATGATTTTAATTAAAGAGCTTAAGAATGATATCTTTTAAAACAAAAAAGATTTTCCGATCGATCGGTTCTATAGCAGCTATAAGATATAGTCTTCCGATCCGGAAGGTTCCGACATATTAAGAGTAACAGTAAAAATGAGACCCTGCACAAAATATGGGCTTTAAAATAAAGAGATTAGTTTGCGTAAAAATAGGCAGACGGACATACAGATAAAGCTCAATCGACTTAGCTTTTCTTTCTAATCAATAAAATGTATAGTTTGGGGTCGGAAAAGAATCGCCGGAGTTCGCTTGATCTTCGCTTGAATCAAAAAGCTTTAATCTATACATAAAAGTAAAAGTATGTGTGCATGTTTGTTCCTTATAGGCGTCTAAACTACTAAACCGATCGTTAAGAAATTTTCACAGTATGTTTTTGTTGATTAGAAAAGTGTCTAGGCTATGTTAGAAGTCTGTGAGCCGGTTCGAAAGTGTTTTAAAAGCAGTTCAAAAGTGGTTCAGAGCCATAATTCTGCATAGACAATGTTCCAATCTTGAGAATCGGTTCAAAAGTGGTTCAGAGCCATATCTCTGAAACCACTAAACCGATTTTCGTTAAATTTTTACATGATGTTCATGTCGATCAGGAAAAGCTTAGTGCCAAGTCTGAACAGGTTCGAAAGCAGTTAAAACCGGTTTAAGAGTTGTTCAGAGCCTTATGTTAGAACAACTAAAGATTTTGTGTGTGTGGGTTAGTTATTTGGAGATATAAAAATTCCTGGTTCAAGACCGGTTCGGAATACGCTGAAACGGTTCAATAGTGGTTCAGAGCCATAGCTCAGAAATTATTTTGTATCTTTATCTTTTTCTTTTTTGGCCCGAATATAAATCACAACCGTATCTATATGGGAATGCAAATTTCACTAGTTCAAGACTGGTAACCGTTTTAATAGTGGTTCAGAGCTTTATCTGAGGAATTACTCAAGCTTAAACCTAAAAACATACGATTATATGGAGTTAGATATTTTTCGGGGTTTTAAAACTCGTTCTGTTCCAGTTTGTGGAAAGCGGTTCTGTCTAAATTTTGTGAAAGAAACATGTCAACACAATTTAAAAGATAACGAGCAGAGCCAGTTATATTGCTAGTATTGTCAATAAATGATAATGGGTTATGGACCAGAAACGCTCTCAAAGTATATTCATGGTATTTTCATGGGCTTAGCAGCTCTAAAACAATATGGAATGAAAACTTCAACAGTACTTAGCCCCGGACCACAGAGTGAGATTCACTCACAATTTTCGAAAACAACATTTTTCAAAATTTAACACACCTGCCAAATAGCCCTCCAACTCACGGCTAGTGTGACCGTTTATAGCAGAAATATTTGCTGCCAATAGCAAACAATTTCAAGAGTCCTTTGGGTCTCAGTTTATACTTTAAAACTGCTGAATATATTCATATCCTGGCTTTAATAAACTTCCCCGAAAAGTTGTTTTTGTTGACACCCTGTAAGTTGTTCCTTTTGTTTTCCTATCAAATTTCTAAACTGAATCCCTGGGACTTTATATGACCTTCAAGCTGTTGCCTGCACTTGGCAGGCTGCCACCAAAACAAACTTTATGTTTAAAGCTGAAGCCCGTCTAGTTCCTGGCAAACACCTCCCTTAGCCTGGCCAGGACTTTGAGCAGAAGCAGCTGCAAATTATGCGCGTGCATTTTGCAAACTTTATGAGACAGTCCATAGCTAAGGAGGCGGGGCGGAGCGTGTCGCACTTATTTATGAGCAACCACGTTTGGTCCCCAGCATAAAGTCTACTCGAAGCCTTTAGAGCTTCATTAGGCATGACCTTTCTATTTCTTTTTTCACCTTTTCGGTCTTCGCTTTTTTCTATTGGTTAAACAAATGTAGCGTTAATTTTTCTGCTTGGAAACGAAATGCCAACAGAGGAGGACAATCAGAGTCAGTTGGTCAGTGTGTGAATAATGGATGAATTTAAGCGTAAGTACACGTCATTTCGGCCTTAAGCGGCCATTAGACCGTTCCAAAAAAAACCAAACCAAAAAATTAATATATAACATAAATGTCATTAGTGTATACATACACACAGACTTACATATAATTCAGTTAGCTGCGTCATTGGACATGGTAGATGAGATGGAACTAAGGATAAGATTGGGTGTAATAGATTTGTAAATATAAATGAACAATCCCTCTAGGAATAGACTGTGACAATAATAAGGCATAATTATACTTCAAGTGCAGTTCATTATACAAATCAAGATAAGATTTTTAGGAATCAAAATAAATATTAAAAATTTCTGTTTAGATTTTAGTCAATTTACGTAATCTTAATGAATCATTGTTTGATTATTTTTAGGTGTTATTTCCATTTTTCTGTCTAGATGATTTTTTCAAGATATGTAAACAGAGTCAGAGTGACCGTACTATAAAATATTCTAAGTATGTGCTAAAAAAACATCAAACTTTTTAATATAACTTGAAAATTGTACCTCTTTATACTTAGGGCCGTTTTCTCATCTACATGGTTATCGAAATACAGGAGCTTTTTAAGACAATTTGTGTTGCCTACTTTTAGGCCGCGTTTAATCAAACTCGGGTCCTTGTAGATAGAAGCAATGATATTTTTAAGGCTACCTAAAGTAGGCAACATATATTTGATCAAAAAGCACCTGGATTTGAAAATAATTAAGATGAGAAAACGGCTCTTAAAGTAGCCAGGGCCTAAAATAATAAAGTCAAAGTACACTAGAAAAAAAATTATATCAATAACAATTGGATACGTATTGTCTCAAAACTAAAACCAGTATCGTGTCTTTTGGTACACAGAAAAAAAATTTATATGGATTGGGTCTTAATATGATATGTTCTCATATCAAAGAAAATCCAATATAATACCTTTTAAATTTAATAAAAATTTGATAAATTAGGTATTAATTTGACCCTATGCCTGTTAAATTGTTAAGTTAAAGTCTTATCAAATCTCATATATGAAGCAACTTGTAATTCTCAAGTCATATTTCCACACATTTTCCATATTGAAGTGGCAATTGTCATTGAGCAATGGAAGCAAAACCGGCAAGAAGGAGTCTAATAAAAAACAGCCTGTATAACTCCAACCAATTGTCGTCTTGTAAATGAGGAAAAAGCTAAAGCGGCCATTAAAAAACCCGCAAAAATTTCACATCAAAATATTGTTTGGTTTTTTTTGTTTGAGATAAGAACTGGTATCAAATTGATACTACAAAATGAATCAATCATCACTTAAAATTCTTTCGAAAATATCAACTTGATACTTAATAGTTTAAAATTAATGACTAAAAAGCGTCATATTGATGATTAAATTTTTGGGTGTTGCAATTATCGCATCAGATTCAAAAGGAAGGTCAAAAGACTATCAGGCCTGTTTCCGTTTCCGACTTCGATCGGAATTGTTAAATGTTTTCGCTTATTAAAACCAATTGTTCAGTTGTCTAACTACAAATTATGATTAATTTTCATTCGAACCTCTTGATGGTAAGAAGATTCATCCAAAGTCTTTAATCGTTTCTTGGAAATCACTACTCTTTACAATTCCGATCGATCGAATTCGGTAATAAGTATGAATTGAACTTGTATTGCAGTAAATGTTTATGAATCCACGTACTTTTCCAATATGACACATGCACACACACACACGCTAACGACGATGGCCCCCCTCCGTCCTGCCAGTGAACATGATGAAAGCATTTTACTCCCATTACTTCTGTGTTTTGTAACCGATCTTATTGGGCGTTTCAGAGAAGATAGATATATCTAAGTTGATATATGTCAATTCCAAAAATCACAATTTTTTTTTTGCAGTTTGTAGTGAAGGGTTGAGGACCCTGATGTTGAAGTTGAAGAGTTGAGGACCCTGATGAAGAATGTTACACACACTTGAACAACTTCATGATAGCCTTTTTACTCATTATTAATGGAAACAGGCAAGAAAATCATGATTAAACGATTTTATATTGGGTATTTTGACCTTCTTTTGGGCAGCTGCATAATTCCACGCTTGTCAAATCGAATGATTTTCCATTTCAAGAATTTTTGAAGAGTTTGAAATGAATGATTATCTGAATGTGCAAGGTCGGGGTTATACGGTGAATGTGCCATCACTTTCCAATATAGCTTCGATCATTTGGTCGAGCGATGTCATGATAAAAAAATAGAAGGCTAACATCGGCTACGCCGATGTTTTGAATACCCTTGCAGTTTTTGAAAGGCGCTACCATTGATAACAAAAAGTTTTTCTCACTAAAATTAGTTTTTAAACCGATCGTTCCTATGGCAGCTATATGCTATAGTCATCCGATTTTGATCAATTTTTCCAGAATTATGTGGAAGCATATAAAACTAATATATACCACGATTGGTGATGCTGCGATGAAAACAAAAAAGTTTTTCTCACTAGAACTAGTTTTGGACCGACCGTTTTTTTACCGTCGTAAATTTTTCATTAAGAAAAACTAATCCCGTTGTAAAAATTTTCCGTAGAACTTTTTTATATGGCAGCTATATGCTATAGTCAACCGATTTCGATAAATTTTCCACAATTATGTAAAAGCATATAAAACTAATATGTTCCACGATTGGTGACGCTACGATGGAAAACAAAAAAGTTTTTCTCACTAGAACAAGTTTTCGGACCGATCGTTCCTATGGCAGCTATATGATATAGTCATCCGATCCGGCCGATTCCGACAAATGTGCAGCCTATGTGTATTTAAAGACTTTTTGCAAAGTTTGGTCAAGATAGCAAATAAGGAGATAGCATAGAAACAGACGGACGGACAGACGGACATGGCTATATAGACTCAGCTCGTCATGCTGATCAAGAATATATATAGTTTATGGGGTCGGAGATGCTTCCTTCTATGCGTTACAAACATCGTGACAATTTTAATATACCCTCTGCAAGGGTATAAAAAATATTTGGGGTTGTTGACGACAGTATACAGGGTTGCCCATATTCGACGGACCCATCTGGCAACGCCATAACTTTTGACAGAGATGTCAGATCGCTTAATGACATACCGCGTTTGAAGCGTCAGTCCAAGCAGATTTTTACCATGGAACAATACACGCCACGCGAGCGCTCTGAAATAGTTGAAATTTACATTCAACAGAACAAGTCAATTGTGAAAACTCAACGATCAACGATTATCATGTCCGATGAAGCCCATTTCACATTGAATGGGACCGTAAATAAGCAAAATTGCCGTATTTACGCCACTGAAAATCCTCAGGAGATTCAAGAAGTGCCTCTTCATGACGAAAAAGTCACAGTTTGGTGCGGCGTTAGTGCGAAAACGGTCATTGGGCCGTTTTTCTTCCAAAATGAAAATGGCCATGCTGTTACCATCAACCAGGAGCGTTATCGCGACATGATGACCAATTTTGTGATGCCAATTATTCGTCGAAAGCGTATGAGGCAGTTCTGGTTTCAACAAGACGGCGCTCCACCGCACACAAGTCGCATAACAATCGATTTTCTGAAGAAATTGTTTCCGGGCCGTTTGATGTCGAAAAGTGGTGATTTGGACTGGCCACCGCGTTCGCCCGATTTGACGCCGCCTGACTTCCTCTTGTGGGGATATTTGAAGTCAAAGGTTTACGTTAACAAGCCAAGGACCGTAGAAGAGCTCAAGGACAACATTCGTGAAGAAATAGCCGCTATTCCGGCCGAAATGTTGGCGAAAACGATGGAAAATGCTGCAAAAAGGGCACAATACGCCATCAACGCCAGAGGCGGCCATTTGGAGATATCATATTCAAAAATTGATGTAAACAAATCTACTTGGAACAAATTAAATGATTAAGATTGCCAACCGCCAAATTTTTATTTTTTCTTTGATTTTTAAAAAAAAACATGGGTCCCGTCGAATATGGGCAACCCTGTATTACCATCTCTGAAATGTTTTAAGTCATACAGAAAGACGAACTTGGCTATATCGTATCGGCTGTTGATGCTAATCAAGAATATATATAATCTTATAGGATCGGAGATGCTTCCTTCTAGCTTTTACATTAATTTACAAAAATTCAATATATACTTTATACCTTTAGTACAGGGTATAAAATTAGTTAAATTGAACTCGTTATTGGATATTTTTGTACTTTTGTTAGATTTTCTTTGAAAGGCTTATAAGCTAAGCCTTTTATTAAGATATTTGTTATTAATGCTGACCACCTTAATATGTCGATTTACTCAAATGAAATTAAAAACATTTTGCAAACTAAATTCATTTAGTTGCCTTTTAGCAACCACTTTAAAAACCAATTAACTAAAGTTGACTTTGATAACATTTAACTAAATTAAAACAAAATTCCCCTCAAAAATCAATTTAAAATAATTTATAACGAATAGTAAATATCATAATAGTTTCAAGTAGCAACTTCAGATGAGTAAACATCATAGCATAGCATACTTTTCAGCGTTTGGAGTGCAATCCAAACCAATTGAATAGCAACAGCTGCAGTCGGCTTACGCACACACAGAAACAGAGATTTAAGAGGCCAGCCACTCTCATTAACACCCATGGAAAACAAATACCAAAATACCAAGTGGTTAAATTCTCAACCCTGCCCCCACCATTCCCTGCAGACACTTACGTCTTATGCCCCAATCCATCATTTTGCAGCGGTTTTTGTTGGTGCAGTTGTTGTTGGTGCTGTTGCTGCTGTTGTTGAAAGGACATTAGCTATGCGCCACCAAAATATGAAAACGATAACGAAAACACTTAACGACGCAACACGCACAAATTGAATTGAACTGCTTCTAATTTCGACAATTTTGTGTATGCATCAAGAAGGCGACACCGCCGCCTCCTTCTTTTACAAAAAAAAAAACTGTTGCCGCCGTTGCCGCCGGTTTAACTTTCGTTATTCGTTTGCTACGGATGGATTCGCGGCTCCTATATGAGCAAGCTCTCTCCGTGTTAACCCGAGCAGCATTACTTCATGACTGAACCAGAACCTGGCGGCGCGCAGACAACAATGCGGAATTTTTGGTCGTCGTTGTAGTCGGCAGCTACGTCGAAGTGTGACTGTGACGACAACGAAGTGCACGGCGTAGATAAAACGGACAATGGGGCAACAACTGGAGGTACTCGAGTTGTTTGGCGCTGGAGGGTATATATATATCGACATGGGTCAGAGAATGACAACAAGAACAACAACAACAATTGAAAGAGAATTTGAAAAAACATTCAAGTGACCACCAATGTGGGAGTTATATAGCACAGGTGGCTAGGATTCCTCAAGGACTTGATAAGAAAAACTAAAGAGAGCGAAATTTAAAGAGATTAAGGGAAAGTTAAGACAAATACAGACCACATAGGGTTAAGGATGCTCAATTGGGTGACTATACAGCCATAAAATATTAAATGATATTTAATTACCTAGATCAGAGGTGCACTTAGTCTACAGCAGCATATGGGTTTTTGTTAAGCAGAAAGATATAGGCCGGGCATACGAATAAACACAGCACCCGGCATTAGGTTGAATTTTCTGAATAAATTTCTTGTGGTTGTTGTTGTTTGACAAATTATTTTCTTTGTAAGTATCTCGATAGAATTGATCAACATTGATATCGGGTTAATTGATACTCTTGATATTAATCCAGTCTTACATTAATCATTTTATTACATTGGTAAGTTTGATCACATTCGAAAACTTATCAATAATATTGTTTGATAAAGGTATCGAAAAATGAATCTGAAACGGTATCGAAAAAGTATCTAAAATGTATTTGAAAAGGTGTCGATGAATTACCGATAAAAATGTCGATACTTTTACCACAAATCGATAAAAAGGAATTGTTAACACATTTCTATAAGAAGTATTGATCAAAGATATCGATAAGAAGTATTGTAATCGAAAAGAGCTCGATAAATTTCCGATAAAAGTGTCGATAATATTACCACAAAAAGTTATCGATGAAAATGAATTGATAAAGGATATGGGCAATTCCGCAGAAAAGTCTACCATGACCGAAAAATTGAAAGTTCATTTAAAGTTGATTCTTACATGATTTAGAAAAAGTAAATATGCAATATTTTAATTAAGAGCTTAAACCTTTCTTAGTCTAGAGGTATATCGGCTAGAAGTACATTTACGTTTTGGCCAGATTTTCAGTGCATTTCTTTTTCGATTTACAGCTCTAGAGTCATTGACAATTCCACTCTTTTCACAAAACTTTAGCTACAATTAAAATTGTTTTTGTTGCGTTGAATAATTTAGAAATTATCTTCACTAAAAATTGCCATAAATTATAACGTCGCTACACCATAAAAAATACGGTTTTTACCAAATTTACCATTGAATTATATATAATTTCATATTAAAAATTAATATGATAATAAAATTTGATACCATAAAAATTTTCTATTGTTCTACCGACGCCTATGGCAGCTATAGTT
Organism: Lordiphosa mommai; assembly: GCA_018904225.1. Classification (NCBI taxonomy): domain Eukaryota; kingdom Metazoa; phylum Arthropoda; class Insecta; order Diptera; family Drosophilidae; genus Lordiphosa; species Lordiphosa mommai. Next base: position 89,430 of record JAEIFT010000450.1, read on the forward strand.
AGTCATCCGATTTTGATAAATTTTTCCAAAATTATGTGAAGCATATAAAACTAATATATACAGATTGGGGACGCTACGATAAAAACAAATTCCACTTATTTGGACCGACGTAGCCTATAGATCACCGATTTTGATTTTCCTTTAAAAATATAACATGACGCTACTAACAAAAAGTTTCTCAAGACATTTTCCGATCGTGCTATATATGTCTCGATTTTTATAATTTTTCCCTTTACTTATAAAACAACCGTTTCCATTACTTACCCATAACGCAAAATTTCACGAATTTTTAACTCTCAAATTCGGAAATGAATAAGTTTATTTTTGTTCCATTTTTTTTACCTAATTGTATTTTACCGATCTTTATGGACAATGACGACCATTAATGCATTGGAAATAAAAATAAGAAGTTTTTTCCTTACAGAACTATTTTTGACAGAATAACTAATAAATTCACGATTATAAATTTTTCCATTTTATATAAACTTTAAAAACCTACGATGGCATTTTCGCTATCGTCGTTAACTATACCTTAGGAAAGATATCGATAAGGTGTATTGAAGAAAGATATCGATAAGAAGTATTGATCAAAGAACTCGCTAAGAAGAATTGATTAAAGATATCGATAAAAGGTATTCATATAAACTTCAACTCAGGGTTGAACGGTGGTTGGTCGCATCAATATTATGCAGAGATCAGGTACTAAGATTTGTGGAATCTTCACTATAAATTCGGTTAGTTTGTTAGTTCAACGACCATTATTCCATATTCTTTTTATATCAAAAAAATGTATCGATACAAATATCGAAAAAGGGATTCATAAAAAACAACGATAAAATGTATCGATAAAAGGTATCAATAAAAGGCAACGATAAAAGGTTTCAATAAAAAGCAACGATTAAAGATATCGATACAAAATGTCCTCTTCCGAACAAAAAAGTAATCAATATACATTTTTAAGATAAAGAAACCTATATTTTCAAGAAAACCTAGATTAGACCTTTGCTCCTATTTAATGCGCAAGTTTTTTTTGTTAACCCTGTCATCTTTCTACGGAAAACATATCGGTAAAAGGTATCAATAAAAGATATCGTTAAAAAAAATGTCCTATTCTGCTCTGCTTCTATTTTCGGGGAGTGTTTTTCTGCCATCTTTCTGCTGACATCCGGTATAAAGTGATTAGGGATTAATCCCGAAACGAATTATCGTTTAGATACCGGTAATTGGTCTGGTTCATTTCGGTAAACGGTTTCGATTGCGGCCTTATTTCTTGAAAGGTATTATTAAGATTTCGAACCGTTAAAACTGACATTTATGAAAACATCTGATTCTGGTTGAAGTTCCACACTATTTCGTTTTTCAAACTACCGAATGGCAGCTTTAAAAATAAATAAAATGGAAGTTGAAAGCAAGCACACCAGGATTGCTTGATTTATGTCATTGTTCGGAGCATCGCTATTTTCTGTGTATATTAAACTGTTCTGCGACAGCGACGTGGGTACACCGACAGTACAAAGCATGTCGTGTAGCTTTTTCAATGCGGCTCTCGGCTCTTGTGGCATTGCTTTGGTAGAGCGAATTGAATCAGTTGTTGACTGTTAATACGCACACCTAAGTTCGTAAGGCAAAAATGTGATTGTGTTTTTTGCCGACCACTGATTTAAGGTAAAGTGATAATAGGGCATATAACAAGTCTGGGCGTCACTTACAACAATTTCAAGGCTCTCAAGAAAAAGAGGATCTTCGCTTCAAATATAACCCCGAATTGTGGAAATGGCCGCTTCAACAAGAACAACAATTTCTTCTGCAGAAGTGGCTTGTATGAGGCAAGGAAGGAAACAGAAGTACACCTACTCTGTACTCAGTTGAACAAGATTTACAACTTAGGCTAAAAATTGGTCCTAAACCGAACCCTTTATTAGGCTGGGTTCACACTGTTCGATGCATGAGACATAACAATCTAGTAGCCCCTTGTGTTGTCATGTTTCCAGTGTGAATAGCCTGTCATTTGACATTAAACACAATAGAACGTGAAGGCTCACTATATTATTATGTCTTTTAATAAGAAACAATGTGAACTCAGCCTAACCGGTTCCATTTTTTTTTTTTGGTCCCTCAAAGCTGATGACAAAACGAACCTTCTAAATTTAAATTCTCCTTCACATATATGATTTAAAATTAATATAAAATTATTTACATTAAATCCAATGACAACCACTGTGCCTAAGAGTCCCAAAAATACTATCACATTCTTTTACCAAAAAAAAAAAAAAAAATTACAAAATAAAACGAAGTCAGCAAAGCCGATGAATGTGACACACATACTAAAATAAAGAGAGCAAGCTAGCAATTTCGGCTCTCTTCTGGACCAGCTTCAAGTAAGCTAAGAGAGAGAAATCAATTTTGTAGGAGATTTATTTATTATTGACTAAGAGCACAGCTTCAATAGCAAAACATAAAAATGCTGTTAAAATAACAAAAATAAAAACACAACAAAAAAAACATTGCAGACTGTCAGTCAGATAGTCAGAAAATGGAATTCACGTAGCAATCAAACGCAGGTGTTTTGTAATAGGAACTGTTGATGTTGTTGTTGTTGTTGTTGTTGTTCTTGTTGTTAGCTGCTGCTGTTATCGTCTCTCGTTTAAAGTTAAGTGTGTCAGGTTTGGTGCGATGGTTTATCTAGCGGGGCAGCATATTAAAGCTAAAGGAAATTAAAGTAGTTTAGAATTGTTTCCCATCTAAACACTTGCTTATATCTTGATAAAAAAAAATACATAAATTAACCAAAAACAAAAAGGTAAATTCCCCCTTGCGTGTCAGTCATCATTAAAAAAAAAAAAAAAATGGTTGACCCAAATTGATTGTCTGGCTTACTTCAAAAACCATTCAACATTTTAAGCAAAACATTTCTTTATGTTACCCGCGCTTAAAAGTAGGCAACATAAAAGCGTCAAGCAATTAGCAAGACGAAAGCACTGTGGGTAAATTTTGTCAAAAAATTAATAACTTCAACATTCTTTCAAGTTTTTGTATGTAAATTTTACGAAAATATTTTTACATAAACTAAGAAATAACAAAGTAAATTGTATGACATAAAGCAGCTAGCTAGGAGTTAAGAAATCGTTCTAAATGCCATTAGAAAAGTGGACATAGTTTAAGGACATTTAAATGGATTTTATTACTATCTATTATATTATGCAGGTCCTTAAAGATTCAGACTAAAATTTTAGCAATTGGAAAAAGATTTTTTTTCTGGCAAAATAATTGGGTAACACGAACCTGACCATAAACCTAACCGAACTAGCTGCCTTTTAAATGGATATGCTTCCTTAGGCAAGATGAAAAATAATTGAAAATCCTTGGAACGTTACTGGATGAATTTGTGATTACGAAATTAAAGTATTTTCATGTAAGTTCCTACAGAAAAATATTCTTTTAAGAAGAATTTAGTTCATATAAATTAAATTTCAAAAAGTTTTTTTACATTTTTTAAAAAGTACGGTGTAATGATGCCGCCGGCGCACAAACCGCAACAAACAGAGCATTTTTCTTAGTGCATTGGAACTATTTTTGGCCGTTTTTCAGAATAATTTCGGAATAAATTTGTCGCCGAAACATTTTTTTGACAGAAATGTGAATCTTCATTCAACTTTTCTAAGGTTTCAAGTTGTTCCACTAGCTGTATTTTGCAGGGACCGTAACGATTATAATTTATATTGTATAAATCGCTTGATAATACTTATTTCTTGATTTTTTCCATGTGCTTATGAAATAACGATTAATTTTTAACAATATTTAAAAACTCAAGAAATAACGATTATTTTTTGAGCATATAAATAAAAATCTGAGATAAGAGTTATTTATGGATTTTAAAATAAAACTCACGAAATATCGATTATTTATGGATTAAAAAAATAAAAATCAGAAAAAGAGTTATTTAAGGATTTTTAAATATAACACATGAAATAACTATTTTTTTTTTTAAGCATTAAAATAATAAAAAAAATCACAAATAACAGTTATTTAATGATTTTTAAATTAAGCTTACAAAAATCTGATTTTTTTTTGAGTAAAAAAAATAAAAATCTAATATAAAAGTTATTTAATGATTTTTAAATAAATCTGAAAAATAACGATTAAAAAAATAAAAATCTAAAATAAAAGTTATAAAATGATTTTTATTTTTTTTTACTCATTTTCTTAAGTTTTTAAATAATGTTAAAATTAATCGTTATTTTTGAGAGTAATCAAAAAAAGGCGAAGTTTTGTAAATCATGGTGCCAATGGACAGATAAGCCAACTGGGATTGGATTGGTGTATTTCTCAACCTCATAGAGTGATTATAAGCGAATGGTTTTTTTGGTTTCACACCGAGTTCTTTTATAATTTTTCCATTTTGACACCCAAATAAGAACTTTTTGCCACCAAAACAACCAAAATACCCACGGTATAGAGTCAACGCAGCAGTGAACGACTCCAACAACAACAAACAGTAGCATCAAAAATTTAAGTGCGGTCGCATTTACATTTTACACCTTTTGTATGCCCCGACAACACCACCGCAGAGGTGCGAACATAGTAGGCAACATGTGGCAGCTAAGTGGCCGTCGCCGCCGCCGCCCACCTTCTTCCCCTCAGACAAAAAATATGATATAAAAAAAGAAAAAATGGAAAAAAAAGGAACGTTGCCAAATGTCATTATTACGGCAAGACAGAAAAGGACTTCCTTGTTTGCGCCAACATTTCCGGACGTTTATATATGCACACACACACATATCTACATATATGTATGCATATTTGTTTTTGTTGCTTACTTAAATGTCATTCATGCCTCAGCGTTTTAGTTTAGTATGGTTGGAGTTATGTTCATATAATAAAAATAAACGAAGGATATTAAGTTTATGGGACTCCAGAGATAGCTTCAAAATAGAAGTTAAATTATGGTTTACCTCTTAATCTTTTTTTTTTTTATATTCTGCTGCCTTGTATTTAATTTTCTGTATATTTAATAAACATAATCTATAGAAGATTAACCTAAGTCAACAAATTCGCTAAATTTTGCTTTGTTGGACAGATTGTTAAAAGAAGAAGCACTGCGGATTCATTTTCAATATAGATAACTGAGTAAATAAGTTTTTAAGGAATTCTAGATGGGAATACCTTGAATATCGATAAACAATTATTTTAATAATTTGATAGGTTTTTGATTATTTAAAAATATTCTAACAAAACTGAACCGGGACTACGAACTATAAGCGCGATGGGTGCCGCAATTGCTTACAATAGACAACATTTAGCTACAACTAGAACTCTTAAAGCTGTGTCTGGATCTGTTTAAGCGAAATTCTAATAAATTTTTCATTCGAACCGACACCGTTAATGAAGCGTAGGTAGATATAGGTAGAAATGGGCGCGTGTCGAATATTCAACCGACACTACACGATTTTTCCAACACCCGGAGACGCGAACGTTTTTAATATGAAACAAAATAAAATATTTTTAAATCCAAAAACTAGGATATAAATAGATTCGAGTACAAACTCTTTAATTAAAACTGTTCAATTTAAATGGATTTGTTACTTCTTTTATAAATTGGGTCAGAATTATAGAGAAACAGACTGAAATATAAAACAATTAGAAAAAACAGATTTTTTGGAAAATTAAATTTTTTCCTTTGTCCGAAAACGTTTTTGACTTACTGAATTTATTGAGAATTTTTGTTTTGTATTCGCTGTCGAATTGTACCGTGTTTTGTCGTGTTAAGTCGTGTTGGACCGTGTTCGTGTTTTAAGGGTTTAAAATTGACATCCACGAGCACGCACGAAATCTGACGTTGCAACACCAACAAGTCGTGTTGAGTCGTGCGTGTTAGAAAAACACGACACACGCCCAACTCTAGACAAAGGAACAGTCAAAGCCCTTTTTGGGTACTTTAAAAAGTCATGATTTTGGAAGGGTTAAATATGAGGCCGACACGTTGAGAAAATATTGGTAATTATTTTAATTGTTTTAATCACGCGTAACTGTTGCCTTACTGTCTCTTAGTTTTAGATTGTGATCAACTCTCATGGAAATTAGGCAACAACATCTGCAATTATTCAGTGTATTACAAAAATAGCGTGTGCAGCATTGATTCTTCTGGAACAACTGGCACACTGACAAAGGTTGATAAATTAATCGTTCAAGAAATGAAGCAGTTAGACTTGAATGTACGCTTAAAATTCCAATCAATGGGCTTAGTGGAGCTAAATGTATTTTGTTCAAGATTTTTCTTCTACTTAAGAGACATTCGAGGTACTAGCTGGGCCCATTAAAGCTTTTCTTTAGACAACTGAATGTAATGCTTAAACTGCAAAGGTTTGTGTACTTGCTAGGTGAGTGTATAGGCTAACAGCGTATATTTTGGTTCGAAGATTACTAAATCCATTTTTACCATTTCATAAAATCTAAATAAATGCACAATCTAACGCGTGAGCCTAAATAGTAACTAATTAGGTATATCTTATATACAATTATAAGGTGTAAAAATAAATAAATTATGAGTTAGAATTTCAGGATTCATTCAATTCTACTCAAATGTTGGCTCTTATACTAAGTCTTATACTCGAATTTTTTGGTACCCAATTGGATATAAGATGTGAAAATTTTAAAAAAGAGAGATATCAAATCAGCCCCTAGAATTGGATTATATAGCTCTTATATTGCTCTTATACTAGGTATTTTAATGGAATTGTTACACTCTGGTACCAAAATTTAAGTAAAATTAAATGAAGCCTAAATAATTTACACTTACTTGACCTAATAAATATATGAAGAGTATAAAAACTATATGATTGAACCTTAATACATACTTAATTTTGGCTCTTGTTCTAATGCTAAGGTCACACAGGCAAATAAATAATTTGCCCAAATTGTAATAATTTGGCTAAATAGGCCTTAAAGCTGAAAATTTCGGTTCCATTTGAGCAAATTATTTGCGTGCGGATTCATAGCTTTAGTTTAAGGTCCTGAAAAACCTGGGGGAGTGGCTATTTAGGGAAACTTTCATGAAAATTTGGTCATTTTTTCCTCTCAAGTTTATAGCTAAGTTAACACAGGCAAATAATTTGGGTAAATTTTGTTGAAAATTTGTGTCAATAACTGTTGCTTTAGACATTGCAGGACTTAAAACTTAAGCTATGGATCCAACCGCAAATAATCTGCTCAAAAAAGTTCTGATAAATTCGCCATTTGGGCCTATTTTGACAAATTTTCATCAAACTTTGTGCAAATTATGTGTATGAACTTAGCTTAGAATTTTTTATAGCCAGCTTTGCATTAACATTTGGGCAAATTATTTGCCCAAATTATTTGGACAAATATTGCAAGTAATTTGTTCAAAAAGGCCAAAAATTACTATTTTGCTCATTAAAACTAAAACTATTGGACAAATTATTTAAAAGCAAGTAATTGTTAAAGATTCAATTTTACTTAAATTTTGGTACGCGAATAAAATGAGAAGACTTAGTATTTTGCAAACTTATGTGTTTTTAAAAGCTTTTGCATTGTAGGAAAAGGTGTGGTGGGGGCTTGCCCCTTCTCGCCTCTTTCCACAAGCAAGAGCTTTTCCAAAAACATCATGAAGTTTGCTTCATCGTGTAAATCCCGTTTTAGTATAGTATCTTCTTAGTATTAGTATCTTCTTATTTTTCTCAATCCCGTATGGGACATCAAGACTTAATATAAGAGCCATTAAAGAGCTATATGACCCAACTCTAATACAGAGTGTTTCTTTGATAATAAGTTTAATAAAATTCCAAAGGGAAAACTTGTTCATAATTATAAGGCAAATTCTTAGGAACACTTAAACTATAAAATATGTTATATATTGATAAACTATTATGTCAATATTGGGGCAACCCTATTAATTTATAATATACAGGGTAACCATGCTGTAATTTTCACTTTGGCACAATTTTTGGAGCACGTTTTGATATTATGGAATTTTGTTTATAGTCCAAAATATTTCTAGTTTAAAACTTACGTAGTCTTTCACAAAACTCATCTTTCATTTTGGACTTTAAAAATGTGTAACGTAATGTCACTATACGAATGCCCGTAAACAACTAAACAAAATAGCAACAGAGTAACTTGCTTTGGCTTTGGCTTTACTTTGCCGTCAGTCACTCAACATAATTATTGATAAAACAAAATCCAAGGATATGTTTTGTTGCATATTTATGAATGAAAGTCGGAAATTGATTTTAAATGGTTAACAATCAGGCAATAGCGTAAACTTACCCCTCGAAGTGGGATGATTCATGAGTATTGATAGGGGGCACTCATCGTCGTCGAGTATGTACTCGGTGCCGTCGCTGTTAACCTGTAAATTGAACTCAATTAATAACTGTGAACTTCAAATCAATTGTTTTTTTTTAATTCCAACCTGAACCAAACAATACTGCAAGGGATCTGCCTTCTCCAGACCATATTTGGTTAACATTTCTCTCACCACGGCCTGGGCACAATCACGTATGGACAGCAATAACGTTTTATAGGGCACATCCTGGCACAGGCTTTCGCCGTAGATTTTGAGGGTGCCACCCGTATCGGGTCCACCGTCTCGCGAACGAAATTGTTGCAATTTTTTCTCCAATTTCTGTTGACGCCGTCGACGCATAACGGCCTCAGGATTTGAGATCGAACGGGTGAATGAAGTTTCGGGCAATTCGGTGTAGAGTTTACCGGCCACCGCATCATGATTATCGGTACCATTACCGCCAGACATACCGCCAGCATGACCATTCATATGTGCTGAGGAGGCAATAGCTGAACCATTACTCAGACCCAATTGACTGCCATTGGTCAAGGGTGGATCAGAGCTTAATTTGGCCATTTTGTCCTTTTTCTTTTGCTCCTTCTTTTCACGTTTGGAGAGTTTGCGCTTGAAGTTCAAATCATTTTGCTCGATGGGCTGAAAGTGGGTAAAGAAAATGAGATAAGTATAAGAAATTGGAAAGATTTAGGAGGTTGGCCTTTAAAATTTCTACTTTAAGTGTGACCAGGTGTGATTTCATACAAAAAGTTTGGCATTTTTTAGGCACAAACTTGTACATAGTACATATAAAGTATCGTTTGGGCACAAGTATTGAATATTAACCTTCAAAGTGTTAATCAAGATGGAGCATATAAAATATTGCAACTTTTACTAGAAATGCCCAAAGGTCACCCTTCCTCAATATATGTCCCAAACGTACAGTGGTCTTTTGATCAATATTATAATAAGATTTAGGAGGTTAGCCTTTAAAATTTCTACTTTAAGTGTGACCAGGTTTAGTTTCATACAAAAAGTTGGGCATTTTTTAGGCACAAACTTGTACGTAGTACATACATAAGTAACGCTTGGGCACTCTTGATCGCAAGTATTGAATATTAATATTCAAAGTGTTAATCAAGATGGAGAATATGAAATATTGCAACTTTTACTAGAAATTCCTAAAGGTCACCCCTCTTAAATACATGTCCAAAACTTACAGTGGTCTTTTGATCAATATTATAATAAGATTTAGGAGGTTGGCCTTTAAAATTTCTACTTTAAGTGTGACCAGGTGTGATTTCATACAAAAAGTTTGGCATTTTTTAGGCACAAACTTGTACTTAGTACATACATAAGTAACGTTTGGGCACTCCTGATCTTAAGTATTGAATATTAACATTCAAAGTGTTACTCAAAATGGAGAATATGAAATATTTCAACTTTTACTAGAAATTCCCAAAGGTCACCCCTCCTAAATACATATCCAAAACTTACAGTGGTCTTCTGATCAATATTCTTGAGCAAAAAGCGTCCCTCTCGATCATCTATATGCCAATTCAACTGCACCAATAAGGGTTTTTCATCAGCATTCAAACGACGTTCCTCGCCATTGGCATGTACTTCATACAGAGCATAATTAGGCACGGATAACATACGCATATCAGGACGGAATTTTTCAATAAGTGTGTCTGTAAAAAATCAACAACAAAAATTAAAAATCTTCTTCTTCTCTCTCCTTAATTTCCAAAAAATTCACCTATGACATCTGTTACTGTGGCATCAGAGGCCACGCGTATACATTTGGTGGCCACTTTCTGGCCCGCATCTTGAAAATAAAAGCGCATAACGCCATGGAAGAGCAGATTCTGCAAGGAAAAGAAATTAAAATTAAAAATCAAGCTCTAGTTTCCTCATTTTTGTAAACTTACCTCGTCTGGCTCTGACAGCGCAAACAAATCCAATCGATTGGCATTCCATTGTTGTATCACTGAACGTACTGCCTCGCGATCCAACATTTTCTTATCATGTGACATACTGTACGACGAAGGGGGAGTTGGGGTGGGGTGTTATTCGGTTTGTTTGTAATTTTTTTTCTTCTTTTTGGAATGTTTATCGTTTTGTGACTCCAGTGTGACGTCGTTTATGTGTTGGGGGAATGTGGGGTGAGGCTGGTGGTGGTGCAGCAGGAGCTCTGGCTAACTGTAAACAATAAGGCATAAAAGTTATAAAATTAGATTTTAGGTTTACAACTTCCAGGAACAATTATTCAAAAAAAAAAAAAAAAGAAACAGATGTGTGCAAAATGTAAACACATTTCAAAGGGAAGGCGGGGACAGGAAGTAAAGAAAATGAAAAGATTAAGGCCCGATTTCTCTCCTTCTACATAGCTTTATCTGTCACACAAACTTACAAACAGCAGTGTAAATTCAAAGTTTATCTGACATATAGCAGCTATATAGTAGATGAGAAATCGGTCCTAAATATACTCTCATGTTTTATTATCTTTAATTAATCATAAAAAAATTAATGTCACTATTAAAAAGATGTTTACAATTTCATTTTAAATCACCCCCCGAACAGTTGATTCGACACCGACCATTGGAGGCTGATGACAACTAAATCATAACGCCACTGTTTAACATGTGAGATTGCCAAAAAGCTTTCGAAAAAGTCTAACAATTTTGGAATACCCCAACAAGATTGATATTTAGGTACCACATCTTTTAAAGAAAATTCACCTTAATAAGTCCGTGTTTACACGATGAAATTTGCTTCAATCAAGCTGTTTTGAAGCATCTTTCGTTTTGAACCACTTTCACAAAGTTTTCTTCTTAAAACTTCATGGAGGAAACTTCGTCGTTTAAAGGCGGACGTTTTCTCATCTTCATGTTTTTAAAATCCAGGTGGATATCAAGAAAATGTATGTTTCCTACTTTTAGGCCGAATTTAAAATATATATGATTGTTTAAAAAAACATACATTTTAATACATACACTTTCTTAACATCCACCTAGAATTTAAAATTCATGAAGATGAGAAAACGTACCTTAGTGTATCAATATATGTATGTGATTCATTGCTCAAGCATAACAAAAACGAACCGTTTTGGAAGCGAATGATAAAGGGACGATGAAAAGTGGGTTGTTTACAATAACGTCGAGCGAAAGCGTTCACGATGAACCAGTTAAGTCCACATCAAAGTCCACATATTCAACAGAGGAAAGTAATGCTGACTGTTTTAGGCCATTTTAAAGGTGTTGTCCGCTTTAATTAATTCAGATGTGTACTGTCGTCAGCTATCCGAATTGTACAAAAAAAATCAAAGAGTAGCATCACGGAGGGTGTGCTTTTCGATCTGTTCGATCTATCGAGCTGTGCATATTTTAGAATGTTTTGCACGCAAGTGCCAAACCATTGTGGAATTATACCTGGTGCGGCGGTGGAATTCTTTCTTGAGTTTAAGAACGCTCTCATGGATTACAAAAAAGTTTTTCTTGCTAAAGACCTCATTCCAGATGACATAAAAATGTATTTCGGCACAACACTTCATATGAATAGAAACGCTTTTGAAAAGCACTGAAAGCTGAATGAAGCATAGTGCCGAAATAAATTTTTATGCCATCTGGAATGAGGCCTTAAGACCTATATTCCGTTAGATCGTTTCTATGGCAGCTATAGAATATAGTCCTCCGATTTTTGACTAAATTCATAGTTATTTAGTTTAAGACCTGTATCACAGAGAACATAAAAGTATTGCGCACTGAAATTAATCTTCCGACCCATTGGTCCTACTGAATCTATAGGATATAATCAACCGATATTCACCAATATATGATATATGATAATATGATAGATATGAGATATTGTCTTCTGATACGGGCAGTTCTGAGAAATGAGTTCAAAACTGAGAGAACTGGTACTGGACATATTTTAGTCGGTCTTGACCGAAGTAAGTATCTAAGTATTGACTATATTATCTGAAAGTTTCAACAAAATCATGCCTGCACATTCGTTATACTTTTGACTGTATTCTCTGACAAATTGGGAGAAAATTGATTATTATTAGGGGGACGTAACACACGTAGCACAGATTTGGAAAGAGAACTACTGGAACTACTGGTGCCAGCTAAGTAACCAGCTTAGAATTGCAACTAGTAGAAATGCCTAGAAGTGAGAGTGTATTGGTGTGGGAACATAATGCGACTCAAAGCGGCTTTGACATACTTCATTGAACGCTTGCCAGCGACTGACTTGGGTTTGAGCATTTGTTTAGTCTCTCGGCAAGGCAAAAAGTGACAGTGTATTGGTGTGCGTATATAATGCCTACAAAGCGGCTCTGACCTACTTCATTGAACGCTTGCCAGCGACTGATTGGGTTTGAGCATGTGTTTGCACTCCTGGCGAAGGGCTTAGTTTGGGTTAGGCTCGTGTTCGTACTAAACACAAAAATTGATTGACAATCTAACATATTATCCAATGATCCTTTAGAGCTGTCAATCATCTGTATAAACCTCTTCAAACTTCCCTTGAGTCCCCAGTGGATGATATGTTCTAGTCTTAAGCTAGACTAAAAACTGCATTAAATCATAATTATGTATGCCAAAGAGCGAGCAATTGATGCCGCCGCACCCCACACGAAGTGGTGTTCGCTGCATACTTAATTAAATAATTTTCTATAAAAATATAAACTCGCAGCGCACAGCTGGCAATCACAATAGTTCTTCGATTGGGGTGTGCCTTGGGGTAAGACTGTGAGAAAAGCGAATAAAAATTATGCATAAAAATATATTAATTATGCGCGTACATGCAAAAATGCACGAAAAAGGTTAACGAGTCTAAAGTGGAAATTTGCATGCATTAGTCATACATGTGTGAGTGTGTGTGAGTGTGCTTGGATTGCTAATTACAAATCAAATAAATATTTGCCATATTTTGTAGAAAAAAAAATAAAAGAAAACATTGAAAACGCGCACCATAAACGGAAACTATTAATCAACTTTCACTTGTTTGAAATTTTTGTTGTTTTTTTTGTTTTTCAATTTTCACATTTGTTGTTTGTGTTTGTTGTGGTTGTTGTTGTGGTTGATGTCGCTGCCTTGTTGTCTGTGTTAATTAATGAAGAATGGTTGCCCATTTAGGTCTGAGTTCAAATATTTGTTTTGGTTTTTACCCACGTTTTTATGTCTTTTTCCTCTTCCAGCAACAGGTTATTGACTGATTATGTGTGATGGCTTTATCTTTGTTATTTTATCTCATGTTTGTATTTTGATTATATCAAGTCTTTAATTTGTCAATAAAAAACGTGTTTTACTAAAGCTTAGCACGTTTTTTTGTATCCAAATTTATTAAACAAAATAATTGTCATGTGAACTGAATGAATTTGAATTTCTAGAAATTTTTAATTATTTTAGAATTAGTCACGTTCCCGGCTTCATTTCCTTTATATTCCCACCAACACCTTAACAATTCGCAGGGCTCATTAAAAATTGCGCTCAACCCAATTAAGCATGCCCAGCAGCCCCAACAGCAACAACAACCACAATGACAACAAACTTGACTCATATATTTTTTTGGCTCATCGCTTTTTGTGTTAAACAAATAACCAACAACAACAAAAGAGTCAACAACCAAGCTGGTATGCCTTTTGACGCCGGTTCGCATTCGCCGGTTTTGTGTTCACACACAACAGGAAAAAAATTGTTTTCATATTTATTTTAAGCAGCCCAACCACAGTTACATGACCAAACAACAGTCAAGTGGATAAAGTGGAAGAAGAGAAGAAAAAGTATCAAAAATCAAAGCACTTTTCATAAAACTGAAAACGTCGCCAACAAACCGGCAAACGGTGACTGTAAAATTGGATTATAAAACAAAAGAGTTTCTTATTTGAATTTACCCTCCACACTGGGAAGGGCACTGAAAAGTCCAACGACTAGGTAAATGAATTGGCAATAACTTAACCCTGAAATATAAGCTTTTTCTTGGATCTTGGATGTTTAACTTATTTCCCAGAACAGCTTAAATAAAATTTCTCGAATTGAAGGATACCTTTCAATACCTTGAATACCTGCCAGATTAATAAGCTTTCATTGGAAATTCTGAGAACCTGTTTAAAACTGATTAATGTTTATAATCAGGGCCGCTAACTAGTTCAGAGTCAAACCGCTCCAGAGTCGTAGTCTCTGAGTATTTTAAGAGCCCTAACCGAACCTGAACTAGAGTAGAATTACTTTTATTAGACTCAGCTAAACCTGAACTAAAGCAAACTGTTATGTTCAAGGTACAAAAAATCAACGTCATGAAAATCGACCACCAAACGCAACGAAATCTTTCATTTTTATCCCAAAATCTATATAATTTAATACTTCGAACTAAAATATCTTGTAAAGAAATGTATGATGATAGGATATACATGTTGAAGCAAACTTCATTACATATTATATTACATTACGCTACATACAAATTTTCTTTATTAAAAAATTTTAATTATTTATTTTGTTTTTATTATTATTATTTTTTTTTTTTTTTCAAAATTGAATAGTTAAAAAAAACGAGAAGGCAAAGCCAACTTCGACTGTGCCGAAGTTTTAATACACTTGAAAAACTTTACTCCAACTGCTTTAACTGGAAAAATATATATAGGATATAGATATCAGATATTTTACATTTTTAAATCATTGATAATAAAATTTTGATACCATAAAAAAAACTTTTCTTAGTAAAACACATTTTCCGACCGATCGGTCCTATGGCACCTATATGCTATAGTCATCCGATTTTGATCATTTTTTTTCAAAATTATGTGAAAGAATATAAAACTAATATATACCAAGATTGGAGACAATACGATAGAAAACAAAAAAGTTTTTCTCACTAGAAGTAGTTTTTTGACCGACCGTTTATATGGCAGCTATATGCTATAATCATCCGATTTTGATAAATTTTTTCAGAATTGTGTGGAAACATATAAAACAAATATATACTACGATTGGAGACGCTACGATGGAAATCAAAAAAGTTTTTCTCACAAAGACTTATTTTTCGACCGATCGTTCCTATGGCAGCTATATGCTACAGTGATCCGATTTTGATACGTTTTTCCAGAATTATGTGGAAGCATATAGAACTAACATATACCAAGATTAGTGACGCTACGATGGAAAACAAAAATGTTTTTCTAACTAGAACTAGTTCTTAGACCGATCGTTCCTATGGCAGCTATATGATATAGTCATCCGATCCGGCCGGTTCCGACATATTAGTTGCGTGCAGTAAAAAGAAGACTCTGTGCAAAACTTCAGCTCGATAGCTTTAAAACTGAGAGACTAGTTCGCGTAGAAACAGACAGACGGACGGACGGACAAGCGGAAATGAACTCAGCTCGTCGTCGTGATCAAGAATATATATAGTTTATGGCGTCGGAAATGAATATTTCTATGCGTTACAAACTTCTGGGCAAAATTAATATACACTTTTCAAGTGTATAAAAATTTAATACGCCTTAAAATTCGCTTATTTTTCTTGAACCGATGTTAAGCAATACTTGCGAACCTAGATTTCACTTTCGTATAAACTTTAACGCAAATCACTTGAACCGTTTCAACGAACCTACGAACCTAAAGCAGTAAAACTTTGTGGGTTCGAACTTCGGAGGGAACCTCTTCCGAATTTTATGAGGTCGTGAATTAAGACTAGTTTAGTTAGGTGGTTCATGATGGTTTTTAACCACCTGTTTGGTTTACAATCGCGGTTTCGGTTCGGTTCAGTGGATCCACTCTCTACATTCCAGCATTAAACTTTCTGACAAACAATGTGAGACTTTTAGCTAACATTTAAATCACTTAAAATTATTTACGCTATTATAAATATTTAAGGCCGGATTACCTTGAAAAACAGGCAGGCAGTAGATATCGTTATCACCTTAAGAACGGCATGTACCAATTGCATTCTCATTCACTGGGCATACATTTAAGCAAAGTAAATAGTTGGCTGGAAACTTCTTAACCGACAAGAACCCTTACCAATCGGGCCAGTTTCCGTTTTCAATATCGATTAAATCATGCGGAATCGAAATTGGTGAATGTTCCCGTTTCCAAATACCGATTGTGTTATTGGGCAAATTCCTTCATATTTCCATTTTTCTTAACCGAATTCCCTAATCGTTTCTAGAAAATAAGAACTTTTACTAGTTCCGATTGATCGAATTTGGAAACGAAAACTGGCCTAAATATCTTCACAAACCTATAGAGTAGAGAACAATTGAAAATATATTCCTAGATTATATAGAATTCAGAAAACTCGCAAAATTCATTCTGCAACTTCCAAGAAAAGAATACAAAATGATGACAGATTTATTTAAAAAAAAAAACAACAGTTGCAGATGATGAACAAAATCAGTTGTTGTGGACACACTAAAGCTCAATTGGTGTCCCTTAAGAGGTAGTTAGAAAAACTCTATAACGCTGGAAGTTGTTTAGATGATTTTTCTAATAAAATATTCCAAACTTATAATCATTTTTGTTTTTAAGTAGGCGCTTTAAGTCATCAAATTTAGACCATGAAATAAACCGAACCGTTTTTATTTTGGTTTTAGGTCTGCAGGTTAGGTTTACGAACACGAATTAGCGATTCGGTACGATACGGTTTGGCTCGGTTCAGAACCGAATTGCCTCCCTGGTTTGTGGCCCTGTTCATAATATGTATAAAATACTAAACAAATTCCTGTTGTTGCTCGGGACCTTCAAATTATTTCGATATAAGGTACTTTTTCATTATTTTAAATTCGATACCGTAATGAAAAAGTTTAAAATCAATTTTGAGGCAGTTGTAATCTTGTTTAGAACGGCTTGAAATCAGTTTCCATATTTCAAACTATTTCGAACAGATTTGGAAAGTTGTAAATTTTTTAGGTTATGTACCATAACATTTTAAAAAGAGTTGTGCCGAATTTCGTGATCTAGTTTTTATGAACTAATAAACTAGGTCTCAGTGTTTGAACTATAGATCACTTCAAGACGTATTTTTCATTTTATGAACAGTAATTCTTTTTTTAACATGTGTGAGAGTGTCCAATTTTTGTCTAATTTTTGCCGTCGAGAATCAAGGGATCTCAGCTTCGTAAACTTATTTTAAGAATTGTATGCAAGCTATGCATAAGATATATAAGTTGAAGCGTCATAGGAGGGAACGCGTGATCCAGGCCTGTAGCAAGATTTTTTATTTTTTGAAATCTAAGAATTTCTAAATTATGATTCGACTAGGTAAAATAACATTTAGCAGCCTACTTGTGTCTACAACATTACCGATTATAATCGTAATTACCCCATATAATTATATGGGGGAATAAAAAAACAGCAAGCTTAGATATTTTGAAGTTGGGTAGGGGCTAAGCCCCCAAAGAAGAATTCCCCCTTAGAATTTGTAACTTGTAATTTAATTTAATTCAATTAAAATTTGAAGAGTATACAAAAGTTTCTTAAACAATTTGTTGTATTTTTGCCCACTTTTGTTTATTTCTAGTTTTGTGCTGACTTTGTGTCTCTCTGCAAAATGCGCAAAAGTGTCACAGGCTTAAGAAGCCACAGAAAAACACATAAAAGAGTAAACTAAACAACAACAACAACAAAAAAACCA
The DNA here is from genome assembly GCA_018904225.1 of Lordiphosa mommai. NCBI lineage: Eukaryota > Metazoa > Arthropoda > Insecta > Diptera > Drosophilidae > Lordiphosa > Lordiphosa mommai. Next base: position 107,362 of record JAEIFT010000450.1, read on the forward strand.
AGTAAAAGCAATCGACCAAAAGAGGGGACAGTGTCCAAAGCCGCTGCGCCCAACCCTCGGCCCTCCTCTTCCTCTTCTACCATAATAAGCTCTCCTATTGCTGATTTAAGCAATTCACGCTAAGTCATTATGACAATTGCATTTGTTATATGGCCATCACATATACTTGACTTACTGTCCCATCTTATTGGCTTTCAATTAAAGCTCAATTATACATGCTTTCTATGCCAAAAGGGGAGGGATTTCCTTTTTACTGGAGAGGAACTGCAGATTATCAGCAAAATTGTGTGGTTGGTGGTCGTTTCCGTTTGTTTTACAAACCCACTGACCCCGAAACGAATTGCCACATAAAAAAAAAAAAAAAAAAAATGCAACCGGCAACAAGTTTTCCACTTCAGATCTCTATTGCAGGTGCCAAACAGACAGGCAGATAAAAACTTTTAGTTATTTAGCTAGGCCAGCCAGCAGCAACAATTTTACATGTCCCAGACCCAGTTGGGTGAGTGAGAGACTCTTTGGCTGCTGCGCCCAATTCAAACAGATTGTCGACATTGTCGTACATTCACCTCGTCGTCTTCTCCTCCACATTGTCTTTTGGCTTGCGGTATTTTTCTTTTACAAAAAAAAAGTATCTAAGTATCTGAGTATCTGTATATCTATCAAGCGACATTTTTCTTTCAAGCTTTTGCGGTTTTCCGGCGCTTGTTGTTTTTTTTTTTTTATCAAGCAGCAATCTTTGGGCTCACTAAGCAACAATAACAACAGCAACACTTTAAATGACATTTTCTGCTTGTTGTAAATGTCTTTTTAATAATGTTGTAAAAATGCCCAAATAATTATTTGGAGTTAAATTAAATATTTTTCAGACAGGAAAATGGTTTCTGATTTTCGTGACTTTTATAGTACCATGGGAGTGGAATTCAAGAGACCAGAGAGACTTTGTACTATACTTAATCGACTTGCTTACTTCTTATCAGGGAATAATATCAGAACCGGAACCGTTTACCGAAATTAACCGTTTCAAGCCACATACTGGTATCGAAACCGAAACCGAAATCGATATTAAAATATTTTTAGGAACCGAAAGCCCCTAACCGTCACCAAACTTGGTATAAATAAGTTTTATACCCCTTCACACAATTCTGGAAAAATTTATCAAAATCGGATGACTATAGCATATAGCTGCCATATAAACGGTCAGTAAAAAAACTAGTTCTAGTGAAAAAAAAATTTTTTGTTTTCTATCGTAGCGTCACCAATCTTGGTTTATATTAGTTTTATATGCTTTTACACAATTCCAAAAAAATTTATTAAAATCGGATGACTATAGCATATAGCTGCCATATAAACGGTCAGTCAAAAAACTAGTTCTAGTGAGATAAACTTTTTTGTTTTCCATCGAAGCGTCACCAATCTTGGTATATATTAGTTTTATACCACTTCACACAATTCTGGAAAAATTTATCAAAATCGGATGACTATAGCATATAGCTGCCATATAAACGGTCGGTCAAAAAACTAGTTGTAGTGAGAAAAACTTTTTTGTTATCAACGGTAGCGACTTTCAAAAACTGCAAGGGTATTTAAAACATCGGCGTAGCCGATTTTAACCTTCTATTTTTTGGTTTAAGTTTATTTCGCTTTTCGGTTCCGATATGGTACTCAGATTTTTTTCGGTATACCGGTACGTACCGATACAAGTATTTTTTAGTATACATTTTTTAAAAGTATTTCATGATATCCAAAAAATTAATGGAAGTAAAAGAACTAAAAATTGTGATCAGAGAATATGCTACATTGAAACGTTTTTTTTAAATATACCGATTTCTAGAACAACCTAGAATTGGAAATTCTCTATTCTTATGTCGCCCAGACAAACTCGCCCTACGACCATTTCTCATAAAGCTGGAAAAATATTTCTTAATAATGGTTCGAAATAATCCGTTGTTTTTTTAAGCGTTAGCGCTAGCGATTTTGATAGATTTGAATATAAGACGACAGTTTTTTTGGGGCGAAATTTGATTAAAATCCAGATTCTTCATTTCTAAAGTGTATTTTATCAAATTTCTAGCATTTCTATATTTAAGGAATCTTTTTTTTAAGACTTAGAAAGCCATTATATTTTATTACAGAGTTTATATTGACCAAAGAAAAGTTTTTCCGCTCATTGGAAATTTGTTCTCTGTGTCTTATGTGTCTTAAAAAGAGAATTTGAATTGGGTTATTTTTTTAATTGCTATTTTACTAGTTGAAATATATATTTGAAACAATCATGAATCAATAAAATAAATAAGAAGAAACCGAAACAATACCAGTATTAGTGTTTCGGTGTGGTTCCGGTTTTTTCGGTTCCTATTATAACGGTTAAAGGATTTCGGTTTTAAAAAAAAATGTAATATCGGTACCGGATTCGGTACCGGTACGTGGCTTGAAACGGTTTATTTCAGTTAACGGATCCGGGTACGGTATTATTCCCAGGTTTTAATATTTAGAAAAATGTTATGTAAGGAAAACCTCAGTCAGATTTTATGTTTTCAACTGTTTTAGAGCGGATATACCTGAAATTTGAGTATTTTACCAGCGAATAATGGGCTATATTTGACCTCAGTCTTATAGAGTGGGTTGAAATCTATCCAAATGGCAAAATAGTAGATTTTAGGGCGGATTATTTCAAACCATGATTAGGAAATATTTTTCATGCGTTTTAGAAAGATTTTATAAAAGTTTAGATCCGATTTTTTTCCTGAGTGTTGAGATACCGGTACGTACCGGTATACCGAAAAAAAAAAATTTTGCTACCAAATCGGAACCGAAAACCGAAACAGAATCTTTAACCGAAATTTTTATTTTAGTACGTACCGGAACCGGTACCGAAACCGATATTCGTTTTGGAATTAATCTCTGCTTCTTATACAATACTTCAAGCAAGAGGGTACTAAAAATCGAACAAGTTCTGTACGAAAAGTAAAACTTATATCATTCGCTCTACTTATCAAATGAATTTTACAACTTCCCCATCAAATTTTATGTCATCATTAAGCTTCAGTGGAACGCTTGAAAAAGCTTTCGCTCGGTTTACTCACACAGCTTATGCAACTCACAAAACAATATACAGTCATATAGATTTTATGATTATTCAAAAAATGTTTACGCAAAAAAAAAAGAAGAAAAAAAAAAAATAAGCGTAAACAAAGAGAAATCTGTGTGTACCTTTTTTCATGTTTAATTAAAAAGTGTGAAGTTTTTTTTTGTCATGCTGGTCAGTTGGTTTTGAAAACAAAACTCTACAAGAAAAACCGTTAAAATTATGCGTCTCAAGTGTGGACTGTTGTCATTTTGCATGCTGCTGGTGCCTAATTAGGCCAGGAAGCAATTAACCGGTTAATAGAGCTAACTGAACCGCTGCTGCTGCTGTTGCTGCTGCATTTGCTAAATCTCTCCCCTCCCATCAGAAGTTAACTTTGGTTGCATATTTAATGTGGGAAAATTATGGCATGTCATGGCGGAACTTGTTGCCTCACTTTGATGTTGCTTGGCTAAATGGCCATGTACTTACTTCTAATGGCATCTAATATGGCCAAGAGAGATATACGTCTATACTTCTTGGAAATGCTCAACTTTCACTGTACCCAAACAGCACACCCATAAAAATGGTCTCCTCCGCTTTATGCACACTGAAAAATGAGCACAAAGCGACAATTGACAATTGGCTATAAAACGAGCAATTAACAAAGAAAAATGACTCAAAATGTGGAAAGTGGACAAAAAATCACCAAAAATATTTCACAATTTGGAAAATTTCCCAACAATTTATGTTTCTTTGGCATCTTAATGAAATGCCATTAGCAATTTGTTTATATTTCGTTTGCCAATCAGACGCGGGCTGTCACGGAGTCATAATAATGCAGCTGATAGAGCAGCGATTGGTATTCCAAATCCATAACCGGTTGAGGATGAGGCCACACCGGAGCCACACATGTGGAATGTTTCATTTGGGTGTCTCCAACTTGAGAGACTGCAATTCTATTAAGTTTCTCTCACCCATCCACCACGCCCCTTCTCCTCCTCTCCTAATTATTTTATGGCTTAGCAATTAACCACCTTTTATTTATGATCATTTGACATCTGTTGTTGGTCTGGGCAAGGTTTTTTATAGCCATTCACTTTCAATTGACTTGTTGTAGAAACTTTTGTGATTTGGTAAAGCGCAGATGAAAAGGCAGTTTTGATATAATTCAAGGAAAAGTGAAATAATTTCAGATTAAAGAACATTTCAAGAATGATTTATCATAAATGCTTAGAGTTTATTCTCATTTGCATTAAATTTCAAAAAGTATTTATTGTTATCAAAACAGTAAAATAAACTTCTTAAATAGATGAGATATTAAATTTAATTCTGATTATAAAATAAATAAATAAAAAATAGAATTTACGCCGATGTTTTAAATACCCTTGCAGTTTTTAAAAGGCGCTACCATTGATAACAAACAAAATTTTCTCATTAGAAATAGTTTTTAGACCGATCGTTCCTATGGCAGCTATATGCTATAGTCATTGGATTTTTATAAATTTTTTCAGAATTGTGTGGAAGCATATAAAACTAATGTATACCACGATTGGTGACGCTACGATGGAAAATAAAAAAGTTTTTCTCACTAGAACTAGTTTTTGGACCGAACGTTTTTATGGCAGCTATATGCTATAGTCATCCGATTTTGATCAATTTTTTCAGAATTGTGTCGAAGCTTATAAAACTTATATTTACCACGATTGGTGACGCTACGATGGAAAAGAAAAAAGTTTTTCTCATTAGAACTAGTTTTTGGACCGATCGTTCCTATGGCAGCTATATGATATAGTCATCCGATCCGGCCGATTCCGACAAATGTGCAGCGTATTTGTATTTAAAGACTTTTTGCAAAGTTTGGTCAAGATAGCTTCAAAACTGAGGGAGGAGATAGCATAGAAACAGACGGACGGACGGACCGACGGACAAACGGAAATGAACTCAGCTCGTCATGCTGATCAAGAATATATATACTTTATGTGGTCGGAAATGCTTCCTTCTATGCATTACAAACATCGTGACAATTTTAATATACCCTCTGCAAGGGTATAAAAATGAATACATGAATGAATGAATGAATTAATGAATGAATGGATAAATGAATGAATGAAATATTGATCACATGAATGAATGAATACATGAATGAATCCATGAATGAATGCATGAATGAATACAGGAATGAATGCATGAATGAATACATGAGTGAATGCATGAATGAATGGATGAATGAATACATGAATGAATGAATAAACGAGTACATGGCTGAATGAAAGCTTAAATGAATGAATACATGAATTTGGGACCAAAGAAGCAATTTATTTTGAAACTTTAAACCAGAGTTCCACAGCCATAGCCCCTGGGGCGAACACATTCGGAAATTCACACAGATACAAGCCAAACACAAGTTGCAGTTACAAATCTGTCAATAGCCAAGAGCAGGAATTTCGGAACGAAATTATATATTGGTCTTCACATTGGACCCTTCGTTAACCGGGTTTGTGGCTTTGGCCATCTAAGACTTCAGTCCGAAGGTCTCTCAAGGCTTAAATCTAGCTTTTTAAGTCCATTGTCTTCCCTACATTTAACTAGGGTAAAACGTGTTGGGAGTCTGCCCAAAATATTCCTATCCTGCGGTCAACGACCTACATTCAAATCAAATAAAAAATCATATACAGTTCCGTTCAATGAAATAGACTCAATGTATTCTTGGTTTTACACTTTGATATCCTATATATACATATATATTTCTTGTCTTTTTAAGAGCTGTAAATTAGACAAAACTAGGAAATTAGAGTGGGCTGCCGAATGCTGAAAAAGATCTTTTTGGGCGATCACTAGAAAAGACTCAGAGGTTGCAATTTTAGTTTCTGATAGGCAGTGCAAGTTAATAGGATCGTTTCTTAATCTCTTTTCTATTATTTAATTATAAAATGCGTCGTGTGTAAGTTCTAACAGCAAAAAAAAAAGAGGCAACATATTGGCATATGAAAATAGAAACCGTACAACCAGGCAGAAAAAAAAAAAACTGTTGTTGTGTCTCATTTTTTAAAAAATGTATCAAATTATGGAAATAATCTAAAAACTCCCAAAAGAATAGCGATAAATTCTGCGAAAAGACTCAAACCCAAAGAGACTTGCTACAGACATCTCCACAGACATCTCCAAATCCAAAAGTCGTTTTCATACTTTTCCAACATTTTTAAGCCATTACCTTGTATATACCGCTCAAGTGGTAAAGAATTAGATTGATTGTTACCTTCTTGCTCTCCGGATCTAAATATTATAAAGAACGTAATGGGGATTGCTTTAGCGTAAGGTATATAATTCTATCGCAAATAAGTGATTTATTTATTTAAGAATTGAGTCCTAAATAATAATCAAAAATTAGTTTTCATTTGTATTTTGATTTAAAGACCTATTCTCGGATCACATAAAAATTATATTTGACACAATGCTTCATATGAATAGAGACACTTTTTGTTAGAGCTTTGAAATCAGATTGCCTTTGAACCGCTGTCTTATTTATATGAAGTATTTATGTCATCTGAGTTCAAAAATAAAAATAAAATTTTCCAAACAAAATCCTTGAGTCTATTCGATTGATCGGTATATATTGCGTTATATTCTGCCTTCTCATTCACAATGTTAACATCTGTTGGAACTTTTTTCACCACCTTGCGCTGACTGATATGATCATGCGTTTAGTTCCCATTAGTGTGCGCTTTCCCTACTCAGTTCTCTGACACAACCAAACAACCAATTAAAAGTTCCATTACATTCCACAAATGATGATCCCTCGCCGCAAAAAGAAAGCCAACTTTGAACGCTCGCCGACCCCTAGACAAATAACTTCATCAAGGCAGAAAATTTCATTCCATTATACAAATAACCTCGAGATGTTTTTTAGGGCGTATTCGCTTGGGGGGGGTTCTCCTTGAAGAGCCAGAGAGTTCAGGCGATGTCAAGAAGCGGAACTATGCCTGAAATGGCTCTTCCTATAGCCCTCCCTCTCTGGCACTCGATGATAAGTTCTAAACTGAGGCTTTTGGTTTGCGAGTTTTTGTTTTATGTGTACACATAGTTTAATAACCGTCAACGGTTATGCTTGGCAGAACACGTCGCTTTGTCGATTGGTCGACCGACCGACTGAGAAAAAGAAGTAACGAAATATGTGTACGTAAGTTTAGTCTTCTAGAAGGGGGTTTGAAAGCATTTAAAAACAACAACAAAAAAGTGAAGTTATTTGTACAGTTGAGGGCGTAGGCGTTTTGTGTATTGTCAGTTGTTGTCAGAGGAAAATTGCATTGAAATTTTTTGTTGCCAAGCAGCTGACTTGAGGCCTATAACAACAACCACCATGAACACCAGTTCCATTCCTGCATTCAAGCGTAACCAAAAAGGAAGAGTTTTAGTTTTGGTATTTTAGCTGGATTTTGTTTTTTTTTTTTGGGGGGTTTGAATTGCATTTCAATGGTTTTTGCTTTTAGGGGTGGCTTTAAGCATTTTTGCACCTTAGGCTTCGTTTTCACTTGAACAAAACTGATGACTAAATAAATTTATTCCATATGAAGTATTCTTTCTCAAACATCCCAGTCAAAAAAGTAAAGTTTTGGGATTAGCTTGATACTTTGGTGAATTGTTATCCTATATGAAGGTAATAAATTCCCAAAATATTAACTCATTAAACAAATTTTTTAGAAATTAGGGGGAAGTTTTGACATTGGTATTTTTTGAAATCGTATAACTATGACAATACTTTACCGTTTTTTTAATTATAAATATGTCATTTTATATCATTTTTCATGTATTTTTTAAATAATAAAAGCAAAATTTAAAAAATAAAAATTAACCCTATTTTTCAAAATTACCCCTTATTTTTCAATTTTGACCCAAATGGGTATTTTAAAAAAATCATTTTGATCGAAAAGCTGAGATTCTTTGGTATAAAATGCGTAAATTTAATAGAGGAACAACAATTACTTTAGGAAATATTGAATTTTTTAATAATAATTAAAAAATTTAACTTTATCGATGTAATTTTTAACCATTTTTCATGTACTTTTTCAAAATAACAACAAAATAAAAAAAAATAATAATTAACCCCTATTTTTAAAAAATACCTCTTATTTTATTTGGGTAATTTTGAAAAAAATAGGGGGTTAATTTTTTACGATTGTTTTTATACGATTTTAAAAATACCAATGTCACTTAAAATATCAAAACTCTCCCCCTAATTTCTAAAAAAATTTTTAATGAGTTATTTTAATATTTTATTTTTCATATAGGATACCTACAGTTGCGAAAAATATAATAGGACCACTATGACACCTTGTCTAATTTATCAAAAAACAAACAATTAGTGTTGCGATTTTTTCAAGTCTTGTTTTTATTTTTTTTTTTTTTTTTCTTTTTTTTAAGAAAAAGTAGAACTACCCTTGGGTTCTCAATATTTTGTTTTTATTTTTTATGGATAAAGAGCTTAAAAATGCGAAAAAAATAATAGGACCACTTTTGCATTCTTCATAGAAACCGCTACATTTCGCAGAATTACTTTGACGAAAAGCATGTGGTTAAGGGATTTGACTTTGATTTTATTATTTTGATCATCAAGAGTAAGCTAAATCAAATCCAAGGCTCGTGGAAAACACTGGAGTTCGGAAAATAGTGATATCATCAAAAAATCGATTTTGATTGGAAAATTCTTTCAAGAAGTTGTTCGATTGGTTGGGTATTCAAATAAAATAATACGGAACGCAATAAACTACAAAGACAAGACTGAAACAATTGCACAAAAGCGATTCCTGGCCCAGTTTCACGTGAAAAGATGGATCCGCGAGGACAAGAGGGATCATTTTAGGGCTGCCACTGAGCTCAAAAAGGACCTCAATATAACTGCGTCAGTGCAAAAAGTTCACACATGACTCAGAGAACAAAACTCAAAAGCCCGGAGGCCCAGGAACAGTCCCTCTTTTAAAAGCCACACATATTAGTAAGCGCATGGAATTCGCAAAGGAAAATCTTAATTGAACATCCCCAAAATGTGGGAATATTTTATAGAAATATTACAGTTAAGTTGTTATGTTTCGTGGAAAAGGTTCTCGTTTATACGCCAGGAGTCCTCTTAACTCAGAAAACAATCCAAAATACACTGGAAAAATCATTAAACATGAAGGCTCAAGTGTAATGGTATTTGGATCTTTTTCTTACTATGGAGTAGGTCGACTATATTGTATGAAAACCTTAATGGATCAGCATGTATACGGTTATATTTTTGATATTTGATGCTTCCTAACACAGAATATGAGATGCCGCTAGTTTGCGTCTTCCAACAAGACAATGACCCCAAGAAAAAGCAAAGGAATGGTTAAGAAAAAATTCTGTGAAAGTTTTCGAGTGGCCTGAGCAGTCATCCCATCGAAAATCTGTAATCTAATGTCAAAAAGCAGTTACTACAGTTAAGCCAACCATCACCGGATCAGTATGGGAAGACTTTCAGGAGTCCTGAAAGAAGATTCCTCTTAAACGGTTTCAGGACTTAATAAAATCGATTCCAGGACATTGCGCAGCCTTTATAGCCAATAAAGGCATCCCAAATAAACATGAAATTTATTGAATAATCTCAGCTTTAATATACAATTATGTTTCAGTAATCATTTAAGTGATTTTTGTAATTTTAAGTGCATATTTGAAAAGTGGTCCTATTATTTTTTTCGCCTAATTTCCCTATTTTTTTCATAAAATTCCTTAAATTTGTTAAAAACGGTAAATAAACCACGGATTTTTTTCCTTTCATAATTTTTAAGAGTCTTCTCATTCTAAAAACGTATTCAAAGGTTTCTAAATGTTACAAATGAAGCTATAACGTCTTTGGAAAATTTGCTTGTGAGGGTGGTCCTATTATTTTTTTCGCAGCTGTATGCACCAAAGTATCAAGCCAATTCCAAAACTTTCATTTTTTGACTGTGACGTTTGAGAAAGAATGCCCCATATGCATAGAAAAATCTCTTAAGATTAGCAATCATTTCCCCTTCCAAATCAATCAACAATTGTTTATAAAATTCTATGCCTTTTCCAACTCATGCATTATGTGAACCATTTACATGTCAGATGACAGCTCAACTAATGGAAATTTGCCAGAAATAAAGAAAGAAAGTCAAGCACCAGCAACTTCAAACATTTCATTGACTTTACATGTTGGTAAAGAAATGTTCTGATTGACAAGGCAATCGGGACAAAAGGTGTGACACAATGACATCTTCAATGACTGTACTTTTTCCTTTTTCATCTGTCTTGCCCCGAAATTGTCAATTGGTATAATTCATAAACTGAAAAACTGTTTTTCCAACCACGTTCTGCGCCAGTGCACAAGGAACAACCAAAGCGCACGCTCCGAGCATACCTTTAGCATTCCGAATGTCGATCCTGTTTTTTTTTTTTTGTTGGTTAGAAAGGTGTGCGTGTGCTCTCAGCTAGCTACCTGCTTTGCATGATCTTGATTTTGTACCTGGGGTTCATAATTTAGCCCTTGTCGACTTTTTGGTGGGAATAGTACAGAGAGAGAGAGAGAGAGAAAATGTATCTACATTTCCACCCCTAGAAAAGCCAGCGAGCGCTTGACAACAAAGTCTTTTGCTTGTTGCGCATGCGCAGCAGCAGCTATTGTGTCATATTTGCCGAATTCTTAAGCAGACACACAAATGAATGCATAATGTGAACTTAATGTCTGTCTGGCTGCCAGTCGGAATGTTTGTTGTTTTTTTTATCATCCTCTTCAAGTGCTGCTCATTGAAACTAATTATTTTGTCTGTCTGCCAGCTGATTACCTTTGGCTATTTGATTTGGTTTGCACTTTTTGTCTACACCTCCTTCTCCATTTGGTCTTAAACAGCTGCCAATTTCATGCTTGGCAACTTACTTGTAAATATATTACAAGTAATTATCCAAGATGTTATCCATAGGAGGATTTTGTGGGTCAACAGCAAAAACAGCAGCAGCAGCTGTTCAATTAATGCAGACAAGATTTCAACTTGCATAAGTTGTGTGTAATATGTATGTGAGATGTGGTGTGCCTTCAGCGGAACAGCTAATAATGATGGCTAATCTCGAATATGTACTCCTCTTGACACCCTTGAGGGGTGAAACAAAAGAAAGAGCACAAAATAATGTAATAACTTTTTTTTACATTTATGACATTACAACCTTTTGCAAAAGATTCGATCCAGGATCAATTTTTGGGAGGTCCGGTTTGAGGGTTCGAACCAAAATTTATCAATGGTTAAGGTTCAGAAATCTAACGTTCAAGGTTTTTGTGCTAAGGTATTTGGCTCGAACCTTGGTTCGTCCCAAGTTTTTCCAAATTTGTAAAGAAGAGTAAATTTTTTAATATAAATATGAAAAAAAATTACAGATTTTCTGATTTTATGTTTACTAAGGGCCGTTTTCTAATCTCCTACATAGCACAAATATTGTACTAAACTAATAAATAACAGCTATTTGGAAGATGAGAAATCGGCACTTAAACATATGTGCCTCGTTATTTTCAATTAAAATTTTTTAGTATTATCAAAATCAAAAACATTTTATCAAAAAAATACCCGCTTAACTAAGACTTGTGACTTTTTTTAACCGAACTGAAAGTTTTGGTTCGGAACAGGTTCAGCTGTTTTTTTTTCAAACGATGTTCATTTCAAGGTTCTGTTCACAGTAAAAGAAAGGTCGAAATTCCGTGTTCGAACCGGTTCGGTTCTAAACCGGGTTACAGCACTGATTCGATCAACATATTGAACAGGTGCGTTAGAGCCAAATTTTTAATTACGCAATTATAAATCTAGGGTTTTAAAATATTTTTTTAACATTTCGCTTTGTTTTCGAGAAAATAACTAAGTCGACAGCTTCACAAGTTCAACATATTGAATGCCGATCGTATAATTTTCATTAAAAAATAAAAAGCCACTCGCGTAGCCAGTTTTTGAAAGGCGCTACCATTCATAACAAAAAAGTTTTTCTCACTGGAATTAGTTTTTAGACCGATCGTTCCTATGGCAGCTATATGCTATAGTCATCCGATTTCGATCAATTTTTCCAGAATTATGTGGAAGTATATGGACAATATATCTTTACCACGATTGGTGATGCTACGATGGAGAACAAAAAGTTTTTCTCACTAGAACTAGTTTTTGGACCGATCGTTCCTATGGCAGCTATATGCTATAGTCATCCGATTTTGATAAATTTTTTCCAGAATTGTGGAAGTATATAAAACTACGATTGGTGATGCTACGATGGAGAACAAAAAAGTTTTTCTCACTAGAACTAGTTTTTGGACCGATCGTTTATATGGCAGCTATAGTCATCCGATTTTGATACATTTTTTCAGAATTGTGTAGAAATCATATAAAACTAATATATACCACGATTGGTGACGCTACGATGAAAAACAAACAAGTTTTTCCCACTAGAACTAGTTTTTGGACCAATCGTTCCTATGGCAGCTATATGATATAGTCATCCGATCCGGCCGATTCCGACAAATGTGCAGCGTATTTGTATTTAAAGACTTTTTGCAAAGTTTGGTCAAGATAGATTCAAAACTGAGGGATGAGATAGCATAGAAACAGACGGACGGACATGCTGATCAAGAATATATAAACTTTATGTGGTCGGAAATGCTTCCTTCACTGCGTTACAAACATCGTGACAATTTTAATATACCCTCTGCAAGGGTATAAAAAAAAACGGAATATTTGTTGACCTTTTTAGGGATTATTGTAATATTGAGAATAAGAGTAGGGTCATATAGCTACCAAAAATGAGTGGAATTGAATAAATTAAGGTTTTAAGTTCCTAGACGCAGAATCATTTTACTTAAAGGTAATTGATTTCAAGATTTTTAGTTCTAAACTTCGAAAAATTTGATTTTTCATATATTTTCTTCAAAATTTTGACTTGAAAAACTAAAGAAAATTCGGAAAAAATTAAAAGTGGTTCATTTTCTTTTAAGATCGTAATAAAACATCAATTGGGCATCAAACATGCTAATGTGTGTAAAAATCTGTGAATAAATGATAGAGAAATACCCATCCGAGCAAGCCTGCCTTGGGGCTGGGTTCCATACAAAACTCTAAAAAAGTTCTCTGTTAAGCTACTGTTAGAAAAGGCTACATAACAGAGCCTGCGTTCGATGGGAAGTTTTACAAGGAAAAATTAACAAAATTGGAAATTGTCTATATAACCACTTACAAAAAACGGCATAAAAATAAATCACAAAATTTTTAAAAATGTAAAATTCATTAAAAATTTGAAACATTTTTATTCGCCTAGTGGTACAGAGTATAACGAGAAGGCAAAGCTAACTTCGACTGTGACGAAGTTTTAATACACTTGAAAAACTTTACTCCAACTGATTTAACCGGTAATATATAGATAGGATATAGATATCAGATATTTAAAATTTTTAAATCATTGTTAATAAAAATTTGATACCATACAAAAAAATTTTCTTAGTAAAACACATTTTTCGACCGATCGGTCCTATGGCAGCTATATGCTATAGTCATCCGATTTGGATAAAATCTTCCAGAATTGTATTGACGCATATAAAACTAATATATACCAAGATTGGTGACGCTACGATGGAAAAAAAATTTTTCCCCTAGAGTTTTTGACCGCCGTTTAGCAGCTATATGCTATATTCATCCGATTTTGATAAATTTTTCCACAAATATGTAAATCATCTAAAACTAACATATACAGATTGTGACTGTACAATGGAAAATAAAAAAGTTTTTCTCACTAAGACTTATTTTCGACCGATCGTTCCTATGGCAGCTATAAGATATAGTCATCCGATCCGGCCGGTTCCGACATATTAGTTGCGTGCAGTAAAAAGAAGACTCTGTGCAAAATTTCAGCTCGATAGCTTTAAAACTGAGGGACTAGTTTGCGTAGAAAAAAAGACAGACGAACAGACAGACGGACGGACGGACAAGCGGAAATGAACTCGGCTCGTCGTCCTGATCAACTATATATATTAGTTTATAGGGTCGGAAATAAATATTTCTATGCGTGACAAACTTCTGGGCAAAATTAATATACACTTTTCAAGTGTATAAAGTCGGCGGAGCGCAAGACTCCAAACTTTTAAATTACGGTATTATAAATCTTAGAGTTTTTAAATATTTTTCGTTTCGTCAGTTCAAGCATTTTCGCTTCGTGATCTCACACAATTTTTAAGATAGATTATTCGAACTTTCTAGACATTTATTAGGATCATTATTACTTATTGATCCGCCATCAGATGAGCTATAGTAGAGTTGCCACCCACGCAATTTGGAAATGTCCTTTCATATCTTTCACAATTGAAAACAGATTGTTGGAACCGTCACACAAAACATATCATTACATCGAACACAGCATAGAGTTTAATTTATTCTTAAATAAACCTTCCCTGAGTAACGGGTATATCGAAGGGCCGACTTCAACTTACGCTCTCGTTTCTTAAGAGGTTTGGTTCAAGGTTCGGTTCACAGTAAAAGAAAAGTCGAAATTCCGGGTTCGAACCGGTTCGGTTCAAAACCGGTTTGCAGTTAGATTAGTTGGGTAGATAGATTAAAGCGGTTGAGGGGATTTCGCCAAGCACGATTGAGCCATAATAGTTTGGTCCCTTGTGATCTCGCATGCTGTACATTCCTCCTACTCTTCAGTTTAAAATTTGTTTGAGAAGGTAAATTAACTACTAGACATTTAGGAGGCTTGGATGTAACCAAATCGATATCTTGGCATAGTTTGAGCTAGATCAGATACCTACATTAGAAATTGAGAGCCGTATAATTGCCCCGACTAGAAAAACAGAAAAGTTGGAGACACACAACTCTCTTCCCTTCCGTGCGAGCAGTAACTATAAGGTCAGAGACGCTTTGGACGGGAGTGCCTGCGATTCTACAGGTTAAGGGTGCATGACATTTCTGGTTTACTTTAAGCTCGAAGAAATTTTATATAAAAAAATCCTATACGTTGCCATAGGCATACCTACGCTCTGTCCGTCGATAAGGAGTTTGGCAATAGACAGCACTTTAATCCCTGTTGTAAATGCGTAGACTAAAGCTCTTATGGAGACACCTTGAACTTAACTACAAATCCTTTTTAACACAAGAATAGACTCAAACTTTGAAATTCAATTATATGGTATGAGAATTATTGTATATGTGCGTTTTTGGGTATTTTAGAGATGGGTTCAATTAACCAAAATAGAAGAATAAAGTAAAAGCGTGACCTGAACGAAACTAAAACCTCACTCTTTAAACCAGTCCCTATTTCGAGAGGTTCTGTGTTAATTTTGAAAGTATGATTTAATTTGACTTTGAAAGGAAGAAAAACTTCAGGAATCACAAAGTTTTGGACCCAACCGATACAAATCATACCGAACCGCTTGTTTGAGCGTAAACCGAACCAAGAACCGAACCGGTGTTCTTTCGAAAATGGTGAACCAAACCGAAAATCGCCTACAAAAATGGTTCGGTTTAGTTTATCCATAAGTTTAATGATGTAAACACTATGATATTGTACCCTAAAATTGAGCAATGTTTGTAAGTTGTAGTGTTTCCTTGTTAATCTAAATTAAGGCTTTTATTTTTGTTTTATTCTTTATTTTACATTTTTAAAAATATTACTATGCGATCTTTTTTGTTAAGACGATAGAATCTATGTTCCCTTCCTTTTCCGCACCGTTTTCGAAAGCTATAGAATTTTTTCTTGAACAATAAGTATTATATGGACGGAACCTGATTTCTATCTATATATTAATATATTTAGATTTGGAAACGAAGTTATTTAAATGCATTTTGAGACCTTAGATGGAAGTATCGTAAGTTTCATTTTAGAAAGTTCCAAAATAATACGATCAGGCGTTACTAGATTTGCCTTGAACGACAGAACCAAACCAAAACCGCGGTTCGAATTGCTACAAAAACCATATTATTAACCCAAAAAAAAAAACTTAGAAAACCACAGAACCGAACCACTCCTTATTTTCGAACGGTTTGCATCACTGATATTTAGACCAGTTTCTGCTCTTTCAAAACTTTTCAAACAAAATGGAAAGTCTTTTGAAGTGTGTCATTTAGTATTAATCTAAATATAAAATTAAAATAAAATATAGTTTATATTAAATTATGACTAGAAATTTAATCAAACACAAATTGACTAATCAGCCAAGTGACAATATCTTGAACCAGCCTAGTCAATGGGAAAGAGACACAGCCCAGCCATCATCAGTCTCTCTCATCCTCATCCTCAGTTGGTTAAGTTGTAATGCGAGACGTGTGTGGAATGTGCGGGAAGAGTCGTGTGGTGGCACTTTAGAGCTTGGCTGGGAACATTTTATGAATTGCAAAGCATCACCAGCATGAGGGCGTTTCTTTCTTTCAATGCTTTAATATATTTTTTTTTTTGTAAGAAAATGCATGAAACCGCGCACCACATACTCTCGCGCACATAAAATGCAAATAAAGTGGAACAATACACACAGTCAGAGTTGTTGTTGATCGAACAAAATCACGGTCAGGCGGTAGAAAACAAGTTTTTTTCTGAGCTGGAGCGCCGCGGCGCATTCGATTTGCCAAAAACGGGTTTGCAAGTTTGTTTAGGGGCGGCAAAATGGCCCATGGCCTAAGGCTGGGCGTGGCACTGACCGCACACTAAATCAGCACAAATGTCTAATGAAGCAAAAAGGAGGAAACTTTCAATTTGTTGTTTTTTGTTTATATTAAATAAATGCCTATAAATATGCATACATATGCAGCTGCACGTACATAAGCTCTGATTTCCAGCTAAAACTCCCCAAAGCATAATAAACTATAATTTTTGTTCAAAAAAAAAAAAAAAAAAAAAGAGAATGCTGAAAGCAAAAGTAAACAAAGGCGGCGAAAAAGGCAGACAGAACCACGCGATATACGAAGCCAAAAATAAACACTTTTGCATTGCGATCTAAAAAAGCAAAAGACTCCACAACACCCACAACAAAAAGAATTGCAAAATAGGCGCAAAAAAGGATGGAGGCAAATGGGTTCGTTGCCATGTTAAGCCAGCCAAGACACAAACCACGCGCCAAACAAATTTATTTACAAGCCCATTGCCTCCTGCGCACATCGTTAAATTGTCGCACATTAAAGTAATCTTTGACAGAAAATTGCAACATAAATAATTATAATTATAACACACACAACTGATTGTAAATACTAAAAAAAACAAAAACATGTCTATGGCTTATCATTTATGGTTGAATAATATGCTTGCCAACTGAACAAAGATAACTTTTTTTCTATTATAGAGTTCAAGTCATACATTTCTTGACAAATTGTTTTTGTTTAAATTTAAAAGATCGCTTTTCAAGCTCTTTAATAAAGTATTTCTAAACCTTGCCAGTACAAAAAGGAATATTTTTAAAAGGTCCTGAACCCTGCAGTACGGTTCAAATCCGGTTTGCAGGCCTGGAGACGTTTCAAAAAATTTTTGATATGTTGACACAGACGAAAAGAAACGCAAAGAAAGGCCACCAAGCTTTGTGGTCGCCTACTTTAGGGCAATTTTGAAGAAAGACCCAAGAACTTCGCTCCGCAGACAGCAAACTTATTAAGAAAAAACGGCCAGAATGAGCTACCAAACATTAGTCTATTGATCTTTCACAATGATAATGCTCAGCCTCATATCGAAAGTGATAAAAACTTATCTCTAGCGTTATAGCTCAGACCTTGCACCATCAGAATACCATTTGTTTTACTTCAGTTGAAGGTATACAAAATTGGCTTGATATATTGCTTGCCTTCAAAGACGAGCAATTTTATTTGGACGGAATCCATGCTTAAGGACTATTCTTAGATATAGATATTCTATGCTTCATATAAAGAAGACAGCTGTTCAAAAGCATTCTGATTTTAAAGCTCTACAAAGGTGTTTCTATTCATATGAAGCATTCTGACGAAAATGTTTTTTATACACTTGAAAAGTGTATATTAATTTTGCCCAGAAGTTTGTAACGCATAGAAACATTCATTTCCGACCCCATAAACTATATATATTCTTGATCAGGACGACGAGCTGAGTTGAATTCCGTCTGTCCGTCCGTCCGTCTGTCCGTCTGTCTGTCTGTTTCTACGCAAACTAGTCCCTCAGTTTTAAAGCTATCGAGCTGAAATTTTGCACAGAGTCTTCTTTTTACTGCACGCAACTAATATGTCGGAACTGGCCGGATCGGATGACTATATCATATAGCTGCCATAGGAACGATCGGTCTAAAAACTAGTTCTAGTTAGAAAAACTTTTTTGTTTTCCATCGTAGCGTCACTAATCTTGGTATATGTTAGTTTTATATGCTTCCACATAATTCTGGAAAAATGTATCAAAATCGGATCACTATAGCATATAGCTGCCATAGGAACGATCGGTCGAAAAATAAGTCTTTGTGAGAAAAACTTTTTTTCATTTCCATCGTAGCGTCTCCAATCGTAGTATATATTTGTTTTATATGTTTCCACACAATTCTGAAAAAATTTATCAAAATCGGATGACTATAGCATATAGCTGCCATATAAACGGTCGGTCAAAAAACTACTTCTTGTGAGAAAAACTTTTTTGTTTTTTATCGTAGCGTCCCCAATCTTGGTATATATTAGTTTTATATGCTTTCACATAATTTTTTGAAAAAATTATCAAAATCGGATGACTATAGCATATAGCTGCCATAGGACCGATCGGTCGGAAAATGTATTTTACTAAGAAAAGTTTTTTTTTATGGTATCAAATTTTTATTTTCAATGATTTAAAAATTTTAAATATCTGATATCTATATCCTACATATATTTTACCTGTTAAATCAGTTGGAGAAAAGTTTTTCAAGTATATTAAAACTTCGGCACAGTCGAAGTTAGCTTTGCCTTCTCGTTTTTTCATCTGAGAATAGGGTTTAGCTGATAAGACAGGAATCTAATCAATCCCGGAATGTCACCACCGAAACAAACTGGCGACAAATTTGCTAAGAAGACGCAGAGTCCGCAGAATACTGCAAAGAAGATAGTTAAAAAGACTACTACCCAGGTACCTGATCTCACAGAGTTTTAGGCGGAACATTAGCACCGCCTTTCCTTGATATGACACTATAAAATTTTTTTGTTTTTTTTAAATAAAAAAGAAATGATCAACTTTAACGGTTTTTCTCAATTGGAATGGAACTGCGTCATGGATTCATACAACAATATTTTTTAAGTTTTAACGAAGTTAATTTTGTTATACCAAATTCCAGAAAAATTATATTTGATTCTGCTGAAATCTAAATATGTAAATATATTTAAATATACTCTAATTCAATAAATTTAAAGTTGTTCGATATCATTGCGCTTTCAAAAGAAATGGATCAAAAGCTACAAAATATTAAAAAAAAATTTAAAATAATATTTGTTACCAAAAAGGCATTAAATTAGAAAATATTTAAGTAAAAACAAAGTTATTGTTGGAGAACAAAACGGTAGACATTTAAAAATTATTTTACTGTGTTTTTTCTTAATATTGGCAAATTTTAAATGATTTTTTGAAATAAGTCTTATTTAAAAATTATCGTCATATTTTTTAATTTTTTAGACCATAACTTTTTGAAAGCACAATTATATTAAAAATCTGTTAATGTAGTAAATAAGAGGACATTTAGATTTATATATTTAGATTTCACTTGAATCAAATATAATTTTTTTACAACTTTAAAAAAACTTTACTTGATGAGAAAATTTTAATAAAATTGTAGAAAAAAACGTAAAATTCCCTGTTACAGACCCAAAGGGCTTCTGTCAATCTAAAGCCATAACCACTGTTTCGGTTTCGATTCGTATTTCTAACAAAAAAAATTTTGTACTTTTAGCTATTATTTCGAAAAACATTTGAAGAACTGTGAAATATTAGACATTATGTACTTAACTATAGAAAAGCAGGATATGCAGACGCTATCCATTAATTTCAGGCATTTGATAGTCTCTATTGAATTCTTAGTTTCCATTGCAGTATACATAAAATAAATAAATTGTTTAATTTAGTTTAATATGGTGAAGAATATTTAGATAAATATGCGGTATATGCAACAGGTAACTCACAAAGTACACAGTTAAAGGAGAGAATGTAGAATTATGACAGATAAATTTAGAAAAATAAGTAAATAATTTGAATAGATGGACAATATCTGATTTAGTGGAAACATTGGAACCAAACTTAAATCCTATTAACTGAAGAATAAATTTTAACAGCTTAAAGTAGAAGTTAGTACGATTCTACATTATAACAGATGCTTGAGCACCCTCAATGGTTGCAAAAATATTACAACAGATTAATTAGGACTATTTGTGGCCTTTCTTTGTTGGGGGTAGGCCGTAAAAATCGGAACTGCCATTGTCTTCTTGGGAAAGTTCCCTCATACGTTAAACATCTTTATTTCTTCTAGAGAAGAGTGGAATCAGGGTCTGGATTTCAGGCTAGGACCGCAGAAATCTATAAAAATCTCTACTGATGGCTCAAAACTCGATAATCGACTTGGTGGCGGTGTATACTTCGACATACTCGTCAGCAGACTACCAGATCATTGACACAACAATTTCAGGCGGATATCCTTGCGATCAAGTAAACTCTTATATGTGCAAGGTAGACAACTTTACTATTTATTTATTTTAAAAATTATTTCTATAGTCACTAAGTGCATTTTTGTAAACGTCAATTATTAAAAAAAAAAAAATTAATTAATAAATATTTAAATAAATACTAAAAAAAACTGTCAACTGTTAGACAGCCAAACCACCATTAAAGTCCTTGGCACAATATGGTAAATCATTGTGACAAAAAAAAAAAGATAAAATAAAAAAGTTATTTTTTTTTTTACGAAATTTTTTTCCATTTTAAGGTAGCCCAATTGATTTATTAAAAATAAATCAGCTTCGGTTCGGTTTGCTCTAGAATAACTCAAAGTCTTTTAATCGGTTTATAGCCCAGATTTGAATTGTTTTGTATACATATCCTGAATATTGCAGTTTTATTTACATTTCCTGAATATTGAAGTTTTATTTACATTTCAAAGTGCAACAAAAATTCTTGCCTCAACAATTTTTGTAGTTTTTATTTCTGTGTTGTCATCAATTTTTATCAATAAGCAAATATTTGCTCTATGCCAGGCCATGTCGTAATTAGATTAACTTGCACCTGTGTGTGGGCAGGCGTTTGTATTAGTTTGTATGTGTGTGTGTGTGCCAGTTTCTTTGTGGGTTTTGGGAACTACATAAGCCGCCTACCTCTGCACTTGTCATTATTTATTTACTTTTATTAAACATTTTATGTTTATTTTGCTTTTATTTATTTGTGAGTACTCAGTCGTCTCTTATCGTCCTGCCTGGCCATGCAATTGCCTTGCATTTAGGGGGGGGGAGGGGGTGTATGTTTTAGCTTTATCTGTCACTTGCTTTGTTTTTTTAGGGCAATAAATTGATAATGCAGTAGGGCGGTATGTGGAACGTGCTCTCCATTGATAATGAGTAGGCAGTCCAGGTAAAATTGTAACAAAACATAAATTGTAAATAAAAATCCATGAGTCATGCAATAAAACTCAAGTAAAGTGCGCCAAAAATAGAGTTGCACGGACAAAACTGGCTTGTAGCTGCGGCTGTAGTTGTTGTTGTGGGGTAGGCAAAAAAACAACAACAACAACAGTACAATGACCGAAAGTTTTGCCAAGCAAAAACAAAAAAACACCCGCAAAAACGTAGTAGAAAAAAAAATGAGCATGTAAGTTACTACTAAAACCTGTTAGTCAAAGCAGCAGCAACAACAACAACTACAGCCGCGGCAGCGCAGCACTAAAAAAATTCCGATCTTCCAGTTAACGACGACAATGCGCTGCTGCTTTGGGGCTTCGGCTCCAATGGAGTTTTTTTTATCTACAGGTTTTTAAGAGAGACAGAGAGAGAGCCAGTGAATGGGAGAGTGAGAGCGTCAAACAAACAGGTATAACTGTGAGTGGAGACTTTTGGAACATCTTTAAGTCCGAACCAGCAGACCAAAATGTACACTCTGATAACATATGAAGGTGAGCAACAAAACAGAACAACAACAACAATGGGAAATGTCGACGCACCCTTTTCTTATTGTTGTTGCTGGAAGATTTTGTTGAAGCGCAAAACCACATCCCGCTTGAAACGAATTAAAAGAGGGGTAATAAAAGAAAAATAAAAGAGTAGCGGGTGGCTTAGTTGCTAAGCCGGACATAGCAATTGCTGTAGGGGCGGGGGGGGGGGGGAGGCAGGCGCACAAATGCAATTCTACTCAATTTGAAACAATTAAACGAGTCATTCAATTTAGCCATAAATTTGTTTGTATGTGTTTTTTGCTTTTGTTTGTTTCTTACACACCTTGTTGTTTGAGGCACGTTTCGCTGCTTGATTGTAATCCACATAATTCGATTAATTTTATTTTATTTTTTGTTGCACATTTTGCGACTGCTGCGCGCAGTCGCAGTCAGCGTCTACGTCAACAGCGACGGCGCAAAGGAATTTGGCAATGGCCAACAACAAAATAAATATATGAAACACACACACACACACTTTACCACTAACACTAAGGCACAATCGCTGTTAAATTATGCTCAAGATATTAACACTTTACACTTGTTGCGTTGTTGATGTTGCAATTTTTTTATTTTATTATTTTTTTATTATTGCTTTTCTTTTCTTTCTTGGAAATTTTAACAATTCAACGAACATTCAACACCCGAGCTAGCGACGCGCGCCGACAAAATTTTTCCAGAGACTGCCAAACTAATGTTCAGCTCTATGCTTCCCACGCTCCGCCGGTGAAGAGAAAGAGAGTAATGGCAAAACCGTTATTTGAGTAAATCAAAACAGCGTTGCCACTTTTTGTTTACAACAAAAAAAGGCTAGATTGGTCGTTAGGAAATAACGGAAATTTTTAAAATGGCCAAAAAAAGAGAACAGTTAAGAAAGTATTGAGCTGCTTTACACTGTAAAAAATCAAAGAGTGAACTAACAGTAGTTTACATTCTTTATTGTATTATTAATAATCTGATTCTATTACTCGTTTTTTACTGAGCTTAGCTGAAGGGTTTTGTGTCTGTGTTCAGCCTGATGAACCTGCTGAAAACTTAATTGCATGCAGCTGAAGAGCCTATATTAATCAAATTTAGCTTTTAAACCGCTTAACTCTTGCTTTGGAGAAAGAACTAGACAAATTTAGTAAGAAAATCAGGCCTTAACTTTCGATAAGGTTCTGCCTTTAATCTTTTTCATGTATTTTGGAATGCTGATTATGAAAAAAATGGTCAAAGTTGGCTGAAATTACTTTTTCTGTGTTAAAACCAAGAAATAATATCGACTTCAAAACCAAAATATTGTAAAAACTAGGTACTGGTATGGAAACCGGAACCGATGGGAATATTTTTATTGAAAACTGAAAACCGTTAACTGTTATAATGGAAACCAAAAAATCCGAAACGCTAGTACAGGCACTTTTTCGGTTTCTTATTTTTTATTTTATTTATTTCAAATGATTATTTCAAATTGTAAAATGTCAGAAAAAGGGCTTTCATTTTTCAAATTCACCCTTAAAGGCCTTATTTCCGATTTCAGAGCTTTTCAAAAAGTGTTTTATTCATATGAAGTATTGTACCATAATAAATTTGAATGTCATCTGAAAAGAGGCCTTAAATAAAGAATAAGTCCAATTCACTTTTTAGGAAAGGTAAAATATAAAATATATAAAAAAATTTATAAAAAGCGGAAAAACTTTTCTTTGGTAAATAAAACCCTATAATTAAATGTCTACGATTTCTAAGTCTTAAAAAATCCTCGCTTAACTATAGAAATGTTAGAAAAATGATAATATATATTTTATAAATGAAGTTTCTGAATTTTAATCAAATTTCGACCTAAAAAATTAAGTTTTAATCAGGGTTCTTAAAGAACCGTACTAAGTTCTGTACTTATGTTCGGTACACAAACAATTCTGAACACAGGCAAGTACCGTACACATGCAAGTACGGTAAATGCTTCTGACACGTACTGTACTTAAAACTCAAGTATGGTAACTTCATCGTAATTTTGTGTTTAGTACGCGTGCGAACAAAATATTTTTCAGTTAAGGAGGCGAAGTACAAAACGATTTTAGTTTCGGACACTAAGCATGTCATAGCTGATAAATCAACGTCGTAAATTAGAAATATAATGATTCGTCCGTCACAGTAGAGTGATTTAAAATATCTACAAGCAAACGGTCCGAAACTAAAATCATTTTTTGCTTCGTCTCCTTAACTTAAAATATTTTAGTTTGGTACTTATTTTTTTCAGACGGTCCATTACGACGAAGGTACCGAACTTGTGTTTTGCGTACAGAACGTAACCAAAAATTTACCGTACTTTCCAATGTACGGTACTTGCTGTGTTTGGTATTTTCGTTTTGTATGCGAACCCTGGTTTTAATATTTCGAAAAATGTAATGTAAAGAAAAGATTAGCCAGATTTTATATTTTTAGAGCTGATATACCCGTTAGAGTATTTTACCAGACTATTATGAGATATATGCGACCGTTGAAATCGTTAAAGATCTCAAATTTTTACGGAGATTCGGCGTTTTGACTTTGAATAATGAAATTCAAGCTATTGATTTTCTTATGCTTCGCTGCTAGTAACGCCCGTTCACTTATACAATCGAGAATTTGTATAATTTTGGGCAATACTGGGACAACATTAGTGATTAGTTTCTTCTTCAAACGGGGAACGATATGAATAAAGTCGAAATATCAACATGAGAGATGTATCGAGAATTCAACAGCCGTTGGGTCGTTCTGCAACGCGACTTTCGTGGTCAAAGACGACGATTTCAGGCATGCATTAAGTTTCGAAAGCGTATGGCGAAAATCTCTGGTGAGCAAAATCATAGTCCCAACAAATCGTCTTGAATCAATTTGTAAATTCTTCATCATTCGGTCATGCGCCATTCTAAATGATGATTTTGCATCATTTTGGTCATTGTGCATGTTGGCTTGTCAACTATGAATAGATTTATTGGCTATTTTTAAGCCAAAAGTTCTTTACGAATCAAAAGAATTTGAAATATTTAATTTAATTTAACGAAATTTGAGATTTGGCTACAAATCTAGCGTAAAAACGGCTAAACTATAAACACTGAGTTTAAATACTGGGATTGATCTGGCAGCTCTATTGGCGTTAATTTGGTATTTTTAGGCCAGGCCTTGCCTCTGGTCACTCAATGTGAAACTTTATTTGGTTTTAAACAAATAAAAATAAATGATTGAAATTAAAGCGAAATTGGTGCGAGCAGATTCGGCCATATATGCCACAGGGGAACGTGTGGAATGTCTCATAGAATTTACGCACAAAATATTTGCCGAAGAGAACAACACAACACAGAGAAATGACAACGAAGCAAGGTAAAGTTAACGGTGGAGGGGGAGGGAGGGAGCAATATTGATATTATATATTTCATAGCCTGGAGAACTTGGCCTGGGCCTCGGCTCAATTGCATTGCTATCGGAAGAGCAGTTATGCCAGCTTGGATAAAACGGCCGAACTGACGGAACTGATAGGACGCACCGCTTTGGATGCAGTTACTCAGGCGCCCGGGGAGGTAATAGTGGCCACTAAACCCAAGATATTGTTTTGTGATCTGAAACTACAGCCCGGCGAGACCAAGATTTGTAAGTAAAATTCTAGAATTTCTGGCTAAACTTAAGCTTTATTTTCTTATAGATTTCTTCAATGAGTTTGTGCCACGCGATGGTCCGCCCACTTATCGCGGTCATGACATTAGATACTTTTACAAAATCACCATAGCCACTCAGAGAGTCAAATCCAAGGTACAAACTTTGACTGTGCCCATACGTGTGCTGCCCATACCCATAATAGCGCGTCCGGATGAGTTGCCCGTGACTGTGGAAACCAATGATGAGTTGGCACCCACCAATCCGTTTTTGGAAAAGCGTGAGATTAGCGAATTGGAAATTAGCTGGCATCATTTGAAGGTAAGGTCAACTTTTTATCTATTCAATCTACTAAAGATTTATTTACTTGCAGAATGTAACCGCCCGTCGTGCCCCCAAATTCTATCGCATTTCCAACAAACGTGGCTTTGTCGGACGCTTCTGCCTATTCAAGCCCGCCTATAAACTGGGCGAAGACATAGTGGGCAGCCTGGACTTTGATCAGTGTCAAGTGCGTTGTGTCCAATTCTCTGTGAAGTTGCAGCAACAAGAGTTACCCATACGCCCGCAACCTGCTTCAGCGCCACAAACCCCCTCGGCAGATGATGCCTCCTCCCTAAATTCCTTTGACATGGCCAGCATAGCCAGCGGCATAGCTGTGGATAATCTACATAAATCCTCCACCTCGGGCAGCTCTCGGGATAAGGAGGTGCCGCTGCCCTCGGGCAAGCTGTCCACCATTTCCACCACCCACCAAGTGTGCTATGCCACTTTACAAAGTCAAGTGGTGGTGCCCATACCCTTGCATGTGACACCCACTTTTCGCACAGATTTGGTGGAAATCAAATGGCGTTTACATTTCGAATTTGTCACCAGCATTATGATGGATTTTGGGCAACCCAATCCCGAATCGGGTGAGCTAAAGGCACCCGCCGAGCTGCCAGTGGAGACTATGGTGTGGAATTTGCCCGTGACCATTTATGCAGCCAATCCTTTGCAGATTTATGCGCCAAATCAAACGTTTAATTTGTTGATTAAATAAGTTTTTTGAAAGTGGCGCTCGTTGAATTTTTTTTAAATGTTGCCAGATCAATGGGATTTTAGAGTTGAGCAATTTTGAGGTAACCGTGACTGCGATGAAAGTGATTTAGTTATATGCAAAAATTATATATCCAAATTTAAAAATCATAAATGAAAATGGTTTAAATGCCAATCCTTTGCAAATTTATGCACCAAATCAAACGTTTAATTTGTTGATTAAATATATAAATGCCAAAATTGTTTGAAAGTGGCGCTCGTTAAATTTTTTATGTTGCCAGATCAATTGGGTTGTAGAGATGTGCAATTTTGAGTGGACCGTGACTGCGATGAAAGTGATTTATATTCAAATTTACAAAAATCAATCAAAAATTGTTTGAATCTGAATTGAAGTAGGTTGAACCGCGAAATATACTATTTACTAGCGTATACTCGCGGCTTCGCGAGTATTTAAAAATGAGCATGAATAACAAAATAAATTTTTTCTAACCATTTTTCGTCAATTTTTCGGGTTATTTCAAAATTGGAAAATCCCGTTGGTAATATTTTGTTATGTAGAGCTCAAAAGCTAATCTTATGAAAATAACAAGAGTTTTATTTATAAATTTTCCGCCTATTTTCCGTTTTTAGGGGTAGATTTTAAAATGATTTTGAATCCGATCATATTAGAAAACAAATTTTTCAATATTTTTACTCCAGTTTTCTGGACTTTTCAAATTTTGAAAATCCCAATGGTAAAATTTTGTTATTTAAAGCTTTAAAAATAAATTTGGAGCTAATCGGATAAGAACCATACAACAGTTTTCCGTTCATTTTCCGACTTACGTAGAATATTTTCAATAATTTTAAAGTAATGTGTTTCATTTTTTTGTATGTGGGTGAATTTTCCAACAAAAGTGAATACAATTTTGTTGAAATTTCCAGATAGAGCTTTCAAAAAAGAATTTTTTTTTCAAGTTTTTTTTTTGTATTTTCCAAATATATATTCTGGATGAAAAACAAAATATCTTTATATAACAGTTTTTCGACCATTTTCGAATTTTTGGATGATGATTTTTCAAAATTTGAAAGTCACTCCTATGTGTTCTATAAATCGCTTTTGATACCATACGATTTGGGTCGTTTTAGGGTCGAAAGCGATAGGTAGAACACATGGAACTGATTTTTAAATTTGTGTATGATTAGCTTTAAAAATTAACACATTTTCCACCTAAGGGGATTCATTTTTCCGGAAAACTGGTATGCAGTTATTCTTGTATATTTATTTAGATTTTTTTAAATTAGTTTGAAGCTGATCGGATGATAAAATTAAAATTTTCATATAACAGTTTTCTGTGAATTTTACACATTTCTTGGCGAAATTTTCCAAAACCCCTTCTTATTACTCACTTTCAGAATAAGACGAAACTACTGTAAAAAATTCAGCTTGCTAGCTCTAACGGTTTGGCCTGTGCAAGGGTCACCAATCAGTCAGTCAGGCTGAACTCTTTTATATATATAGATTTAAAATGTATGTGCAAAAAGAAAAGATAGTTTGATGGTTGCTTAATTTATTTAAATAACACCAATTTTTAAGAATCATTGATAACCGTAAAAATTTTGCGCAGTGTAATGAATAGTATAATAATTGTTAGACATTTGCCGTTATATTAAATTGTCATATTTTGCTCCACTGTGATTTCACTAATCGCAAATGGTCATACTAATTCACGATCATCAATTTATCGATAATTAATTGCCAGCGCTGCCACCTTATTTACACACAGACAACTTCAGTATAAATAAATCATTCTTTTTTTTTCTTTCTAAAACTTTCAACATGTACCAAGAATATCTAAATCAGCTGCAAACCACCATAGCACCCCTGGGCTCGGATCAGCTCAAGGAGCTGCTCAATAACGATGACAAACTGGACGAAAAGGTGGATGAGGTACTGGAGGTGCTGCGCCAACAAAAGACCAGCGTCTTTGAAGACAATCGCAGTCGTGCCGAACGCAATATTGAAAAGGAGCCACAAATCATTGAGCTGCGCGGCAAGGTGGCCGAACTAACCGAAGAGGGACGCACTCGCTGCTCCACGGTCCAGGACAAGTTGACACAATTGCAGCAAAAATCTGGTGGCATCAGCCAGGAGACCGCCTTGGCCCTACTGCAGACAGCGGCCTCGGAAAGTGAAGAGCGTACCGAGGAAATGATTAAGAAATTCAACGATAATGAAATCAATGTGGAGGCATTTCTGGAGGATTTTCTAGCCTGTCGCCGGCAAATGCATTTGCGTCGTCTCAAGGCCGAAAAGATGCAGGAGCTCATACGGAAACAGAGTCAACAGCAGCGGCATAGTGCAAGTGGGGGAGTGTTACCTCCGGCCTATGGCAGTGGCTTCTATCCAGCGACAGGCGGTGGTGTACCCTATCCCATGATGGGACCCATGATGCCCATGCCACCAGGCAGACCCTATTGAAACACACAAGTTTAGCTTTTAGAAGGTAGTAACTGCCATCGAGGGGGGAAATGATGACTCATCAACTGCTTTGTTTGTTTATTCTAAATTTATGTAGCCCGTAGGTTAAGTTTGTACCACAACCAGCTAAAAAATATAAATTCAAAACATTAAGTTAAAAATTTATGTTTATTGTTTACAATTTCATTTAAGTACATATTGCTCTGGGGTTCAGTTAAATGTTTAATAAAATAAAAAATAAAAATGTTTTAAAACATTTGCTTTTTTTTACAAACTAGGTTAAAAAGCGAAAATTAATTTAAAAAAAAAAAATACAATTTCGGTTAAAAAATAATTTCAATTTGTATGGAAAATGAGGCCAAGGCTAAGCGGCGTTTAAAGCGGTTCTTCATCTTACATCTAAATTGTAAATGTTTTGTAAGAGTGCTGATAGGGGTTATACGTATTAATGTTGGAAGGATTGTGCTGGTGTGTGTGTGTGTGTGTATGATTGATATAAACATATTGCCCATCGATTTCAATTTCACTTTTTGCATTTTTAGTTTTTCTCTCTCTGAGAGAATGGTTAGTCTTTTTTTTTGTTTAAAGTTTTTGTAGTATTCCCCGCGAATGTTCCATAAATCCTATATAAATATATATTGGGTACATTTCAGAATCATAAGACACTTTGTGAATAAAATGTATTGATTTTTGTTAACTTAGGACCGATTTCTTATCTTCTAAACGTATGTAATAGTTCACAAATCGGCCCTTAAACGTATTATTTAGTTTACTTTTAAAAGAAGAATATATTTTGAGAAATTGTTAGTTTTTCTGCTTGAATCAGGCAAAATAAAGATGCAAAAAGTTCGTTCAACTTGGACTTGGATCGATGAACAGATCAGAGAACTCTTTGAACAGCTTCTTGTGTACGCACCAAGGAAAAATGGCTCTGACCTACTTCATTGAACGCTAAACAGCCACCATAGAGCAATATTATTAAAGAGAACAATTGCTCGGTCGCCACAATTTAACAGAGAAATTAATCAGTGAGTACAGTGAAGACAATGTCCGTCTCGCTTTAACCACCGTGTTTTTCTATATGTCTTATAAGCCCTTAGCAACATTTCAAACTCGCTGGCAACATTTCGAAAGCATTCTACTTTGCGTGCTTTATACGTCTTTTGAAACCTTAGAAAAAACGCACGTCTGGTTGAAAAATCAAGAGCTAATTATAGGCCACCAACGTACCCACCAACGAAAGCTCCAAGGCGACAACGCGTCTGTTGTTCTTCATAAGAAATTTTAGGAATATTCTCTGCCGCCCAAACACACAAATAATTTATTGTCGTCTCAACAAACTTAACAGCAAAATAATCAGCTGTTTTTTGTTATTATCGCTCTCTGGGTACAGTCACACAATGTCCGTCTCGCTCTAACCACCGTGTTTTCCTATCTGTGTTAAAAGACCTTAGAACTGTTGAAATCGCTGGCAACATTTTAAAAGTATCTCAACTCGTACTGTTACTTAACAGCGCCTCATTTTGAGAGCCGTCTCAATCTTCCCCTCTATCTCTCTTTACTCTATGGTTCGTTTTCGAAAGTGTCTACATGCGTACTATCGCTTAACAGCGCCACATTTATAGAGCCGTCTAAATCATGGTGGAATTATATAAGGTGAGGTCAGTAAAGTAGGCTGCCTCTTTTTGGGGTGCCAGTCGAATGGTGAAACTCAGTCAGTAGCAAAGCAAATGTCAACAAAGACCATATATTATTAGACTGAACGATTGCTCTGCCGCCACAACTTAACGCATATCAGCTGTCTTTTGTCGCTCTCGCAACAAACTTAACAGCGAAATAATCAGCTGTTTTTTGTTATTGTTGCTCTCTGAGTACAGTCAAGACAATGTCCGTCTCGCTCTAACCACCGTGTTTTCCTATATGTGTGATAAGACCTTAGCAACATTTTGACATCGCTGGCAACATTTTAAAAGTATCTCAACTCGGGCTGTTACTCTTGCCACAGAGCATTATTTTTAGAGATAACGATTGCTCGGTCGCCACAAACTTAACAGCGAAATAATCAGCTGTTCCTTGTTATTGTCGCTCTCTGAGTACAATCAAGATAATGTCCGTCTCGCTCTAACCACCATGTTTTCCTTAGCAACATTTTGAAATCGCTGGCAACATTTTAAAAGTATCTACATGCGTCGCAATATTTTTCTCTAATAATAATGCTCTGTGCTCTTGCTCTGTGGTTTAGCGGATTTTTTTTTACTCTCTTGCATGCGTTCGGGCTTTGTCTGTGTGCATAGCCTAATGTGTTGGAATGGCAGTTGGTATAGGGGACAAACTTTAATCAACATCAGGGCCGGCCAAATGAATGGGACTGAATTATGAGCTTGTGTTGGTGAGTGTCACAGTAGACAGCTAACTGATTCGCAAAATCAAGTTTTTCTGTGCTCACCGATTCACACAGCCATGAGTCCGACACAGACCATTAATAATAGACTCAACGATTGCACGGTCGCCACCATTTAAGGAGGTCTTCTTACCTTCAAACAGGGTTTTATGAGTTGAGTTTTATGTTATTTATAAATTAAATAAAAAGTAAAAAAAAATTAATTATTTTTATTTAAGGTCTCCCAAAAAAAGTGTAGAGTGGTAAAAGTGGTAGCCATGATACCGGGACTCTAGGTGATCGGAAATTGAAACGGTAAATGAGGTTATGATCAGAATTGATGTAATTCTGGCACATACCTCAATAATATTTTTCAATTTTTTTTTTTAAATTTCCGGGCCAATTAAAAAAAATTTTGATTTTTCAAGATTTTTGTTTTTTGAAATTTAGTGTAAAAAAATATTAAAAAAAAATGTTTTTCCTCTTGATTGAGGTACGGACCAGAATTACATCAATTATGCGTCGATTGCAATACGGGTGATCAAAATCGGTTCAGTAGAACTGGCGCAATTATGGTTTTCCTATAAGTCCGCATTTACACGATGAAGTTTTTTCTGTTCTTCATGAAGTTTTTGTTTGTGGGGAAGAGGTGAAGAGGGGCAGCCAAAGCTGGCAAAGCTTCATGACCTACCGTGGCGTGAAGCTTTTCGATAATTCTCCTTTGCTTTGTTCCGATTGAACTGATGCAGTGTTGATTTGTGGGCTATTTGCTTATCGATAACTCGTGTTTTCAGGCGAATTGAAATCGAACTTCATGAAGCAAACTTCTTCATGTAAATGCGCATGAAGTTTTAAGGATGCTTCAAAACGAAATCAAAGAGAGCTTCATGAAGCAAACTTCATCGTGTAAACAAGGACTAAGTGTTATAAGCCCTTAGCAACATTTACGAACTCGCTGGCAACATTTCAAAAGTGTCTATCTACATGCGTACTGTCGCTTAACAGAGAGCCGTCTGAATCTTTCTCTCTAATACTCTTGCTCTGTGACTTCGACTCGAGTTTGTGTGAAAAGAGCAGGCCGGCTCTGATCTACCTTAAAATCATTAAAAATTAAGCGCCGTTTGAAAGTGGCTCTCTAAGTTGATTTCTACAGGCTTGTATTCATTCTTAAGGCCTATACTCAGATAAAATCAAAATGTAGTTTTTCACAATACTTCATATAAATAGAAACACTTTCAAGCAGCTTTGAAAGCTGAATACTATTGAATAGCTTTCCTATTTATATGAAGTATTGAAAAAAAAAACTAAATTTTTATCTCATCTGAGTATAGGCCTTTACTTTGAATTTAACTCTCTTAATTACGGACATCTTGTCAATGTATTTTCCAAGTTCAGCAGAAATAAAAATAAGAAACCAAGCTGAACTTAGTAGCAACAACAACCTGCCCTCTTTTCAATGAGGCAGTTGTTGTTGTGCGTTTCTTAGTCTCTCTCAACGGTCAACTGTTCTCACGAGAGTTTTTTTTTTTTTTTACTAGTCAAAAAGCATTTTGTGTTGTTTTTCAAGCTCTCTGTTTGGTTTCTCTTGTGGCGCGGCCTAACAATCGCTCTCAGTTGTCCTCACCTAGGTTCAATTGAAGCTTGAATGTGTGTGTGGTGTCTGTGTGTAATTTATGCGTTACTTTGGAACTTTGCTTCACGAACTTAGTATACCCTTTTTACTCTACGAGTAACGGGTATAAAAAATTGTTTCCTTAACATTTGTTTGACGTTCTTAAAGTGTGGCCATAATTGTGCACCAAGCATTAAACGAAAATTAAATCTTAACGGTAAATTTTGCATTGCTAGTGTTGTTGTTTTGTTTCTGTCTTATCTTATTTTTGATTCTCATTTTAACTGCATTCACCAATTGTTGCTCTCTCCTCTCTGAGTACTCTTACACTGAAAAAATTGGGTAAAAATAAAACCCAGAATTTTCTACACTGACAGATAAATTAGATTCCTCTACCTCCACGAAAGCTGTGCGTTCAGACGGACGGCTATTGATGCTGATCAGGATTGTATATATACTTTATACACTTGCACCAACTTGTTTTAACCTGTGTACCTTTGGTACAGGGTATAAAAGTCAAGTGATTAGGTGAAAAGGTACAGAACTATGTGATCTTCTTTCAGTTATAATAAAATCTTAGCAAAAAGAATTATTATTATAATAAAATGTTAAATTAATTGTAAAAAATTCTTAAAAATTCCGCGGATATGCCTAGATTATTCTCTTCACTTTGAAACTTTGCTGAATTTTGTGATTAATTTTGAAATTAAATTTTGCGTGTCTTATGATTCTGAAAATGTCCCCTTTTAGTTGATGATGTATGCAAAAAAGTGTTTTTATATAAAATATGTTTCAACTTTTACGGCCGGTTTCTTCTTCACTTCACTTCACTTTAAAAGCTTACGAATTTAATGTTGTTCCTACACAATTGACGCCATCATGACGAACCAAATTCCTTCATCCATTTCTCATATTTATCCAGATCTGCCCGCGATACGCTTTTATTGCAGCGACTCATGGCCTCATTGAAGTCCTTATTGGACACGGGCAGATCCACCTCTTCGGTGGCCAGCTGGCGTATTTGTTCGGGTGTTAAGCCCGCTATTTTGCGACGCATTGACATCATGCTGGCCTCACGGCACACATTGGTTATATCTGCCCCGGAATAGCCCGAAAGTTCATTGGCCACATAGGTGAGATCCACGCTGTCATCGACTTTAACCTCACGCAAATTGATTTTGAGTAAAGCCTCACGTCCCTCCTCCGTGGGCAAGGGTATGTAAATGCGTTTCTCTAGACGCCGACGCAGGGCCTCATCAATGTCCCAGGGAAAATTGGTGGCTGCCAGCACCATCACGACTTTGGCTTGTTCCTCGCCACCGCCCACGCCATCCATTTGAACCAAAAGCTCGGATTTGACGCGACGCGAGGCCTCATGCTCGGACTCGGAGCCACGACGTGAGCATAGAGAGTCAATTTCATCAATAAATATGGTGCTGGGTGCATAGAAACGAGCCATTTCGAAAAGTAAACGCACCATTTTCTCTGATTCACCGCGATACTTGGAGGTGAGAGTGGCTGAGCTGACATTGAAGAAGGTGGTGCCACATTCGGTGGCCACGGCCTTGGCTAGCATGGTTTTGCCCGTGCCGGGTGGGCCCACCATTAAAACGCCCTTCCAGGGTCGACGTATGCCCTGGATAAAAAGAGTTTGGTAAAGATAAGTTTGATGAGTCACTGATGACGCACCTTGAAGTAGTCGGGCATTAACATGGGCAACACAACAGCCTCCTCCAGCAAACGTTTGGCATCCTGCAAGTCGGCTATATCGCTCCAGCGCACCTTGGGATCCTTTTGCAAGATATCACGTTCTGCCCAGGGAAAAGGAAGAGATTAAATAAAGCTCTAACTCTTTCTACTAAGCAACCTTACCCAATATATCCACCAGTTCCGCTTCAATATGATTATTGGGCTGAAATTTGCGTTCCTCCTCGGCGCCAGGTGATTCACCTGTTTCATTGCCTTCACTTCCAGCTGCCCCACCACCATTGTTGCTGCCTGCTGTTGGAGTCCTCTTCCTTACTCTCATTATTGTTCGTTGTGGATAATTTACGTCCAGTCACACGTCCATTGCTACGATTGCTATTTGTGCTGGCGGTGGAATTGCGTGTGGCATTACGTGCTGTACTGGGACCATTTCTGGTGGTGGTACTTTGTGGTATACGCTGCTGCTGCTGCTGCTGTGGAGCAGTTGTATTACGTCTAGCAGCTGCCGCACGCCGACCCACTATTTGTGTGGTGGCTGTGTTAGAAGGCGGCGGTTTGGGTGGACCCCAAACATCTGGATCTTTGGGCGGTGGTGTCCAAATATCGGGATCGGGTTTAAACCAGGCGGCGGGATCTTTATGCACACTATGGCCCTCATCGCTGAGCTGGGTGCGCAGCTTGTGGGCAAATTTGGTGGTCTGCAAGTCCAAAGAAATATCCTGCAATGTGCGTTGTATGGCCTTGACTTTGGCATGCTCCTGATTGATCTGCTGATTGATCTAAAGGAGAAAAACATCAGTTGATAAAATGATTTCTTCAGTGACTGAGCTTACCATACTCCATTTGCCCTTGCGCATGGGATCGGCGGTGCCTTTGAGTAATCTACCCAGCATACCCTGCAATCCCTCATAGTAAATGCAGGCCGAGTCATAGTTACCCGTCAAAGCCATATCTCTGGCTAATTTGGCATTCTCGCATATTTCTTCAATTGTAGTTTTGGCCATTACGGTCATTCCTACGCAAGTGGTTGTCTTTTGCTTGCCACCTCGCAGTAACTAACAGGTTGTTGTCATTTGTAACCAAAAACGAAACACACAAAGATTAGTTCCCAATCTCGCTCTTGCTCTCTTGTATAAATGCTCTCTGTCTCTCTTTTGTATGCTATGATGACAATAGAACGGAAGCAACTGCGTCACACGCATACAGATGCAGGTAAAATGGAAAGTGAGCCCACCAAACTGTATAAAAAAAGAAGAAGTGCCAACGACCGAAGTCAAAGTGCCGTTGTTTGCTGGCTAATTATAAAGCACACAAAAATGCGCCAAATTTAAACGCGCTCCCATTTCCATGCCACCAAAAATGTACAACAAAAAAAAAATGTCATAAAAAATTATTATTATAACCTCGCTTGCCACAAATAAGGCTTGCGACCTTGTTGACTTGAATAATTCTTTCAACTTAAAAAAAAAACTTCGTATGCAAAAAAAACCCAACACACACGCACACACACACACACACACAGAGGCAGGCCAAGCTAAGAAAAAGAACACGGCTCAGGTTTCACACTAATGTTTTTTTAATCATTCAACACTTAATTGCACTTGTTTTCTTTTAAAACACAAACTATTTTGGAAAACAATTTTCATTTTGTATAAGCTACGTGGGGGCGTCTACGCTCACAGCGGCGGAGGCGGCGGCGGCGGCACAAGACCCTCTCTCACTTTGCTTATTTGCGGCCTCGCATTGAACTTACGGTTATGGACATTAGTGCACTGGCTTTGTTACGCGGCGTTGCAAGCTTAAAGTTGTTACAAAAACTTAAATAGTTAATAATTAAAAGCAATGCACTAGCTAAATTAAACGGCTGCCTTCGTTATGTGTTTTTGTTAATACTAGTTAGAGTGACCGTTTGGGGGTACTTCGAAAATGCCAAACACTAAATACCAAACTGCAATTGCGGTACATGGTGTAATCATATAAGGTGAGGCAAATGATAATTATATCGTAAGGTTATAAGTAAACTAAAAATTAATTGTAATTAATCATTTATGATTTATATTTTTAAAAATCAATCGAAAAAAACATTTCTGATTTTTATTTTAAAAATTATTTTTAAATATTCATTTTAGATTTTTTTTTTTATAAAAATCCACTTATAAAACTCATGAGTGATTTTTATTTAAAAAAATCAATAATAAAAATCAAGATTGAGTGATTGAGGATTCAGTGATTTTAATTTTCTGGATCAGGAAAATAAAAATCAACCTGCGTTAAATATTTGAATTAAACAAACAAAAAAAAATTGAAAAGATTTTGTTAAACTACCTAAAATTCGTACTTCATACATCTTTTGGAAAAACAAAAAAAATAAAATGTACCGAAATTCAAATTCCCCAAAGCACTAAAATATGCCAAAAAGCCAGATTGTACTAAACTATATAAAAAGAATAATAAATTCATATAAAATATTCTTTTTATGGTAGATTTAATTTAAGCAACAGTAATTTTTTAACAGATTATGCAGACAAATTGAAGTATTGATATATTTAATAAAGGTTTTATTTGACAGATTTTATTTTATTTATTTTAAAATAAAAAATAAAAATAAATAAAAATCACTAGTGAGTTTTATAATTGATTTTTTATAATAAAAATCAAATATAAATATTTTAAAATAATTTTTACCAATGATTTTTAAAAATTTAAATCAAAAATAACGGTTACATATTTCCAAAGTCCATAAAAAAACAAATAAATTCATATATTTGATGTATGTGTAGGACATCCGCATCCCAATGATTTTTTTAGTTTAAAATTTACCCCATAACCGTTATTTTCGGTCCCTGCTTTATATACTTAAATTTTTTCAGTGTAAAGTACTCAGTAACATTCCCTTTATATTTGCTGTTCTCTCTAGACATTTAAATTATACCGTATATTTCGAATACCAAATGCAACTGTTTTTACTGGTATTATTCCCCTTCTCCTTGAACGGTCACACCAATTCACTTTTTATCAATTGTTGGCTTATAAGTTCTTAATATTTCGGCTTAACTCAATTTACGCAAGTAACGGCGCTCCTAGCCCAACCAAAACATGACAACGCCCACCCAGGCCACCCTCGAGAAGGCACTCAAAAGTGATGCCAAGCTGCAGCTGACCGCCACACAAATAGCCAAGGGCAAGTTGTAGTACTCTGCCATCTCGTGTTGATACTAATAGAAATTTCCCAAGCAGATTTAGCAGCGGGTTCCTATGACATAGCCCTGCTGGCGGAGCAATTGGGTTTTGCCCTGACTTCGCCTGAGATGGAGCAACGTGTGGCCGGTACCCAGCTGTTGTCCGCTGTGCTAAGTGCCTTGCCAGAGGATCTGCTTAAACCGCAACAATTGGAATTCCTGACCACATTCTATACGGATCGATTGAAGGATCATCATAATGTAATGCCAGCCATAATTGTGGGCATGGAGGCATTGGTGCATATGAAGCAATTGCCGGCGGCTTATGTGACCCAGCTACTCAGAGCCTTCTTTCAGCACACAACCTGCCAGTCACAGACACGCGGCGATCGCACCAAGTTGTTTAATATATTTAAGTACCTGACGCTGAACTACCAAGAGGGTAAGTGGGAAAGTTAAATTGTTATGGTTATTATGGTTATGCTTTTCCCCAGAGCTGCAGACCATGGCGGGTGACTTTCTGTATGGCCTGATTAATTCCATAGATGGCGAACGTGATCCTCGTAATTTGGATATTATATTCAGTTTTATGCCCCAGTTTCTGGCCACATATCCATTGTTACATTTGGCCGAGGAAATGTTTGAAATATTTGCCTGCTATTTTCCCATTGATTTCAATCCCAGCAAACAGGATCCGGCGGCCATAACGCGAGATGATTTGGCGGCCAAGCTAACACAATGTTTGGTGGGTAATAATGATTTTGCTGAATGGACGGTGGCGCTGGCGGTGGAGAAACTGGAAAGTGAGCTAATGGTGGCCAAACTGGATGCCATAGAGCTAATGGTGGGTTTTATTTCAAAATTTTGGTTAACTTATATATGATATATATATATATTTTACAGCACCAAGCTGCCTTGAAGTTTCCCGCCTCGATAATGGAGCCGCATTTTGAGCAAGTATGGCAGTCACTCAAGGCCGAAACCTTTCCCGGAGCGGATAATCAAGAAATTTTAAGATCTAGCCTCAAGAGCCTTGGCTGCCTTGCTGAAGAGTGCACAGCAGGTGCCCCAAATAAGCCACAGCTATCAAAGCACCGTAATGGCTGTAATCCTGCCTCATTTAAGCGATGTCAATCAACGTCTTTTTCATCCTGCCTCAACCTTGGCCTTGGTCTGCGTGGCAGGCGATGCTCACTTTGCGGCGGATAAGATTTTGAATAGTTTTCTGTTGAAACTAAAGGCTAGCGATTTACTGACCACACCAGCAGAGCAACGCATTAAGATTTATCATGTGGTAACTCAGGTATACAAATTAGCTGAGGTAGCAGGAGCCCTTAAGCAGCTGGATTCTGGCATATTGGAAAGCCTGCAGGATGATGTTATAGCTGCTTTGCGTCTAAGTGAACGTGAGGATTTTGTGGAAAAGGATTTGGAACTGCAAAAGTCTGCCTTGGATTTGTTAAATGAATGTGCTCCCGCTTTGAGTGAGTCGCAGCGTGCCTTGGTGTACAAAGCTTTGGTTCAACTAATCACTCATCCCTCTATCAATCTGGATTTTACCCTGCTCACCATGCGTTTGGGTGCCTTACAGCCCATAGAATTGCAATCCAACTTTATTGACATCAGCATACGAAATTTTGACCTCTTTTCGGATTTTATAAAGCGCAAAATCTATGCCAATTTATTGCCTCTTATACCACAATTGGCATTTGCCCAACGCATTTTGGATTTGGTAATGACTCAACTGTTTGGCCCGAACAATCCAGAGCCCGCGCGTTTATTGGCCTTGGAAGCCTTAAATACGCTGCTTACCCAGCAGGATCAGCATTTTATAGTGGAACTGCAACAGCAATCAAATTTACTGCATCAACTTATTGAGCTGGCTCTGCACACAGAACATCTCACGGAGGAATCCCTGGAGCAGGTGGCCGGAGCCTTAAGTCGCATCATACAACAGCTGCCTCTATCCGAGCAGAGTGCCATCATCAGCGAGTATTTGCCGGGTCTACAGCTACAACTAACTCCGCATTTGTTTGTGGCCAAGGGTTTACTGGGTTATCTGCATCAGGATATAAGCTTGGATGATCATTTTGAACGTTTGCTTAAGGATTTAACTGATTTGTCTTTGAATACAGACAATGAACAGCTACGCGGCATAGCCCATCATTTGTTATGCAGTTTGGTAAATAAAATGGACAACAATCCGGAGAATCGAGGCAAAGTGAAAAGAATGGTTGAAGAATTGAAAAAGGCCATCAAAAAGGGCGATGTACGAGCTGTGGAAATTCTAGCCTGGGTGGCCAAGGGTCTGGTGGTGGCTGGATTTGAGGATGCTGCCGAAATTGTGGGGGATGTAAGTAATACAATTTTTATACTCTGTATAGCATCAACATTCGAGTCGATATAGCCATGTCCGTCTGTCCGTATGAACGCTGAGATCTCAGAGATGTTAAAAGCTAGAGCTTGGAAGTGTATGGAACATATTAATTCTTATACTTGCAGGCAGATCAGGTTTAATTTTGATTTTTGGCACGCCCCCCGCCTCTCCCGCAAATTGAAAAAAACTTCATATCTTCCACAATTTTGGAGTTAGGTTGCTCGAACCTTTGAGACATATATTCTACTCATCATTACTTATCGAGCCCCCATACATCGTTTTCCGATCAGATAACAGATGGTAGAGTTGCCCCACAATTTGAAAAAAACCTCATATCTTCCACAATTTTAGAGTAAAGTTGTTTAAACCTTCTAGACATATGTTCTACTCAACATTACTTATCGAGCCCCCATACATTGTTTTCCGATCAGATAAACGATGGTAGAGTTACCCCACAATTTGAAAAAAAATCTCATATCTCCCACAATTTTGGAGTTAAGTTGTTTGAACCTTCTAGACATATATTCTACTCATCATTACTTATCAAGCCCCCATACAACGTTTTCCGATCAAATAAACGATGGTAGAGTTGCCCCACAATTTGAAAAAAATCTCATATCTCCCACAATTTTGGAGTTAGGTTGTTCAAACCTTCTAGACACATATTTTACTCATTATTACTTATCGAGCCTCCATACATCGTTTTTCGATCAGATGAACGATAGTAGAGTTGCCACCCCCACAATTTGAAAAACACCTAAAATATCCCACAATTTTGGAGTTAGGTTGTTTGAATCTTCTAGACATATATTCTACTCATCATTACTTATCGAACCCCCATACATTGTTTTCCTATCATATAACCGATGGTAGAGTTGCCCCAAAATTTAAAAAAACCTCATATCTTCCACAATTTTGGAGTTAGGTTGTTCGAACCTTTTAGACATATATTCTACTCATCATTACTTATCAAGCCCCAATACATCGTTTTCCAATCAGATGAACAATAGTAGAGTTGCCACCCCCACAATTTGAAAAAAATCGAATATCTTCCACAATTTTGAAGACAGATTGTTTGAACCTTGTAGGCATATATTTGAATCGTCATTACTTATCGATCCACCATATACTGTTTCCAGATCAAATGAACGATATTCAAGTTATAAGCAAATCCAATAATTACCTCGCACTCCCGTATCGTGATGGGCAGCACTTGCAGTTTGTGACCCCCACTTTAAAGTTATTAGTTATATACAAACAGGTACAGAGTATATTACAGTCGAGCTTGACCGACTTTTTTACTTGTTTTTGAAATTGAAAATCAAGAAATAATAATTATTTTCGATCCTTTTCTAACTTTCCTTTTTTTTTAAGCTCTCGGATCTCCTCAAACATCCCACTTTAAGCACTGCAGCTGCCTTGGCCTTTGATATTATAGCAGCCGAATATCCTGAACTGGATCTACCCGTTGTCAAGTTCCTGTATAAGCAAAAATTCTTCCACACTATCATGAGCAAAATGGGCAATCAGGTGTCCAACTATTGTGTGCATCATTTGAAAGCATTTATTTATGTCTTAAAGGCCACACCGCTGGCGGTCATTAAGCTGAATATTGAACAGCTGGGACCGTTGCTGTTCAAGAGTCTGGAGGAGCACAATGAGGAGCAATCTTTGTCCATTGCTTTAAGCATTTGTGAAAGTTTTGTTAACCAGCAGGATGCTTATTTTCAAGCGCATTTAAATCATTTGATACCCAGTTGTTTGGAGTTGTCTAAGCACAAGGCGCAGCATACGATGGTAAGTTCTAAGAATCCTCTTTTATGTTCTTTTATGTATAATGTTCTCTTTCTCAACAGCAAGTTCGTATATCTGCCTTACAACTGCTCTTTGACATAACCAAATATCCCACATTTGTGTTACTGCCCCACAAGGTGGATGTAACCTTAGCCCTGGCTGATGCTGTTGATGATCCCAAACGTTTAGTACGAAATGTGGCTGTTAAGGCCAGAAATGCTTGGTATCTGATTGGAGCGCCCAGTGGAGATTAGCCAAGGAACAAACTTTTTGTTAAACATTTTAGAAAGATAAAAAACAACGAGCTATGCACAGAAGTGAGAAAGGTTGTTATTAGTGGGAATTTTCATACATTTGGCAGAAGGAAGCATCACCTACCCCATAAACTATATATATATTCTTGAACAGCATCAACATCCGAGTCGATATAGCCATGTCCGTCTTTCCGTATGAACGCTGAGATCTCAGAGATGGTAAGAGCTAGAGGTTTGAACTGTTTGAAACATATAATTCTTATACTTGCAGACATTTTAAGTATATTTTGTATTTTTGCCACGCCCCCTAACTCCCTCGCAATTTGAAAAAATCCCCATATCTTCCACAATTTTGGAGTTAGGTTGCTCGAACCTTCTAGACATATATTCTACTCATCATTATTTATTAATTCGCCATACATCATTTCCCGATCAGATCAAAAATAGTAGAGTTACCACCCCGGCAATTTGAAAAAATCCTTATATCTCCCACAATTTGGAAGATAGATTGGTGGGTCCTTTAAGACATATATTTAAATCATCATTAGCTATCAATCCACCATACATAGTTTTCCGATCAAATGAACGATAGTAGAGTTACCACCCCGGAAATTTGAAAAATTCTCAAATCTTCCACAATTTTAAAGTTAAATTTATTTTAATCATCATAACCTATCGATCCACCATACATAGTTTCCAGATCAGATGAACGATAGTAGAGTTGCCACCCCCGCAATTTGAAAAATCCTCCAATCTCCCATAATTTCGAAGTTAGATTACTCAAACCTTCTAGACATATATTCTACTCATCATTATTTATCGATTCACCATACATAGTTTTCCCGATCAACGATAGTAGAGTTGCCGCATTGCAATTTGTAAAAATCCTCATATCTTCCACAATTTTGAAGTTAGATTACTCGGACCTTTTAGAGATTTACTTTACTCATCATTATTAATCCGATCCACCATACACCATTTCCCGATTCGATAACCGACAGTAGAGTTACCACCCCCATAATGAGAAAAATCCTCATATCTCCCACAATTTTGAAGTTAGATTACTCAAACCTTTTAAACATACATTTAAATCATCATTACCTATAGATCCACCATACATTATTTCCCGATCGGATGAACGATAGTAGAGTTACCACCCTCGCAATTTGAAAAATTCTCAAATCTCCCACAATTTTGAAGACAAATGGTTCGAACCCTTTAGACATATATTTTAATCTTCATTACTTATCAAGCTCTCATACAACGTTTTCCAATCAGTTGAAAGATAGTAGAGTTGCCACAACCACATATTGAAAAACACCTAAAATATTCCACAATTTTGGAGTTAGGTTGTTCTAACCTTCTAGACATATATTCTACTCATCATTACATATCGAGCTCCTTTACATAGTTTTCCGATTAGATGAACGATAGTAGAGTTGCCACCCATTGCAATTTGAAAAAACCTTATATCTCCCACAATTTTAAAGTTAGATTGTTCGAACCTTCTAGGCAAATATTTTTATCACCATTACCTATCGATCCACCTTACATAGTTATACGATCAGATGAACGATAGTAGAGTTATAAGCAAATTAAATTATTATGCTTGGCAGCAATGGCCACAATTGGGAT
This sequence comes from Lordiphosa mommai, assembly GCA_018904225.1. Taxonomy (NCBI): domain Eukaryota; kingdom Metazoa; phylum Arthropoda; class Insecta; order Diptera; family Drosophilidae; genus Lordiphosa; species Lordiphosa mommai. The sequence goes on from JAEIFT010000450.1 coordinate 151,616, forward strand.
GGGCAGCACTTACGCTGTTTTATTAAAAGTTTGACAGGTACAGAGTACATTAGTACAGTCGGGCTTCATCGACTTTCTTACTTGTCTTTACTAGGATTTGGGTAAGATAATAAGAAAGCCTCAAAATTGATTAAATTGGCCTTAAATCTGCCTTCAGCAATTTTTGCATGAAATATTTCTTTGCAAGAAGAGTCTACCTTTAGAACTACACTTGACTTCTGTCATTCATTTGAACTGGAACAGGTCTTACAACAAGATTTCAAATGTGAACTTAATAGAAAACCCTCAGACTCCGATAACCTTATACCGTCAACATTATGTTAATCATCATGAGGTATTGTATTTGTGCTCGACTTATTTATAACGAGAAGGCAAAGCTAAATTCGACTAAGCCGAAGTTTTAATACACTTGCAAAAACCTCGCTCCATTAAAAACAAATAAGTTTTCTTAGTAAAGGGCTCTTTCCAGATTGAAATACAAATTTATTTTGTTACAATACTTCATGTAAATAGAATCACGTTTGAAAAGCTCTGAAAGCTGAATGTTTTTGAAAAGCAATCTTATTTATATAAAGCATAGTGCCGAAATAAATTTTTATGCCATCTGAAATGAGGCCTTAAGATACATTTTCAGACTGAATAAAACAGAAGTAATTTTTCTGAGTGAATGATATAATAAGAAATACTTATCCGATTTGAACCAAAATTTGTATAACTGTTTAAGAACACATCATAATCATGATTCCTAAGTTAAAGAACGCTATCATGAAAAACGAAAAAGATTTCCTTACTAAGACCGATTTTCCGACAGATCGGTTCTACGACAGCTATAGTATATCGTGAGCCGATTTTGACAAAATTTAGCTGAACTGTCTGACAGCATATAATATTCATAATAACAGAGTAAAAGATCGTCAGTATTGAAAAGAAAAAAATTTTTCTTACAAAGAACTATTTAACGACCGATCGTTTCTATGGCAGCTATAGGATATAGTCATCCGATGTTAAACGAGTTAAAAGAGCTATTGAAAAGCATATAATATTCATGATTACTATGGAAAACCAAAAAGTTTTTCACACAAAAACCTATTTTACGACCGATCGTTTCTATGGCAGCTATAAGATATAGTCAGCCGATCCGTGCGGCTTCGACATATTAGAAAGAAGACTGTACAAACTCTCAGTTCAGACAGTCGGACGGAATTAGACTCAGCTAATCGTCCCGATCAAGAATATATATAGCACTTAATATTTCTCTGCTTTACAAACGTCTGTTCAAAATGAATATATACACTAACGCAAGTGTATGAAAAACCGTCTGGTTTCTATTATCAGTAAACGACTTAATAACAAATACTGTTCAGGGGTAAGATCAGTGGACTGTATAGCGTGCTGTGAAACGGATCAGTCTCCAACATGCTAATCATTCTGTTGGCTACACCCTTATTAATAGTCGTTCTTTGGACTCTAATACAGCGTCTCAATAGGCACTATTACATTTTAAGTCTATGCAAGCGTGTGATAACACAAGATGGCAGCTCCTTGGACAGCCGGGTAGCAGTTATACCCGGGAAAACACGATTTGGCAATAATTTGGACATACTTCAGGGTACGCCATGTAAGTAGTGGATACTCAGTGTATAAGAGGAAACTGCTTAAGCTCTCTCGTTTAAATAGCCAGCGTCTTTAACTATGTGCGTGCCTCATCTGCCCAAGCTAAGGGTAAAAATTTTCTCTTTTACTTTCTACTTGCGCCCATGTACAATGTTGTACGCGCCGAGGAGGCGGAGGAAATCTTTCAGAGCACCAAATTGTTAACCAAAAATGTGGTTTATGATCTGCTTAAGCCCTTTTTGGGCGAAGGTTTGCTTATCAGCACAGGTAAGTGAATTTTGTGAACTGTTTGAGGACTGTTGATTTTTAATTAACTCTTATTAATAGATCAGAAATGGCATGCGAGACGCAAGACTTTGACACCGGCTTTTCATTTCAATGTATTGCAGTCTTTTTTGGCCATATTTAAGTGAGTTGAGTTGGTATTTTTGAAAGTTTTGGTATTATTTTAATACTGAAAAACTATTTACAGGGAAGAATGCAGCAAACTGGTCAAAGTGCTGTATGAGAAGCTGGATAATGAGCTGGTGCTTAATCAGGTGATTCCCGCTTTTACTCTCAACAATATTTGTGGTAAGTCTGGGTAAGGGATATTTTGTGTGATTTTTAAAGCGTGTGTTATTTGAAAATTAAAAAAAAATAGCAGAAATATTAATTTTTTTCATTATTTTCGAAAAAGTAAGTTCCAATGATGCCGCCGGTCCACAAACCGCACTTCTCAGTGCATTTTTCAGGTTGCTATGATAGCTCTTAAACTGCCTCTGGCTGCTTCTCAGACCAAATTCAGCACTTCTTTGGAAAGTGGACTTTCATTCAACTTTTCTAAGGCCCATTCAGCAAACTAACAACGTTGTGGCAGGTTACCCGGCTTAAGTTCTAGCATCAACTGTATTTTGTAAGGTTTCATACCGAGGTCGTTACGTCCAATCTTCTAGGTGGTCGAATATCACAAGTCCGAATTGATATATTGCAATCTTCATTGACACTGTTCGATATAGCAGCAATATTCTCCTCGGTAAGTACTCTCCGCACACGGGTTGGTGGATTAATGTGCAATAAAGTGAAACTGTTGCAAAACTTGGTTCAATGCTTTGCAAGCGCTATTCGTTTATTATTCTATTCATGGTGAAATGGCATTTTTGACGTTGCCACATATTATGAATCACGCGTGAGGTGTCAAAAAATGTACACTAACAAAATCAAATAACATAAAACTATATTGAAGTTCAAATAAATTGACTTGAACATAACACGCGTTAAAGAACATATTTTAGTATGCAATCCGGCTCGTAGGACCAAACCATTTACAAAATATATAACTTAAATGAGCATGGATTTTTGATTTGTACTGAGTAGCGATTCTTTTTCGGCATACCTTCTAAAAGTAGGTTGAAACGGGTGATACTTCTTGATACTTCTTTAAACTTCTTTTTTTTTTTTTGGTACTTTTCGTCCAGATTTAAGTACTTCTTTGTATATATATTTTTTTGGTACTGTCATCAAGATTTGAGAAAATGTCTCTATATATTCTTTAAGAATGTCCTTAAAAAAAAAAATTATCAAATTTTTCTTGAGATTCGGCGAAAAAACGCGCGATCCAAGAAAAGCATTTTTTCCGACTGACTTAGTTTTTAAAGTTTAAAAAATACTTTACAAACAGATAACGTTCGGTTTTCTTAAGAACGGTCTTTAAGAATTCGGGGGAGGCAATTTTTTCTGATAGATTTGAAAGTAATCAAACAAAACGTCGTTTTCTTAAAGGACCAGAGGCTACTACATTTATGTAATCCGGTCGTGGGCTGATTTTGGTTGAACTGTACTTTGGAACTTCTTTTTTGTTTGGTACTTTTCGTCCAAATTTAAGAAAATGTACCGATATAATCCTTAAGAATGGCATTCAAGAAATTTAGCAAATTTTACTATATTAAACTGTATTGGGATTCGTCATTTTTCGGACTGATGTACCTTTGAAAGTCAGGAAAATACTTTACGAAGAGATAACGTTCGTTATTCTTAAAGACGTTCTTGAAAAATTCCGGGGAGGCTACTTACATTTGTAGTGTAATCCGGCTCGAAGGACCAAACTATTTAAAGTAGGTTGAAATGAGTGATTTTGGTACTTCTTTGTACTTTTTATTTGGTACTTTTTGCTTAGATTTAAGAAAAGTCCCGATATATTCCATAAGAATGTCTTTCAAGAAATTCAGAAAATTTTACAGAAAAGTACTTGACGGACAGATAATTTTCGTTATCCTTAGGGACGGTTTTTAAGGCTTCCGGGAAGACCACTTGCATGTCTAGTGTAATCCGGCTCGAAGGACCAAAACAAATTGATAGTAGGTTGAAATGGGTGTTCCGATGTATGTATACCTTAAAAACGTCCTTCAAGAAATTCAGTAAAATTTTACTTGAGATTCGAAAAAACGGTCGATCCAAGCACAGAATTAAGTTTTTGGCATATTTTTTACAATACATACTTCATTAAAAGAAACTTTCTTACCTTTATTCTTGCTTGTTTTTTTTGCAGAAACCGCTTTGGGCATCAAGCTGGATGATATGAGCGAGGGCAGTCAATATCGTGACTCAATTCATGCCCTGGAAGCGGTAATGATCCAACGTGTATGCAATCCACTCTTGTATTTCTGGTTATACTTTTACTTCTGCGGTGACTATGACAAGCATATTAAGAATCTGCGCATAGCTCATGACTTTGCCAGTCGCATTATCGAACGTAGGCGTCAGGAGTTTAAGCAAAAACGCGGTGGATCTGCCTCTGCCCCCAATGATGAGGATGACTGTGGGCGAAAACAGCGTTATGCCATGCTAGATACTTTACTGGCTGCCGAGGAACTGGGTCAAATTGATCATCAGGGCATTTGTGACGAAGTCAACACTTTTATGTTTGAGGGCTATGACACCACTTCCACCTGTCTGATCTTTGCATTCTTAATGTTGGCCCTAAATCAAGAGGAACAGCAGCGTTGCTATGAAGAAGTTCAAAATCTACCCGATAATGATGAATCGAGCAGTGTTTTCGATTTTAATGAGCTGGTCTATCTGGAATGTGTGATCAAGGAGACTTTGCGCTTGTTTCCTTCCGTACCATTTATAGGTCGCCAGTGTACCGAGGAGAGTGTGGTGAATGGTCTGGTCTTTCCAACGAATGCACAAATTAATATACATATTTTCGATATAATGCGTGATCCGCGTCATTTTCCAAATCCAGAGAAATTTGAACCGGAACGTTTTCTACCCAAAAATACGGTGAATCGACATCCGTTTGCATTTGTGCCCTTTAGTGCGGGTCAACGTAATTGTATAGGACAAAAGTTTGCCATTCTAGAGATGAAAGTGCTATTGGCGGCGGTTTTAAAGAATTTCAAAATTATGCCTGTAACCAAATTGGAGGATATTATATTTGAATATGGCATCGTTTTGAGGGCTCAACAGAATGTTAAGGTTAAGCTGGTAAAGAGGATTAAGACTTAGGTTAAGCTTCTTAACAAAAATGAATAATAAATTAAACACTCAAAAACAAGTTAAACAAATAATTAAAATAAAAAATATTTTTGTTTTTGAATTGTTCAGAATTTTGTACTGGAAATCGAGCTAAAATCGGTATCAATTTGGAACAAGAAGTATCTACGTCGAGAGAGCAAGCAAAGTTTTAAAGCTATCTTGACTAAACTTTGCAAAAAGTCTTTAAATACATATAGGCGGCACATTTGTCGGAATCGGCCCGATCGGATGACTATATCATATAGCTGGCATAGGAACGATCGGTCCAAAAACTAGTTCTAGTGAGAAAAACTTTTTTGTTTTCCATCAAAGCGTCACCAATTTGGTATATATTATTTTTATATGCTTCCACACAATTCTGGAAAAATGTATCAAAATCCGATGGCTATATCATATAGCTGCCATAGGAACGATCGGTCTAAAAACTAGTTCTAGTGAGAAAAACTTTTTTGTAATCAATTTTAGCGTCTTTCGAAAACTGCAAGGGTATTTAAAACATTAGCTTTATATTTTTTATTCTTAAATTTCTTCTTCTTGTTGGTAGTATGAAGCGCAGATGTCTTGGTCCTTCGAAGCACCACTGAGATATTCTTCGAAAATGAAGTAGAGTTTTGTTGTTTAGCTTCAAACTAATCGTTGGACTGAACTATGTTTCAGGGCTGTTTTCTCATCTTCATGTTTTAAATCTAGGTTTAAACGCTTTTAAGGTCGCTACCTAAAAGCAGGCAACAAATTTTGTAGGCAGATCAAGTTTATTGTTATTCATCGTAACCCTTTAAGTACAATATTGTGCCATCTTAGTTAGCCTCAATTGATCAATAGGGATGTTCACACTGAGAGCGTGCCATTAGAGCACATTTTTGGGCACGTTGTACCACCTCGGGACAGCGTCGTTTGCGCATAAATCGACAGTCCTGAAAGAATCCCTCATTTCGTGGAAAACCATGTGTAAAATCCTGAAAGGTAAGCAGTCCCAGACCCCAGATTTTTCCGCCACGAAATTCACCCTCGTATTTCATGCCATCAGAGCGCCAAAATATGCCATTGCCATGAAACCAGCCCTGATGGAACTCGCCCTCGTATCTGCAAAACAAAGAAATCAAACGGTTGGCATTGGGCGCGTTCAGCAGAGACACTTGATCACTGATCGGCTTAACAAAACTGTTCTTATTATTTAGCATACTTTTGGGGTGCCTTGGAAAAGCTCCATGATCAGGGAGCAAGTACATCTGCTGAACGAGGCCATTGACTATATTTTGATAAGTGTTACTCACTTGGCCCCGTCTGGAAACCACAGGCAGCCCAATCCCTGACTGAGTCCCTCCTGAAATTGTCCATCGTAACGCGTGCCCTCGGCTAATTGCAAATGACCAACGCCATGCTTTTGGCCACGTTGATTCCACTCGCCTATATAACGACTTGCATCCTCATAACGCCAACCGCCCACCTTGACTGGACCCTGACCCTGGTGGTGTCCCTGTTGATGTTGCATGCTGCTGCTGCTGATGATTCTCTATGCGTGCCGTGGTCACACCCACACCCACGCTGCTCACTAGGATGCAATTGTTATAGATTGAATTGGTCAGGTTTTGGTTTACTCATTCCACTTACCGTCATCGTCGTAGTCATCCATGGCCATTGCAAGTAGCCAAAACCGAATACCGCACGTGAGAAGCTTCAAGCTGCTACTGGAGAGCTTTCTAGCTGCCTGCAGTGGAAACCAAGAAACGCGTTGTGTGGCTTCAATTGGGGCCCTGGGCTAAATCTAATTAGCATATTGCAATGGCTGCACAGTGGGTACGACTTATCAAATTGCCCTCGAAATGTGAGAAATACTCGTATCTTTCCATGTCAATCCATCTACCAAGTTTTATTAATAAAATAAGTAACTATAAAGAGCTTATAGCCTATGCTCTAGTAGCCCAATTGCTTTTGTAATGCGCCGAGACATTCCCATGTGTTCCACATATCGCTTTCGACCCAAAAACGACCCAAACCGTATGGGAAATGGGTCGAAAGCGATTTGTGAAACACCTGGGATAGACCTGGCATTCGAACACTCTCACATGGAGCAGGAGACCTTAGCCGGTTTTGCTTCAATTCTTTCTTGAGGTTGTTGTTTTTTAACAAATGCTTTTCTTAATATAAATTGATGTCTGCTCTGCAATAAGCATTGTATGGGCACCCTAGCTGGAAATTCAGAAAATTTTGCTGGTACTGGGTAACTGCCAAAACAGTTAAAAATATTGGGTTGTCGTTTTTACCATGAAACTCAAAGAATAAACTTTCATCGATTATGTAAAGCCAAGAAGACCAAGTGGTTTTTGACAGCCTCATTAAAATCTAATGATTTAGCATTTAAAGAATTATTACAAATGAATTTGGTGCTAGGTCGGGGCTATACGGTGGATGTATCAACGCTTCCCAAATCAGCTATGATAACACTAGACTACATGCTCCAGTTTATAGAAGGAGTGGTGGTGACTTGAGATGATTTTCGTGTGCTTAACACGAATCTATTTACCATAATGAACCATCACGTCAGGATTTTTGGTGATTTGAGACTTAAGTAGGCAAAAGTGCCTGTTTTGAGCATTTTAAGGCATATTATGTGGGCAACCTATACGTTTGTTTGTACCCCCCTTTATTTTATCGGAAAGATATATTCTTTAGCTTTAAAATAAATTGTCTCAGATAATTCTGCGGTTTTTTTCAACGAAGATATACCATTTTGAATGCAAGTACTCGAGCTGACTAAATGTAATCCTAGCCCACAAGTATGCAATGGGTGTCGTTCGGAACTTTCATTATAATTTAATAAAAATTACTGGCGATGCACTTGGATCACGGATCAAGAGTCTGGGATCGGGGATCACGGATCTGGGATTTGGGATCAGGATCTGGGATCACGGATCTAGGATCAGGGATCTGGGATCAGAGATCTGGGACCAGGGATCTGGGATCACGGATGAAGGATCAGGGATCTGGGGTCTAGGATCAGGGATTTCGGATGGGGGATCAGGGATCTGGGATCTAGGGTCTAAAATCTGGGATAAGGGATCTGGGATTAGGAATCTGGGACCAGGGATCTAAGATTAGGGATCAGGAATGTGGAATTTGGGATGGGGGATCTGGGGTCTGGGATTTCGGATGGGGGATCTTGGATCAGGGATCTGGAATCATTGATTTGGGATCAGGGTTCTGGGATCAGAGATTTGGGATATGTGATCTGGAATCTGGGATCAGAGATCTGGGATGTGTGATCTGGAATCAGGGATCTGGGATGAGGAATCTGGGACCAGGAATCTGGGATTTCGGATGGGGGATCAGGGATCTGGGGCCTGGGATCAGTGATCTAGGTTCTGGGATCAGGGATGAGGAATTGGGGATTAGCGATTTGGGATGGGGGATCTGGGATCAGGGATTTCGGATGGGGGTGGATCAGGCTGGGATGTGTGATCTGGAATCAGGAATCTGGGATGAGGAATCTGGGACCAGGAATCTGGGATAAGGGATCTGGGGCCTGGGATCAGGGATCTAGGTTCTGGGATCAGGAATCGGGGATTAGGGATGAGGAATCGGGGATCAGCGATTTGGGATGGGGTATCTGGGATCAGGGATTTCGGATGGGGGATCTTGGATCAGGGATCTGGGATGTGTGATCTAGAACCAGGGATCTGGTATGAGGAATCTGGGACCAGGAATCTGGGATCTGGGATTTTGGATGGGGGATCAGGGATCTGGGGCCTGGGATCAGGGATCTAGGTTCTGGGATCAGGAATTGGGGATCTGGGATCAGGGATTTCGGATGGGGGATCTGGGACACTGTTTTCCAAGCCAACCGTGGCATTTCCCACGGTATATAAACTATTTTCAATTAACATGTTTCACATCAAAGCCTCGTGATTGTTAACCACACTCACACTTTGTTTTTTTTTTAACCGAACCCTTTTTGATACGGCTCTGGTTCAGGTTTGGGCGAAAATAAACTGTCTGCTCCAGTTCAGGTTTGGTTCGGCCCGGCTTAATTTGATGTGACTGCCATATTTGTTTTCATTAATCATGGTTATGATTTTTTTGTCATCAGCCTCGAATGGTCTTCTTGTTTTATCGCCTTTTCTTCCAGATTGGAACGAGTTTTCTTTTTTTCGGAAGTAAAATACCAAAATATGCCTTACCTTTGGTTGCCATGCTTAATTTGATGTGACTCTATAGATAGGTAAGACATAAAGCTTTAAATTCAACCCTAGCCTGCCGTAAATTAAAAAAAGTATGACTTTCCTCAACTTTTTAGTTGACCAATCTTACCAATTTTGTCCCACTGTACTTAGCTTTATGGACCAACTGTTGCTTATTAGTGCTAGAAATCAAGGTAAATTAAACCACCATGAAGGATTATTAAATTGTTATCAGAAATTCAATGAATACAATTTTCAATTAAAATTTATTTCCATTTTGTTAAGCTGCCTTTTGTTATAAATTGTTATTGCATTATGAAGAAACTGTCTTGTGAGATTACAAATGTCCGAAATGAATATATATGCATGTATGTATGTGGCTTATATTTGTGGTTAATTAAAATGTGACAACCAAATTTGCCACATTTGTCAAGAGAGAACAAAATACCAAGACAATCACAAAAACACAAAATGTAAAAAAAAACGTTTGAAGAAAATTTGTGGTAACATTAGCCTAGATATACTCGTTTATATATGTACGTATGTATATATTATTATTTAAATGGGGTTTAGGCCAGCACGGCAGAGGTGGCCATTTCGCTGACGCCGCAGGTATTATCACCACGATACACACGATAATAGCCCTGTTCGCCCCAGCGTGGACCCCAAGAGTTTTTGACTATCCAATAGGGCAGAGTTTTATGGAAATTGGGATAATCGGAGACACCATAGCCGACCACAAGAACGCCATGATCCAAATTTTTCTTAGAGCACAAAAACTTGGGGGGATGAGAGACGCCACCGCGATAGAATTGCATGGCATTGGCATTGAGACCTAAGGAAAGGTTGTAAATTAAATACAAAATTTAAGGTGAATAATGGTTAAGGCTTACCAATGGAGATGGGTCCATGGCTGAGCAGCCACTCCTGCATGGCTGTTTCATTGCCCTTGGGCAAATCCACAAAGCCCGAGACTTGAACATGGGAAAGGGTCTTATTGAAATGACACTGCTCCTTTTTGCCCGCATAGGGATATTCCGATTCATACTCCAAGCCGCCAATATCCTCAATGGCTCTGGAAAAGTTAAAAAAAAATTATGATTAATTGTTATTTCTCTAAAAAATTTCCCACTCACTTGTAAGCATTATCCATTAGTCCACCATTACAGGCACTATCTGTGGTATCACAATCGAGCAGCTCCTGCTCGGAAAATTCCTTCAGTTCACCATTTTTCACCGCATACAATCCCTCTATATTGCCCGTCACACTAAAGGCCCAACATGAACCGCAGGAGCCCTGATTCTTCACTTGTGTCACCGCATTCTTTTGACGCCAATCAAACTCTTTGGGCAATTCTCCTCCCTTATAGGCAGGCACTATAGCCGCTTGACCACCCGTGGGATGTCCTTCATTACGTTGCCACAAACCCGTACGCTCTTTGTACTCCGTGCTGGTCATATCAGCAAATTCTGTAATGCCATATTTGGCACTACCCATCTCATTGGTATTCAGCTCTTCGATGGTCTTTAAATTCTGACGGAATATACGCATACGCATCTGGCGTTCCAAACTATTGCCATAGCGACGTCCAAACTTCAATTGGAATTTGTGAAACAAATGATCCGCCTTATCCAAATTATGATGATTGTGTTTCTTGTGCGTCTTCTTTTCGGCCCATTCGACGGAACGGCTGTGACGTGCTTGGACCGTGGGTTGATTACGGCACTTGAAGGTGATTTCATGACCCTTCTCCAACCAAGGCTGGGCCCAGATTTCAACAATGCAACGATGCTGTGACTCTGTGCTATCAATGAGATCGGCATCGATGCGGGTCAAGGTGCCGGAGACCACCTGACGGGAGGCGGAATAGACTTTGACAATTCTGAAAGTAGAAAATAAAGTTTAGTAGGCGGTAAAATTGTCCAGTCTATATAAAACCTTACCTATAATGCGGTCCCTCGCCTGCGGTCAGCTTGTCCAGGGTATGCTGTAATTGAGCCTCCGCCTGTTTTTCATCATAGGGCTTGCTGCCACCCAAGGGTACATCGTTCAGGCTACGCTTGCTGCGTAAGAACTGAAATTAGAGAAAAAGATAAGAGATAAAATTCGGGTTCCTACTGAGGAAATTGTAATCCTTTGTTGATACTGGAAGAGTTTTAAGTGGTGCTTCGAAACTGATAACAATGACAAGACATTTGAATAGTCGAAATGCCAAGTAATGACACTCTTGGGGTGTTAAGAAGACGAGACCCTTCTATATGACTGTAAGGTCCAGTTTTTAGTGGTGGTTCGAAACTGATAACAATAGCAAACTATTATTATAATCTAGTTATTAAGTCACCCAACTAACTTCGGGAGAAAAGTGGAATCAGGGTTCGCCAAGTTCTACACTGATGACTCGAAACTCTATAATCGAGTGGAATCCGAAGAACTCCGCGTCAGTCATTCTTTCAGACTACCAGATTATTTTGTCATTCAGGCGGAAATCCTTACGATCAGGGAAGACAAACCTTTTCGCCAATCAATGGCTCAATATCTACCCATTCGGTATTGGTAAATGACGTCTCACATCTTTTCAAAAGATGGCAGAGCAGTCTGACATAAGCCTCATTTGGGTACTAGGTCAGAGGGACACAGAGGGCAATGGCAAAGCAGGAAAACTCATGCACCAACCTCCCTTCCCTATTAGAAAACTGTCGGTATGCCCATGGCTACGTGCAAGCTCATTATACAAGATTTATACGAGCAGGACAGCGCAACTGACCTGTAAGGTCTCTTACAAGTCTACATGACTTCAGCAGAAGCTGCAGAGACGAGGAAAAAGTGGAATCCGTCTCCGCAGAAGTTATTTTATTATCATCTGGTCATTATGTAACCTTTAAAAGAAGTTTAAATGGTCGTTAATTATTCCCTAAAGTAATATAAGAAGGAGAGTAACTAGAAGCACCTCGAAAAGAAGTCATATCCCCTTTACCGTGAAACATTTTCCCATATAACTCCTTTTTAACATAATGGCATACGCAAATTTACTTCTTCTAATGGTAACAGTTTAGTTCTTTACCCACAATCAGTGAACATTTAGAGCAAAAAGAACCCATAGTCAGCTTAAGGTGGTGCAGACACAAGATCTTAAAAATCACACCCCCAATTCATTGGAGGAACTCAACTTTATAGGGTTACAGATGCGAAGTATCTGGGTGTCATTGTGGATTCGAAACAATCTTGGAAAAGTAACACCAAGAAAAGAATAAAGAAAGGTCGAGGGGGAGGGTGCATATATTATTTATATAAGATATAGCCTATTTCCACTGCCATATATGCACATCAACAAATTTTGCTGTTCCACTACAAAAAGTTCCATCAATGTTAACTTTACATGTTAACTCTAATGTCATGTTAAAATTTGGATGACATCCAAAAATTTGCATAAGCTTTGTATTCCTGTTTTACTCTACAAGAAACGGTAATTTTAAGCAGAATCATAAACATAAAAATAAAGCATAAAAAAAAACAATAAAGGAAAAAAAAGAGACCAACCATTACCCGTATTCGAACCTGCATATCAAAAAAACAAGGCGTCAAGACTATCCACTCAGCCAATGCCTTTTCCTGCGTAGGTAGCTTAATTTCATATATAGTTAATCGATACCTAATGTTAAATTGGAGTACTTATGTTAAATTTCTCGGATGTACTCAGCTTGTTTGGGGCGAGTACCAACATCATGAATTGATGTACATCCATTTAACATTAATTTTCAATAGAAGGCCCTGTGAAAAAAAACTTCCATCCTCATCAACATCAGCTCGGATGTACATATATGAGCAGTGGAAATAGGCTATTATATTATATTATATATTCCCCCCCAGAATTTTAATGATTATGTAATATTAGCGCCATAGCCGTTTGGAAAGCAACGAAATTTAAACATTTTTGTTAGTTAACAAACATTACCTTGTCTGGGAATCGAACCGGGAACTCGCACTTTACACGAATAGAATGACTTCTCACAGTCATCCCCCACCCCACACGCGTGCGGGCAAACGTCTAAGGGACTATTTATATTTTTTTTCTACGGTGCCTAAGTTTTCGATAATAAGCATTTTTTGTCTCTTTCCTTTTTTTCTCATTTTATTTATTATCTTATCAATTTGATATTAGTACGATTAATTTAATATTATTTATCATCAGAATGATATGAAAAAAATTGATATTTGATAAAATATCATATTGATAAGCCAAGATTAAATTGATATTTGATCTTTTTTTTTCTGTATACAAAGCCTTTTAGTTGGAGATAGGGATTGCAACTGTATATCAATTACTGGTCACACCTATTCTTACCTATGCAGAGAAGCAGCTAGAAACCTTATTTTCAAAAATGGAGGACTTATAGCTAAATACACCCAACATGAAGAACGAGTTACCAAGAAGAGGTAACATAAAGTGCTTTTGGGATAGTGTCTGGAGTCAACGACTCAAATCTTATGGGAATTATATCGTTTTTGGGCCGAAACCGATTTGTGGAACACCTGCAATAGTTTCTTTTTCGAAAAAATAAACAACATATAATATCTTTCATCTACTTATATACCAAAGCATTAAGAGTATTTATATTGTATGAAATAAATTTTAAACACATGTCAAAGAATATCTAAACATGAGCTCTCAACTGTCAACATATCAAAAATGCCTTTCATGCTTCAATTGGTTCACACAACCTTTACCCACCCAGCCAGAGGGCTGTGTTACACTGTCATTTCAGTTTTAATTCTTATTGAAATATACATTTGAATTAACAGCTCGCCTGGGCCAGGTCAAGCTGAAGCACTAAAAGCCGGCTTAATGAATTCGTGTTCCGGGCCTGGGGCCAGAATCCCATAGACACATCATGGGTAGTTCTGTTCTTCGTTTGTGTGTGTTTTTTTTCTGTTTTTTAATTATACACACGTCGTAGCCATTACATTTCGACCCACCTGGTGGTACTTGTCCTGATTCCCGCCCTGTCAATATCAGGCCAACAGCCATTTAGGCTCTCCTCCAGGCCAAAGTCAGCATCAGCATCACCACCATCATCGATGCCAACAGCAGCCAAAATGTTTGGTTTAATTGGTTTTGTGTTCTCGGCATTGAATGGTTTATGTGCCGCATGTGTGTCTCCCACCCAATGTTATTGTTGTTTGAACAGAATTTATCCAGAGGGTGGGTGGTTCCAATGGTCTTTGGTGCAATTTTTCCACCGTGTGTGTCAATTTGGGTAATGTAAATTTCTGACATGTCTTTTGTTTCATTTGCATTTATATGTAATTTATGTGCCTGTTTCTTGGTATTTGGTTTTTTGGGATTGATGTGGACAACAGCTGCAGGTACATACATATATAGTGTGTCTGCTTGTAATGGATCACTGTATTCATTTGGTTAATTAGCTAGAGATTAACTGAGCTTAAGTTGGGGCAAATTGAAGGGAATTATTTGGGTTTATTTTTTTCTTAAAGACATTTTTTTTGCTGCCAATTCTTGTTCTTTCTTAAATAAGTCTGATAAGCCTGAGTATAAGATTTTTTATCAAATCAGATCAAAAGTAATAGTGCGAAGAATACAATGCGTTGCTAAGTGACTCTGACCTACTTCATCAAACGCTGGCTAGCGACTAAAAAATTCTTTAATCTCTTGGCGAAGGGCTCGGCATGCGTTTTACTTAAGGTTTTATATGACTAAGTAAAACAAACACAGTTAAAATTTGAATAAGCTACAACAACAACCCGCACCGATTTTTTTGTTTTTTCAAATCCCTTTTTTGCTATAGTTCTCTATATTATTTCCAATTTTCAGCAGGCCTTTGCACTTCCCTCAATTCCAAATTTCTCTATCATCTGACCCCAAGTAAATTCCAAATTCAGTTAACTCCCTACACTCGAACAGAGATCACATTCAAAAAAAAAATCAAACAAAAATATACAAAATATTTTTTTTTTTTAATTTTTCACGGTTTTTCAAGGTTTTGTTTAGAAACTCATTTTCCCATTTCGTTATAAAAAAAATCATTTCTCACGCAGAGCTAAGAAATATGAAGCCCACCTCTTTGATAACACGATTGCGCCAAATTTTATTTGTCTCAACTTGGTTTCGCAATGAGGCAGTTGCTGCCGCTGCCATGCTAGTGGTAAAACGTCATGAGATCGAGCTGCGTGGCCACGCGAAAGAGCAAAAGGTCGAAATAGAAGCGGGCCAGATGGGCGTAGATTCTCAAGGAAAGTTGCGCATAGTGCGCATACTTGATGACTATGTAGTGCCATTCGAGTGCGGCTTCTAAAGGACAATTGTCAAGATGACTGGAGAGCAGAAGAAGAACTTATTCAAAATTATTGCTGTGATTTTCATCAACTGATCTATAATGATCCATACATTCTCCTATATGGACTAGAGTCGACCTTATACAATATTATTAAATGTTAATGAATTTAGGCATGTTTTAAACCAAACGACATGGGTTTTCATTATGATATTCCAAAATAAAGTTGGGTCAAAAGATTTTGGAGAATTGAGAAAAACAAACAACCGAATACGGATCTTTCTTAACATGGATAATTAGACAGAAAAAACAGAAAAAAACACAAAATGACCTGCTCAAATCACAAAAAGGTTCTTGAAAAACGCATATACCCTGGCTCTATTAGTATAAAATTCGGTAAATGTCTAGTATAGCGGCCTACTCTCAGAAAATTAAAAAAAACATTTCCTCGATGGACCGCGAATTATAAAGAATTTTCATGCAGAAAAAACCCGGGGTCATCCATGGTTTCTTTTTAAACGAATTTTGAAAATTTGATTTTTTACCTAATAAAACATATTGTGTTTTGAGCAATGTGTCAAATTTAATTCAAATTTAATTGGATTTTTATTGTTCATTCAATAATTCTAATCAAAATGGAGTGCACGAATTGCAATTTTACGGTGTCGAAATTTTTGTCTTTGACGAATATAGAGGTTATTGAGTATTTAAAGCGTCACAAATGTTTACTACAAGAAAAAAAAATGTGGAAATTGTTCTGCTGACTGTAAGATAGCAGTAAAAGATGACGGCAAACTATTCTTTCGGTGCCGTAAACAGTTGACTGCTACAACCATGGGCAATAAAAAAAAAGTCAGTGAAACAGTGCAATTTCAATGAAAGTATCCGCAAAAATACCTTTTTTCTACACCAAACGGTGAACTATTCTCAAAATTTTGTGGATCCCTCTACACAAGCACACACACAAAACATAGAAAGGCTGTGGCGGGACGTGAAGGCCGAGTTGCCTCATTTTGGCCGAAAAAATGCACTATCCAGGATATTTGGCCAAGTTTATGTTTTATAAACGATTCCCAAGTCACAAGGATAGGATCCATAACATCTTCCTGGCTATTGGTCAGTTATATAATCCCGAAAAAGAAAACATCGTTAATGATATTCATTTTGCTGAGGTGAGTAATGGAAATTGCGCGATTTTTTGAAAAAAAATTTTACTTTATTGGGTACAATAAAATATTCATCGATGGATCGCGAAAATAATATTTTAATATATTTATTTGAAAAAACAAACAGAAATCGAAAAGCATATGTGATCAAGCATGTATTTGTATGGGCAAAATTACAACTTTAAAATTCGTTTAAAAAAGAAACCACGGATGACCCCCGCGTTTTTTTCTGCATGAAAATTCTTCATAATTCGCGATCTATCGAAGGGAATTTTTTGGAATTTTCTGAGAGTAGGCCGCTATACTAGACAATTACCTAAAATTCTATTTGAAGATATTAGAAAAAACACTGTCTACACTCAAAAAAAAAAGATAAACCTAATATTTAGGCTGAGCATTTCCCAAAACAATAAATTGCCAATAATTCAATATTCATGGCAATTTTTTTACCTAATCAATCGATGAGAATTTTACCTAAAACGGAAATTTTCAGACAGTTTTTTTTTAAGGCAATACGTCACCAATTTTTAAGGTCACGTTTCTTAAGCGTTCGTAATGTCAGTTAAACTTTGAATGTGAACCCGCTATCGGGAATGCATAATTATCCGTGATGTTTATTTGAACTCTTGACATTGCAAAAAGTAAAAACGTTAAAAAAAAATATCTCGTTCCAAGAGGAGTTGAACCCACGACCTCGTCACTCTAAGTCAACAGTCTCAGCCACAAGATCACCACTCCTGTTACACACTCAGAGCATAACATACGACTGAATTCTTTTAAGTCTTGTCGCATGAGGTGCGTGGTCGTGTGAGCTGAGATGCAGGCATTCTTGTGTTCCAATCCCCGAGGTCCCGAGTTCGATACCCAGACGAGGAAGGTAAATTTAAAAAGTTTTTATAATTGTTTTAAAAATGTTTTTTGAGAGGTAAAAAAATTCCGGGTGAAAATAACCATGGAATCAAATTAATTTTAATTTTTGGCAACTATTGGCCTTAAATTTAGGTGAAAACGACCTAAGGTCTAATCTAAGGTCATCAGCAACCTTAAAGTTAGGATATGATTTTGTTTATATAATAGTCACTCTTAAAGAACATAAATTGAGGCCTTTGGCTGCACCACTGTAACCATTTATATAAATCCCTTTCCCTACTCCCTCAGCTCATTACATAATTCGCATAAATCAGTTGTCCATCCACTTGTACCCCATCATCATTCCATCAGTGAGACGCCGAACCGCTTTAAAAAGTAGAGCACAAGGATAATGAGAACACTTGCTTTCACACTCTGTGTGCTTCTGTCGACACCCCAAGGCACACACACATACACACGCACTTAACCCCTCATATATAACGGTACTTGCGTGTGTCTCCCTTAAGAAATATAGACAGGTGCAGATGGCCCCACGGGGGATGGGGTGGGAAGGGGTGGGACAAGACATGGCATGGCCATGGTTAAACAGATTGCGGCCGTAATTTGAAAGCGTAAACTCATTTGATTATTAAGGTGAAATAAGAGCTGGCCCCCTCCCCCCCCCAGCCACCCAGTTGTCAGGTGAAAAGGCAAGCTTAAGTAAATTCAATTAAATAACATTTTCTTTTTTTTATTGTTCACATTTATGTGGATGAGTATTTATATAGGGAACGAGATTTAAGTTGGGTGTGGGTGTGTGTGTATTTATGATTATGTTGATGCTGATGAAGGTGTGGTCTCCTCCTGCTGCTGCTGCTCCTCCTGTTCCTTCTTCTCTGCACGCTGCTCTTCAATAGCCTTTTCAAAATTATATGCACCCACCGATAGAATATCGTCTAACCAACGTTTCTCACTATCGTTAAGCTCTGCTGCGGCTGTTGTTGTGGCCACACTATCATCATCATCCTCATTCGCCTGGTTGACGACTGTGGTCTCTGCCTCATCAAAGCTAATTGCTGTGCTGGTGGGCTCATTAATGGCCTCAGGTTGCGGTGTGGTTGTTGTTGTGGTGGTGGTGATGACCTTTCGCTTACTGCTTACCAATCCTGTCAAAATTTGCGATTCCAGTCGAGCCATTTCACTGTCGCTTAGCTCATTACGCTGACCACCATTAAAGATGCTGTTACTCACATATTTGTCATTCAAAGCCTTGGCACGCTCTCCGGGTTCACTGTCCACCATCTGATCCGCCGTATCAGTGCAATTTGAAGTAACCAATTCACGATATTTATCACCCCATTGTGTACGTATCCAGGGCTTCTCCAGTATAACCAAACGACAAATGGTATCTGCTTCCTTTTCTTTGGTATCCAAAGCATTTAGTATAATCTCATAGCGTATACCATTCACAATCTCGCGATAGGCGTCAATTATGTTGATAAAATTCATTGATAAAGGCAAAAAAGTCATGGCTATATTTTGTAAGCCAATCAAATTGGGTGAAAGATATTCACGCTCTCCGGGATTAAGAACATGTACCAGCTTAATGGGTGGCTCACTGATCGCCTGATCATCTAAGGTTATAGCTGTTGCTGTGGTCTGTGTGTTGTAGGTGGGTGGGGGGGGGTCGGATGTGTGGCAGAAAAAGACAAAAAAAAAAACGAAAACAAAACACATAAGGATACAACACACTTTGAAGAGGTTTTTTTTTTTTAGACATATTGATTGTATTTTTTTGTGGGTGGGTACGTGGGGTTAGTGTGTGTGCCATGTGTTTGTGAGAAGCATAAATTGATGTGGGTGAACGAAAGTGTTGGTGCCATCACCACATGAGGAACAAATGCAAAAAAAAAAATAGAAGGAGTTTTTAAAAGTCGCTACCATTGATGACAAAAAAGTTTTTCTCACTAGAACTAGTTTTTGGACCGATCGTTCCTATGGCAGCTATATGCTATAGTCATCCGATTTTGATAAAATTTTTCCAGTATTATGTGGAAGCATATAAAACTTATATATACCACGATTGTGACGCTTACGTTGGAAAAACAAAAAGTTTTTCTCACTAGAACTAGTTTTTGACCGATCGTTTCTATGGCAGCTATATGTATATAGTCATCCGATTTGAACAAATTTTTTCAGAATTATGTGGAAGCTTAGGAAACTAATATATACCACGATTGGTGACGCTACGATGGAAAACAACAAAGTTTTTCTCACTAGAACTAGTTTTTTGACCGACCGTTTCTATGGCAGCTATATAATATAGTCATCCGATTTGGACAATTTTTTCCAGAATCATGTGGAAGCATATAAAACTTATATATACCACGATTGGTGACGCTACAATGGAAAACAAAAAGTTTTACTCACTAGAACTAGTTTTTGGACTGATCGTTCCTATGGCAGCTATATGATATAGTCATCCGATTTTAATAAATTTTTTCCAGAATTATGTGGAAGCATATAAAACTAATATATACCACGATTGGTGACTCTACGATGGAAAACAAAAAA
Source organism: Lordiphosa mommai (assembly GCA_018904225.1). Lineage (NCBI taxonomy): Eukaryota > Metazoa > Arthropoda > Insecta > Diptera > Drosophilidae > Lordiphosa > Lordiphosa mommai. Next base: position 171,807 of record JAEIFT010000450.1, read on the forward strand.
GTTTTTCTCACTAGAACTAGTTTTTTGACCGATCGTTTCTATGGCAGCTATATGCTATAGTCATCCGATTTTGATAAATTTTTCCAGAATTATGTGGAAGCATATAAAACTTAAATATACCACGATTGGTGACGCTACAATGGAAAACAAAAAAGTTTTACTCACTAGAACTAGTTTTTTGACCGATCGTTCCTATGGCAGCTATAGATATAGTCATCCGATTTTATAATTTTCCTTTATGAAACTTATATATACCGCGATTGGATGCTACGTTGGAAAACAAAAAAGTTTTTCTCACTAGAACTAGTTTTTTGATCGATCGTTTATATTGCAGCTATATGCTATAGTCATCCGATTTTGATAAATTTTCCCAGAATTATGTGGAAGCATATGAAACTAACATAAGCCAAGATTAGTGACGCTACGATGGAAAACAAAAAAGTTTTTCTAACTAAAACTAGTTTTTTGACACACCGTTTCTATTGCAGCTATATGCAATAGTCCTCCGATTTTGATAAATTTTTCCAAAATTGTGTGGAAGCTTTTAAAACTTTTACATGCAACGATTGGTGACGCTACGATGGAAAACAAAAAAGTTTTTCTCACTAAAACTAGTTTTTTGACCGATCGTTCCTACGGCAGCTATATAATATAGTCATCCGATTTGGATAAAGTTTTACAGAATAATGTGGAAGCATATAAAACAAATATATACCACGTTTGGTGACGCTACGATGGAATACAAAAATGTTTTTCTCACTAGAACTAGTTTTTTGACCGATTATTCCTATGACAGCTATATGATATAGTCATCCGATCCGGCCAATTCCGACAAATGTGCAGCCTATGTGTATTTAAAGACTTTTTGCAAAGTTTGGTCGAGATAGTTTTTAAACTGAGGGAGGAGATAGCATAGATAGCATAGCTCGTCATGCTGATCAAGAATATATATACTTTATGGGGTCGGAAATGTTTCCTTCTATGCGTTACAATTATTGTGACAATTTTAATATACCCTCTGCAAGGGTTTTTTTGAGCTAAACTTATATAAATAATAAATTGAATTGAATCCTGGTAAACATCAGGAAACTGAACTAAATCCCTGCCTTTAAGGCCTCTAAATAAGTTCGAACTCTCTCATATCCTGTGCCACAATTGTATTGCAAAAGATAAATGAGTTAGCTACACACACACATGCCAACTTCCTTTGCAAGCCCAAAGGCCTAATTGCGTATGCAATTGCGGTCAAGTTATGGCTAACAGAATGAGACATTAGGTCAATCACTGAGATGACGCTTGGGTTAGACCACAAAAACTAATTAACCGGTTTATAAATTGCCCATTGACAGACCAAACCAAACCAGACCAGACACATTTTGCTGAATAATTTAAAAATCGAAAGCACAAAAAAGGCTGATGCAGTGCATCTGACAGCGTTGACAGAGAAGTGCAAACTGGCAGCTTGTTGACGTTTTGGTCGTTCATCCTCATTGTCGTTCATGTTGTCTAGCGTCGTGACAAAAAGCCGAAAAATGCATAAAAACTTTTGACAGCGGTTGGTTGGTTGCTTGGTTGGTTGGTTGCATCACTGCTTCTGATGAGCTTCTCCCGCCCGCCCAAGCTGATTATGTTGCGCGGGTTGCTTGTTTTTCAATTAAACTTTATGGCATTTTAAACAACATTTGGTAGCCAAACGAAAACATCAGTATGATGGGATTAAAGTTTCCTTCTCGTCTTCTGCTTGACTGCACTCTGGTTTTTCGGGGGGGGTATTTGGTTTGTTGTCCTGGCAACTCCTCCTCAATGGGCAATGCGCCACCATCTACACGCAATAACCAGTCAGACTTAAGTCGGTTGGCATGTTCAAACACTTGGAGCACTGTGCAAAATGATCTCAAAGCTTATTAAAAATGTATACTGTCATTTCTAAAATTACAAATTTCAACGCTATTTTCTTAAAAATGACGTCGGTAGAGACGACGCAGGTTAAGAGCAGTGTTTGTCAACAAAAGCGAGGTCAAACAGTGAGAGTGGTTTAATGCGCTTTGCACTAGAGTCGAGTTGTTCATGAGTAAGTGAACAAAAAGGAGTTGTTCACTAAATGGAAAAAGTAATCATGTTCCTCTTCAATTGTTTTTTTCAGTGACTCTTATTTAGCTACTCTTGTTCAATGACTTTTTTTCCGTGTCACTTGTTCCTTGTCTCTTGTTCAGTGACTCTTGTTCAGAGACTTTTATTTAGTTACTCTTGTTCCGTGACTCTTGCTCAGTGACTCTTGTTTAGTGACTCTTTTTTGTGACACTGTTCAGTGACTCTTGTTCTGTGACTCTTGCTCAGTGACTCTTAGTCAGTGACTTTTGTTCAGAGACTCTTATTCAGTTACTCTTGTTTCGAGACTCTTGCTTAGTGACTCTTGTTCAGTGACTCTTGTTCAGTGACTCTTGTTCAGTGACTCTTTTTCAGAGACTGTTATTTAGTTACTCTTGTTACGAGACTCTTGTTCAGTTACTCTTGTTCAGAAAAAGAACAAGCAAAAATGTTCCGTGAAAGGATCAACCATTACCCAACACTACTTTGCACTGTGGCTCTGACCTACTTCATTAAACGCTGGCCAGCGACTAAAAATTGTTTGCTATCTTGGCATAAGCCTCGGCATGCGTTCGGCTCGTGTATGTGTTCAACCTCCAAGGACTATTGGTGAGAAACATTGTACATTACACGGCACGAAAATATTGAAGCTGCGCATTGCATCACCTTTATTATTACATCATGGAGATTTCCGGTACACCCTCAAATATTTGGATACCACATGATGTAAAGGGTGTTTACCTTATTAAGCGTATCAATATTTGCGATTCATTGTTCAAACGTTACGAATACGTTTCGTTGAAAAATGGGTTGTTGACAATAACGTCGAGAGAGATGAACCGGCAATGAACACATCAAAGGTTAAGAATCACAAAAAAATATAAATGCTGTCCGTTTGTTGGAATTGTAGGGGTGTCATCCACTTTGAGCTGCTGCCATGGAACGTAACTATTAATTCGTAGTCAGTTTTCCAAATTGGATAACAAAAATCAAAATTAAGCAAATATTATTTATTTATATATTTTCCATTAAATCGATAAATGCGGAAATATATGCCAAAAAAGGTCGGCAAAAAAAGGTGTTTATGTGGTTAACACTCACGATGCTTTGATGTAAAACATGTTAATTAAAAAAAGAGTTAAAATACCATTGGAAAACAATGTTGAAAATAGTTTTATAAAATAGTGTTATAAAATAGTACTGCAAAACAAAGTTCAAAAACAGTGTTGGAAAATAGTGTTGGAAAACACTGTTGAAAAGAGTTTTGGAAAATAGTGTTGAAAAAAGTGTTGAAAAGAGTGTTGGAAAACACTCTTGAAAAGAGTGTTGGAAAACACTGTTAAAAAGAGTGTTGGAAAATAATGTCGAAAAGAGTGTTGAAAAACAATGTGGAACCAAAGTGTTGAAATGCAGTGTTCAAATGTTGGAAAACAATGTTGAAAACTGTTGTATAAAATAGTGTTATAAAATAGTACTGCAAAACACAGTTCAAAAACAGTTTTGGAAAACACTGTTGAAAAGAGTTTTGGTAAATAGTGTTGAAAAGAGTGTTGGAAAACACTGTTGAAAAGAGTGTTGGAAAACACTGTTGAAAAGAGTGTTGGAAAACACTGTTGAAAAGAGTGTTGGAAAACACTGTTGAAAAGAGTGTTGGAAAATACTGTTGAAAAGAGTGTTGGAAAACACTGTCGAAAAGAGTGTTGGAAAACAATGTGGAACCAAAGTGTTGAAATACAGTGTTCAAAAACTCCTCAAAGGCTTTAGGTCAAAAACATACTACTACTAAGTTATTGGAAAGCCACGGTTGTCCAGGCGATTGCTTGAAGTGTATGCTGTGTCCGTGTTAGCGTTATGCGTTACGCGTTATGCTTTATTTTGAAATTGAAATCCTTTCATACCGAAATTCACATCAAAAATAAAATTATCCAATGAATCAGTCTTAAATTTAGTTAAATGTCCATAAATCAATGAAGGGAATTTCTGGTAATGACGTTGCGATTTCGTATGCGTTCTAGTTGGTTTCCATCGTGGTCAAACTCTGACCTAGCAAAGAAACAAATTTAAGATTGCCGTTTTCCTTGTCAAGACAATTCCCTTCTCACTCAAAACGGTCCCACCAGGTACCAAAGCTTAAATTAAAATAAAATTAGTTCACTTAATGTTCCCCCCTTAACTTTGACCATAAATTATGCAATTTACAATTGTTGCCCCAATGTTTTTCCCAGTGTTGGCACAAAATTAAAAAGGGTGTTGCGCATTAAAAGCCAGGCCAAAACGATGATAATGATGATGATGACGATGCCGACGATGTTGATGATATTGCAGTGTTGAAAAACTTTAATTGAATCAACGTAAACATCAATGAGCACACACATATCGCATCTTTATCGGCTGGGAAAAGGCGGAGGCATCGCTGCCAAATTGCAAATTGCCAATTTGGCTTGCGTTGTTTTTAATTAAAGTTTAATTAAAGCCGATTGCCGGCGTGCAAATAAATGCAGTCAGCAGTCAAAGTGTGCGATAAAACTTGGTGGCGGTGGCAGGCAGGCAGAGGTTGTATTTTCCCGCAGCTTATTGAGATTTTGAAATTCATTCAAGCTGTGATAAATACTTATACAAAAAATAAAAACCGGTATATATATTTAAACTGTCAACGGTTGGGGGGAATAGTTATGGCCCAAAACTGAGTGTGAGTTGGGTGTTGAGTAAGCACGGCTCTTCTTTATAATACGCACACTTAAATATATATATGTATACAAGGTCGAGTCGTGCTCTTAAGTGTTGAGATAGGCGCGTTTTAAGCATTGTTATTTGTATTTTAGTTTCTTTAAATAAAGACATTAACCTTGAAGCGGGACTTTTTGGGTAAAGAATATGTAGCTGACAATGTGGGAGGATAAGCAGTTAGTTTAAGTGGGGACATAGTTTACGAAGGTAGAATATATTGTACATATATATTCTGGATCAGCATCAATAGCCGAGTCGATTAGGCCATGTCCCTCCAACTGTAAGAACACCTAGATCTTAGAGACTAAGCAATCTGCACTTAGATACAATTTTTTTTCAGTTTGCTAACTTTATGTTAATATTAACATTAATGTTAATGCTCTGTTTACTGAAGTATAGGCTTTCAACAACTTCTTTCCCTATATAAGATTTTTTTCAGTCTGCTAACTTTATGTTAAACTTAACATTATTGTTAAAGCTCTGTTCATTGAAGTAAAGTCTATTTACTACTTCTTCCCCTTGTGTAAAGGGTATATCGTAGTTGGACAGGGTCGATTTTAAATATGCTTTCGTTATGTTAAACTTAACATTAATGTTAAAGCTCTGTTAATTGAAGTGAAGTCTATTTACTACTTCTTCCTCTTGTGTAAAGGGTCGACTTTAAATATGCTCTCCTTATGTTAAACTTAACATTAATGTTAAAGCTCTGTTAATTGAAGTGAAGTCTATTTACTACTTCTTCCCCTTGTGTAAAGGGTATATCGTAGTTGGACAGGGTCGACTTTAATTATGCTCTCGTTATGGTAAACTTAACATTAATGTTAATGCTCTGTTAATTAAAGTGAAAACTATTCACTACTTCTTCCTCTTGTGTAAAGGGTCGACTTTAAATATGCTCTCGTTATGTTAAACTTAACATTAATGTTAAAGCTCTGTTAATTAAAGTGAAGTCTATTTACTACTTCTTTCCCTTGTCGAAAGATTATATCGTAGTTGGACAGTGTCGACTTTAGCTCTGCTCTCGTTATGTTAAACTTAACATTAATGTTAAAGCTCTGTTAATTGAAGTGAAGTCTATTTACTACTTCTTTTCCTTATGTAAAGGGTGTATCGTAGTTGGACAGGGTCGACTTTAAATATGCTCTCGTTATGTTAAACTTAACATTAATGTTAATGCTCTGTTAATTGAAGTGAAGTCTATTTAATACTTATTTTCCTTATGTAAAGGGTGTATCGTAGTTGGACAGGGTCGACTTTAAATCTGCTCTCGTTATGTTAAACTTAACATTAATGTTAAAGCTCTGAAGTCTATTCACTACTTCTTTTCTAGTCCGAACAGGGTCAACCTTAATTATTCTTATTTATTCCGAATCCAAATTCCAATTCTGTACACGTTCAATGAACATATTTCTCACATGTTATGAAGCTGAGCTCATTGTTATCTTCACTTGTATCCGTGACTACAGTGGCTTCCACCCACATCATATACATCCACATACACATACATAGTTTTAACCCATGCATTATCCATGGCCCCCTTTTCATTTTTCCTGCTTGAAAATTTCCAATCAGACAGGGACAAACACCCACCCACCCACACACACAGTTCGATTCGGTATCCCAAGCTCATTATAAACTTTGCCTTCAATGGTCCCCTGGGTGCTAATTTGTGCTTTGCACATTGTGGGTGACTTTTTAGAGTGGCTGCCTCGACCATTTAGTGGCTTCAATGGCGTAATTTCCATTGGCAAATCAGGCTCGGAAAATTATACAATGAATAGTAAGAAAATGTCTGAAGATGAAGGAGTCAGCAAAAAAAAAAAAAAAATACAATTTCAAAGGCTAATTTGCATAAAGCGAGAAAAGGAGAATTTGCCTCTAACAAATGCTGACAATTTGTTGGCAACGACGACGACGATAGCTTTTGTTTGTGAATCATTCGATTTGATTTCCTAAATGACAATGAAAGACAGTCATAAACTCGAGACAAAAAGTAGTTGGCAATTTTAGAAGCTGAGTGAATGAATATACATACATACATATATATACACACACATATATTCACTCACAGTTCCGCAATATTATTCATTTATGGAAATTGTTGCCATGCATTCTTCATTGTACGTTTTCTCGTTGTTTATTTCTTTGCTTGCATAAATACAAAATCGCAGGCTGTTTTTCTGCATTCTACAATTTCAATTCGCCACGGTAAATGCATTGTTTTTCAACCCTTTTTACTTTTATTTAATTATTTGTCATATATATAAAAGTTTTTTTTTGTGTTTGGCATATGATAAATGTTGAGAGTTGCTGCCTCTGCCGGCAATTTAATTGATATTGATGACATTGCTCGAGTGTCCATGTCCAGATGGGCGTCCGGGGTTTGCCTCTCAGTCATTAATCTAGCATATTACTTTGTGGTGCAGCGGTGAGAGTCGGAGCTTTAGCCACAAAAATTAAATTCATTTAAAACGAAATCTGTTCTCAGTGGGATTTATGGGAAAATTTTGTATGGCAAACAAAAGTTTTTTGAATTTATTTTGTCATAATTCTATTTTTGTTTATTGTTTTCTCATTTGACATGACTCAGTTTTTAACATTTAGCAAATATTGCAAAAAACGTATTGTTGGCAAAATTTATTTAAACGTGTTTAAGCTCAAACTCATATTTGCTTCGTTTAGCGTGGACTTTGCCAGAAATACCTGAGCTAATATAGAAACGCCAGATTTATTGAAACAGTCATATAGGCCTGGTTCCGTTTTCACTTTAGACCAGAGATGGGCGGTTATCTTGACGCCACTCAGTCGACAGGCAATTCGCAATTCCGGCAGCTGATCGCAACAAGCAGACGGCACTTGGGCTGACATACGGTTGCTGAACTCAAGCCTCGCTTTCGTTGTTATCTGTTGTTGTTGGACTGCTCCCAAACTAAGGCCTATTAAGGGAAATAGAGCTATTGAGTTTGAGATAATACAGAATCTTACATTTTCCATTGAATATTTTTCAGAATGTTTGTGAATTCTATAAGATCTTAAGTAAAAGCGACACCCAAAAATATTCGTTATTTCTTATTAATTGTGAAGCTAGCCTTAGATCCAAATCAAAACTCGAATTCTGCATTCGAAATTGATCTAACTAAAAGATGGTTTGACCGGATTTTTAAAGTATCACCACAACTAACATACACGCTTAACCTCAATTTATTTCAATTTCTTTAAAATCAAACGCATTCTATATTAATGATGGCATTTAAAGCTACCTTTTCTTTATACACTTGAAAAGTGTATATTAATTTTCCCAGAAGTTTGTAACGCACAGAAATATTCATTTCCGACCCCATAAACTTATATATATTCTTGATCAGGACGACGAGCTGAGTTCATTTCCGCTTGTCCGTCCGTCCGTCTGTCTGTCCGTCTGTCTGTCTGTCCGTCTGTCCGTCTGTCTGTTTCTACGCGAACTAGTCTCTCAGTTTTAAAGCTATCGAGCTGAAATTTTGCATCAGAGACTTTTACTGCACGCAACTAATAGGTCGGAACCGGCCGGATCGGATAACTATATCATATAGCCGCCATAGAACGATCGGTCTAAGAACAAGTTCTAGTTAGAAAAACTTTTTTGTTTTCCATCGTAGCGTCACTAACCGTGGTATATGTTAGTTTTATATGCTTCCACATAATTCTGGAAAAATTTATCAAAATCGGATCACTATAGCAGATAGCCGCATAGGAACGATCGGCCGAAAAATAAGTCTTTGTGAGAAAACTTTTTTGATTTCCATCGTAGACACCTCCAATCGTAGTATATATTTGTTTTATATGTTTCCACACAATTCCTGAAAAAAAAATTTATCAAAATCGGATGACTATAGCATATAGCTGCCATATAAACGGACGGTCAAAAACTACTTCTAGTGAGAAAACTTTTTTGAAATTTTTTATCGTAGCGTCACTAACTTGGAAGATATTTGTTTTATATGTTTCCACACAATTCTGGAAAAATTTATCAAAAATCGGATGACTATAGCATATAGGCGCCATATAAACGGACGGACAAAAACTACTTCAAGTGAAAAAAACTTTGGTTTTTTATCGTAGCGCCCCAATCTTGGTACATATTAGTTTTATTTGCATTCACATAACTTTGCAAAAATTATCAAAATTGGACGACTATAGCATATAGCCGCCATAGAACGATCGGTCAGAAAATGTGTTGTACTAAGAAAAGCTTTTTATGGTATCAAGTTTTAATTTCAATGATTTAAAAATGTTAAATATCTGATATCTATATCCTATATATATTTTTTCAGTTAAATCATCTGGAGTAAAGTTTTTCAAGGTATTAAAACTTCGGCACAGTCGAAGTTAGCTTTGCCTTCTCGTTTTATTTATAAACACGTAAACCGAAACTGTTGGGTGCGGCTATAGTTATGAATCCAGAAGTTACTAACGAAAACTTTCCTTGAAATATTGAAGCTTCGAAATGCTTGTGTTTTTTAGCTAGAAGGAAAAATATTAAAAGATTCTTTAGAATCAGTAGATCAGTCTTGCTGACGGGGTTTTCCAAAAACATCTTCTTTATTGCTTTGTAAAGCAAAAATGTCTATAGAAATGATCATCAGTCTATTTAATATTGATATTGGAAATTCTTGATCGCGTTGAGATAATAAAAAAGATTTAAGATAATCAAAGCAGTAACCGACATTTTTAAGGTCTTATTTTGAATAATTGCAATAATTCCAGGAACATCCTGTTCAAGGTATATTTAAGATCAACAGTATATAGAATTGTAGGATCGGTTTAATAACATAGCATTTTAATATGGGCATTTCCGCAGAAAAGCCTACTAAGACCGAAAAATCAAAAGTTCATTAAAAGTTTTATCTTACGTGATTTGAAAAAGTAAATATGAAAATATTTTTAATTAACGAGTTTAAAGCTTTCCTAAGTACAGATAGCGATATATGTGTCAGAAAGTACAAATTTACGTTTTGGCAGTTTTTAGTGCATTTTCTTCAATTTACAGCTCCAGAGTCATTGGGCAATTTATTCTTTTCGCAAAGTTTAGCTAATTGATTTTTTTGTTGGTCGAATATTTTAGAAAAAAATTTTCTTCACCAAAAATTGGCAAACGAAATTTTAGCACCCGCGCAACGTCAGTAACGTCACGTCAGATATAAAAACGAATTCAAAAAGAACGAGAAAATGATTTTTATATTTGGTAAATTGGAAAATAAACTATATTATTCTAAAAGCAACTGAAAATTTTTTTACAAGAGTGACTCAATTCGGTAGAGTTTTGCAATTTTGTTATCCAAGTCAAAACCCACTTCCGTTTTGTAGTAACGTCAGGGCATATTTTAACTGATTTCTTTGAATCCTCTGGGTCGATTCTTGTAATTTTATTTTCTAAATAAAGTGCTATTGAATTACTACTAAAATATAAAAAAAATTTTTTAAACTTGTTTTTTTCATTTTTCTTTTTATATTTTATCGACGAACGTCACGTCACGTCAGGAAAAGAAAATGCCCATATGTATATAGTAGTACTGACAAACAGGATTTTTTTTGAAGCCGAAACATGAACTGAACTTTAATGACCTCCCGAACCGAAACTCTTATCTTTTTACCAATATTCATGTTTTTTAAGATCGTAAGAATTTTACACCTAAGTAGATATTGGATCGGTACATAATTTAGTAAAAACGTGTATATCCCATGTGTTCTATAATTCGCTTCCGACCCAATTCCCACACGATATCGGTCGTTTTGGGGTCCTAAACACATGGATATATTTGCCAATTTTTTATAACCTGCAGGTATATTAAAATTGTCACGATGTTTGTAACGCAGTGAAGGGTTACCGACCACATAAGTACATATATTCTGATCAGCATGACGGCTGACAGCCACCCCGTCCGTCCGTCTGTCCGTCCGTCTGTCCGTCTGTTTCTATGCTATCTCCTCCTCAGTTTTGAAGCTATCTTGACCAAACTTTGAAAAAGTTTTAAACGCAAATACGCTGCACAAAACGTGGACCGGCCGATCGGGATGGATGAACGATCGATCCAAAACTAGTTCCAATGAGAAAAACTTTTTTGTTTTCCATCGTAGCGTCACCACCGTGGTATATATTAGATTTTATATGCTTCCGCACAATTTGAAAAATTGATCAAAATCGGATGACTTTAGCATATAGCTGCCATATAAACGGTCGGTCCAAAAACTAGTTCTAGTAGGGAAAAAATTTTTTTTTTTATCGTAGCATCACCAATCGGGTATATATTAGTTTCATATACTTCCCACACTATTTCTGGAAAAATTGATGAAAATCGGATGACTTTAGCATATAGCTGCCATATAAAAGGTCGGTCCAAAACTAGTTCTAGTGGGAAAAACTTTTTTGTTTTCCACGTAGAATCACCAATCGTGGGATATTAGTTTCATATACTTCCACACAATTCTGGAAAAATTGATCAAAATCGGATGACTTTAGCATATAGCTGCCATATAAAAGGTCGGTCCAAAAACTAGTTCTAGTGAGAAAAACTTGTTTGTTTTCCATCGTAGCATCACCAATCGTGGTATATATTAGTTTCATATACTTCCACACAATTCTGGAAAAATTTATCGAAATCGGATGACTATAGCATATAGCTGCCATAGGAACGATCGGTCTAAAAACTAATTCTAGTGAGAAAAACATTTTTGTTATCAATGGTAGCGCCTTTCAAAAAATGTAGGGAAAATTTAGAACATCGGAGTAGCTGATGTTAGCCTTCACTTTTTTTTTTTGTTTTTAGAGGGTTTTCGGTGTGTCTAGGGCCACATACAGATCTTTATAATCGGAGCATAATGCCCATAAAGTGTTTAGCTAAGTTTTCATAATCTTATTAATTTGTCAAAAATATCAAAAATTATATAAAATTTTGTACTTTAGAGAGAGTTTATGTAGAGTTAGAGAGCGAATGTTTGAATTTTTAGTCGAATTACGAGCTGTACTGGGAAACCCCGTAGATTCAATTTGTAAATCAAGAGCTCATGATTCACAGAATCGCGTGACTTGATTAAATCTGTAAAGATCACATCATTTGTTTGTTTTATTCGAAATCCATTTATCATCAGAGAGGTCAACTCAAGCAAATTAATAGTAGTTAATCTATGACTAAGGAAACTAAATGTGATTGGGTGAGATGAACAAACCGAAAATTTATTGTAGTTGCTATGAAATTATCTGCTTTAAAGTTTAGGGGATGTCTGAAAGCTTAAATATTTCCCATAAAACTTTTCAACATTCTTGATGGTAATGTCCGTCTTTCTCTGTCTATGTTATATTATAATAACATACTTTTATTTAAAGTCCAGAGATTTGTATATTTGTCTACCCCTTTTAAATAATTGATTTTCCTAAGGTTCTCAATCAAATCTATTTTCGCCAAACCATTTCTTCAGGTTTAGAAGCATAAAATAGTCGCAGGGGGCAAAATCAGGAGAATATGATGGATGTGGACGCAATTGGACTAAATGGTTATTCATAATATTCATACTAGCATAAGTTATGTTGTTTTTTATAACTTCTTTAAGTCTCTAGTATAATTTTTTAAAAAAATGTTCAAACAATATTGCCCCCTTCTTTATGGAAAGCTGGCTAACCCCCTCTGATTGAAGATGATTCTTTTAACATTGAAGTAGAATCACACAAACGCATAACAAAGCCAATTTCCGCTTCCGATGTTTTTATTTTAAATGAACAGTCGGAATTTCAATTCGTTTATACCGGTTCATAATTGTCTTTAAATGGGTAGAAAAACGTTTTAAACACGTTTTTAAGAAATCACATGCATTAATATTTTTGGTTACTTATATAACCCTATATTTCTTATGTCTTATGAGTCCATTCCACCCACAGACTGCACTTAAATAGTAAAACGCAATTTCGTTCCCACAAATGGCAAAAGTCCAGTACATACAAAGAAAGTCTAATCAAAATAAGAATAATGACTATAATTAAGCCACTCAAGGCATAAATATAGCAAAATGCAAAAAAACAGGGGCCGGGGTAATCTGAGTAGCTCTATCGGTCAACAGTGATAAGCAAAAACAGCTGATTGAATGAGGGAAATGGCGACGTTATTTTACGTACAATCTAAGTTCTTATTCAAAGCAGATATTGCTAGTTTGTATAACATTGAATACAATTTCTTTTTTAACAAAGGTAATCAAAATGGGCAACAAACAATTAAGTAAATAAATATGGCGTACATGCTCGCCTCCAGTATGTGTGTGTGTGTGTGTTTGCGTATGTGGGGGAGTGTTTACGGCATATGTGTGTGTGTGTGAGTGAGTGTGATTATGTTTAACTGTGTGTTAACTAAGCAAACCAGCGGGATTGGATCTGATGCATCCCCAGCCACAAGCACTTTTAGTCACTAACTTTCTATTACCTCAGCTAAACAAAGCGTTAAATGTCGAAATGACCGCGTTGAATCATAACAAAAACAACAACAAGCAACACTCACCTCCTCCTCCAGCTCCTCGCCAGCTGCTGCTGCTACTGCTGCCAGCAAGACCAGAGCAACTGTTGCTATTGCAAACAGTTTCATTTTGTTTCAAGTTTTTCAAACGAAATCCAATTAAATCTTTTAAAATTTGTTCACAATTTCACACACGTACACAGGGGAAATTTACAAAATTTACGGCGAAAATACGCCGCTTTTAAAATACAATTTTTCTTTATTTATATTCAGAGAGCGACACGGAGAGCGAGAGCGAGACACCAACAGGGCAAACAACACGAACGCAAGTGGAAATATAACTGCTTGGGGCTGGTGATGGCAAGCCAAGTCTTTTAGAGTTATCGATATATCGATATTTTCTGGAGACTTAGTCATCGATGTTTTTACAGTTTGAATGTTTTGGCTTTCAAGGGGAAAATTCGTATTTATTCTATAAATCGGTGACTATATCTTATACTGCCATAAGAACGATCGGTCAAAAAATAAGTCTTTGTGAGAAAAACTTTTTTTTCATCGGAAGCGTCTCCAATCGCAGTATATTTTATATGTTTCCACACAACTCAGAAAAAATGTATCAAAATCGGATGACTATATATAGCTGCCATATAAACGGTCGGTCAAAAAACTACTTCTAGTGAAAACAACTTTTTTGTTTTTTATCGTAGCGTTCCTTATCTTGGTATATATTAGTTTTATATGCTTTCACATAATTTTGAAAAAAATTATCAAAATCGGATGACTATAGCAAATAGCTGCCATATAAACGGTCGGTCAAAAAACCAGTTCTAGTGAGGGAAACTTTTTTTTTCCATCGTATCGTCACCAATCTTGGTATATATTAGTTTTATATGCTTTTACATAATACAGAAAAAATTGATCAAAATCGGATGACTATAGCATATAGCTGCCATAGGTTCGATCGGTCGGAAAATGTGTTTTACTAAGAAAAGTTTTTTATGGTATCAAATTTTTTTATTATCAATGACTAAAATTTTAAATATCTGATATCTATATCCTATATATATTTTACCGGATAAATCAGTTGGAGAAAAAGTTTTCAAGTGTATTAAAACTTCGGCACAGTCGAAGTTAGCTTTGCCTTCTCTTTTTTAAATGATTTTGTTGTGCGAAAGTTCGTAATAGAAAGTTCAGCTGTAACATCGGAAGTAATTTATATTCTTTGTGAACAATTTGTTGAATAAAGAGAAAAAGTGATGTTTCTCACCTTTGTTTTAGTTGCTTTATCAGTTCGATTACAAATCTAGTACAGCAGTCACGAAGTTGGTTTTTAACATTTTGTTTAACGTCTTTATTTTGGATTTGGGCGGGTGGTCAAACCGGCCCCCACCCCAACCGTATACCGAAAAGAACCGATTGAAACTCAGAACCGGAACCGTTATTGTTTATTTGTTGGGAACCGGTATTTTAAAACCTTTATTTTCGGAACCGAAATGACCGAAAAGAACCGAAACATTGTACCGGTACAGTTTCGGTTCTAAGTTTTAGTCTTATTATAATTTCGAAATATTCATTTATCCGTTATTTTTGAATTTACAAAGAAAACGAATTAATAATTGGACCAAATGGGCTTAACCTAACAGCTGGGTTAAATTGTGATCGGTAAAGTTATTTCCATACAGTATATTTAGCATTCCATCAGATATCAAAGTTTTCCTTGCTCTTCCAGTTACACAAGTATTATTAGGACATCTGTTTTGAGGGGAGTAAAAAATTATGACATTTAATTTTCCTTCTTTATAACTACATTCTGTTGTGTAGGTTGCTACTGGTTTCTATTATATCTTCAGGGATTAAAGTATTTTTTAAATCATACCGGTACATACCGAAATAAAAAACCAAGGTACCGATACGGAACCGAATACCGAAATAACCTAGAACCGTAACAGAACCTTTTTTTACCGAAACATTAGTTTTGGTATGTACATACCAGAACCGGAACCGAAATTCGATTCGGTTTGATTCCCTGATTTTAAGTCGTATCCCTCATAAAGATTATAATCCACAAATTGTTCTATATTGTCCGTCTCCAGAATGTATCGGTAAATATCGATCAAAACTGCCACTTATACAAAATTTCATGTAGGTAATCGAAAAATAAAAACAAGTCATGAAAAAAAGCCAAATTCATATGAACTCTCAAAATTTTCCCGCAGTTAGCCTTTAAAAACAGCCAAATTTGACATTTTAAGTCAAATTTCGAGTAAGAAACTTTAGATGGAGTCAAGCTGGGTACAAATTTAAAGATTATGAAACTTCCTATTATCGGATTAAAGATTATTCTTCAATCGGAACAGTAATTTGTATGCTAAAAAACAAAACAATGAAAAATAGAATTTTTCTCAAAACCAGTCAAAGTTTTAAAATTCCGTAAAAGAGAGACTGAAAAGCTTTCAGAGGGGAATTTCCAATTTAAGTGGACATTTAATAATCTCGCCTAATGAGAAGATGAACAAAATACAAGTAAAATTTAACTGTTTTAAGCACCCATCTCCAGTTTGCAATATATCGATGTCACATCTCTAGCTATCGATAAAATTCTTAAAGATGGCAACCCTTATATGGCAACCCGTTATATTTAAAAATTCAAATTTTTTTATTTGCGCCTGCGCCGAGGTCAAATGCCTAACCAGCTCCATATAGTACATTCTTAGCGAATATCAAACCCAAAACGGAAATGCACAAAAACAAACCCAACCGTTTTGTCGTGGGGTAACCGCTGGCAACACTGACCTCAAACAAACTCGTTTCAAAATATTGATAAAGCGCGCGTTTGCAACAATTTTCAGACTATGAGCACGCACACGGGACGCGCCTATTTAAATTCCTGCATCAAAGTGCCCATAGATCCTTGCAATAATTGTCCAGCTCCGGTATACAATCGTCCGCGTATTTGTATGGGCAAAAAACAGTTAAACACGAAAACGAAAGAGCCAGAGGAGGTGAAGGAAACATGGACCAGCCAGACGGGGATTAGGTCACTGGCCAAATTCTATGACAGCATACCTGGTGGGAGGAGGAGGAGAGAATAAAAGAAAAGATGAATTTTAAAATTTTGTTATTTTTTTAGACTACTGCGAGGTGAAGCATCTGCATCAAAAGGAGTTCTATTCCACGCTGGAAAGCTTGCGCAGCACGAGTAGAGAATTAAGAGCTTTGCCCACTCCAACAGAGAGATGTGCCAGTAAGAAGCGTTCAGTTAAGAGCAAGGTCAAGAAGAAGGCTTCTCCAGCAGCCATGCCCACACTGGCCACTGTTCCTCCACCTTTAACCAGCTCCAGTTGTAGTCTCAGTGAGGAGTATGACAAATGCTTGAGGGATTTAAGTCGTTTGAAAAGTTTCAAACAGGATTTTGCCCTAGAAGTGGCAGATTTCAAGCGTTCCCTTAAACATTTCGAAGAGGAATTCCAGCGACCTAAACCGAGTCCAGCTCCAGCCCAACATACAGCCGAGCGAGCCAAATGTCGCAGGGAAATGCTACGTCGTTGCTTTAGTGTGAATGATTTGGGAGGGATTAAAGAGATTAACCCTAATCTGACCCCTCCGCCAGCCCCTAACCCCACCAGCTTAAGCAATTATTTTCCCACCCCCAAGGAAATACCACAGATTCAATTACAAACCCCCTCCGTGTCTTCCTCCAAGCGTAGTAGCAGTGCCACCTCCAGTAGACCACGTGGTAGACGCACACGTAAGACCAAGACTCAAGCAGAGCAGCCACAAACCCCCATCAGAATCTTTGGACTGGAAAGTGAGCCAGCCAAAAGAACAGCCAGTGTTTCTCCTTTACATCCAGTGGCCAGACCCAATTTGGCAGCCACTCTACGCGTGGAGGTGTCTCGCAAAAAGGTCAAGGAACTTAAAAACAATTGCACTTACCATGATCCTAGGCCACCCTTTGACTGGGAGGTACGCAAAACGCCCGCCTGGAAGTCCTTGTCACTCAAGTGAGTTAAACAAATTTTTTTTAATTTTTCCAGAAATATCTGTAAGCATATAAAATTAAAATATATTACGATTAGAGACGCTACGATGAAAAACAAAAAAGTTTTTCTTACTAGAATTAGTTTTTGGACCGACCGTTTATATGGCAGCTATATGATATAGTCATCCGATTTTGATAAATTTTTCCAGAATTACGTGGAAGCATATAAAACTTATGTATACCACGATTGGTGACGCTACGTTGGAAAACAAAAAAGTTTTTCTCACTAGAACTAGTTTTTGGACCGACCGTTTATATGGCAGCTATATGCTATAGTCATCCGATTTTGATAAATTTTTCCAGAATACTATATACACCACGATTCGAGACGCTACGTTGGAAAACAAAAAGTTTTTCTCACTAGAACTAGTTTTTTGACCGACCGTTTATATGGCAGCTATATGCTATAGTCAACCGATTTTGATAAATTTTTCCAGAATTACGTGGAAGCATATAAAACTTATGTATACCACGATTGGAGACGCTACGTTGGAAAACAAAAAAGTTTTTCTCACTAGAACTAGTTTTTGGACCGACCGTTTATATGGCAGCTATACGCTATAGTCATCCGATTTTGATCAATTTTTCCAGAATTACGTGGAAGCATATAAAACTTATGTATACCACGATTGGTGACGCTACGTTGGAAAACAAAAAAGTTTTTCTCACTAGAACTAGTTTTTTGGACCGACCGTTTATATGGCAGCTATATGCTATAGTCATCCGATTTTGATCAATTTTTCCAGAATTACGTGGAAGCATATAAAACTTATGTATACCACGATTGGTGACGCTACGTTGGAAAACAAAAAAGTTTTTCTCACTAGAACTAGTTTTTGGACCGATCGTTCCTATGGCAGCTATATGCTATAGTCATCTGATTTTGATAAATTTTTCTAGAATTGTGTGAAAGCATAAAAAACTAATATACACCACGATTGGTGACGCTACGTTGGAAAACAAAAAAGTTTTTCTAACTAGAACCAGTTTTTGGACCGACCGTTTATATGGCAGCTATATGCTATAGTCATCCGATTTTTAATAAATTTTTCCAGAATTATGTGGAAGCATATAAAACTTAACCACGATTGGTGACGCTACGTTGGAAAACAAAAAAGTTTTTCTCACTAGAACTAGTTTTTGGACTGACCGTTTATATGGCAGCTATATGCTATAGTCAACCGATTTTGATAAATTTTTCCAGAATTATGTGAAAGCATATAAAACTTATGTATATACCACGATTGGTGACGCTACGTTGGAAAACCAAAAAGTTTTTCTCACTAGAACTAGTTTTTGGACCGATCGTTCCTATGGCAGCTATATGATATAGTCATACGATTCGGCCGATTCCGACAAATGTGCAGCCTATGTGTATTTAAAGACTTTTTGAAAAGTTTGGTCAAGATAAAAGCATAGAAACAGACGGACAGACGGAAATAAACTCAGCTCTTCATGCTGATCAAGAATATATATACTTTATGGGGTCGGAAATGTTTCCTTTACAATTATCAGACAATTTTAATTAATTTCAACTCTTCCTGTTGCAGTGAATCCCATCAGGCCTTGCTCTCCATACGCCTGGCCACACGCAAGGCTGAGCAGGCTTTACAGGAGCGTCAGTACGAGCTGCATATGGAGTTAATGCGACAGCGTGTAAAAATCCGCACCCTTGCTGCTGGAGGGCCCACCTTTGGGGTCCCGAAGTGGGTAAATTGTCGCACTCCTGTCGCAGTGAGGGTATGCGTCATGCCTGTGAAAGCAGCAGCAGCAGTAAGCAGCTGAGAAAGAAAAAGTCCAGCCTTAATGGCAGCTGTCCCACCTCCGATGCTGAGGTTGCTGCAGCAGCTAAGAAAGATTTATGGCTCGGAGAAATCCTGTCAATCGCGTCAATCACAGCGTAGCAAACGTCGTACCAGGCAGCAGGAGACACCCACCAGTACGCATGATAGCGGTGATGATTTATGCAGTGTGGATCGAGCCTTCCTCTAGAGAAACTTTTACAAAACTTAAGCGATTTAGACATATTACAAAAATATATATATAAAAACTTTTTTGGGAATTTTAAACAATTTATGAAAAATTTAAAGAGTTAAAGTCAGGTAAAACCCTATAAGTAGCCTGATGGTCAGGCTGTAGAGGCGCATTGCCAGGACGCTGCAATAGCATAGCTTCCAAGCCAGCTAAACGAGCTGCTGCCGCTTCTACAAAAGCAAAAACATAATTAAAAAGTGTTTAAAATCTGCTTAAACCTTCACTTACCGCCAGGCACATCTGTGAGAAAGAGTATATTTTGAGCCTGCTCCTCCAAAGCCTGGGCTATATTTACATAGGATTCCCGTTGCTGTTTATGACCCACCAGCGTATCAAAATGATTACTTATATAAGGCAACAGATTACCAGCTATGCTGTGCTTGAATATCAACTTTTGGGCCGCCACACTGCCACTGGAATAGATGGCTATCCTAAGACCCGCCTCCTGCCAGCTTTGTAAGGCCTTGGCCACATCCTCGTACACACTGTTGAGCAAAAAATAGAACTTAGTTATTTTGTCTACCTTTTATAATTCCTTTAAACTCACTGCCCCTTGAGCTCTCCACTGGCATAGCCTCTGGCCCATATCAGACCCTGCAAAGTCTTGAGCGGCGTCACCTTCAAGTCTTTATCTATCAGATAATTTACAAAGCTGGCCATTAACTTGGCATTTATGCTAGTGGGCGGTGACGTTATATACTCTGCATACTGTGGCACTTCTTGATCCCACAATTTGCTTGATCTCCTCATTATCCCAGGTTTTTGTAGAAATGCCTCCACATTCTGTTTGGCATAGGGAAACAAGACATCGTGCACAAAGCTGATTGAGGTTGTGGTGCCCTCAATGTCTAGTAAGATCACCTTGGTTTTGGTTTCACTCATGCTGCTGCTTATCAGTTTAAGCTTAATTGAAATTCTCGCAGTTTTGCAGCATCAGCATCTGTTTATGTTTTGATAAGAGACTAAATGTTATCGATAGGCAAGTTAGCAAGCAGTGTGGGCAAACACAAAAATATCGACAAAGCAGTGATTTAAAAGTCACTGTGACTGTTATTTAAATCTGTCACTGCGACTTAATATTTTTTTTAACTTTTAAGAAATTTATTGAGCAGTTTTTAAGAAAAAAGGAAAAATATTAGCTTTAGTGAAAATAAGTTAAAAATGTCTGCAAAAAAGGAAGAAACTCTCAAGTCAGGAAAACATTAAATAAAAACCGATTTTTATAAACGAATTTAGCGATTCATAAATGATTAACCGAATCTTTGGGGCAATTCAGCAGATAATTTCGATTAGCGATGTTTGTTTTATGATTGCTGAATTGACATAGTATATTTTAGGTGTCGTATTCATTTAGAAATAAGGTTTTTCAACATTTCGATTACAGGGACCGAAACGGGCCTTAAAAACTCTACGCCCATCTCTACTATCAGCCAACACGAATGAGAATATAGTTAATTTATTTGCTGCATTTTCGAGTGCCAATTTCGAGCCAGAGAGCGTTTGATATGACCAATTTACGCTTGAAAGATGACTTTATTAAAGCCATCGCTCAGTTCGAGGTCTCATTTAGCCCAGATATAGATGTAATATCTCTATATTTCCTGAAGATTTGCATGGGTGAGGTCTATAATCCCCTAATAATGATTTTCACTAAGTCAGAAGGTTGTGCAATTTATAAGGGATCGGAAGGTGGCCTCAGTCATACCTATTCACAGAAATAGGACTTTAAAAGTGAAATCATGGTATAATAATATAAGGTAGAGTCATCACAAATTCACCATGCGAGCGAGGTACCAATGTGCACTAACACATTGACAGCCGCTGCTTTTCACCATTCAGACAGACTGCCTATAGTTAGCCTACTTTACTGACCTCACCTTATATAATTCCCCCATGAGGGAAATTTTTTGAACCAGAGCAGATAGGAATCATTTGCTTTGTATTTTCGAACGCTGAACTAAAATAATTATACGTTTTTCCGTTTTTTAATTTAAAAATCATAAATCTTTTCATTCATTGACTGTTAGGCGGAACAGAGTTCGCCGGGTTAGCTAATTTTCAATAAAAAAGTTAAAATTACAAAAATAACAAAAAAATAAAAAAAAAACTTAAATAATTCAATTTTATTGTGAATACAGTGACTAATCACAGTCACAGTGTCATCAGTCGATTAATCTAGCAATTAAGTAAGACCAAATTCGATAATGCTTTAAGTAAACGATAATTGGTATGACCGTTTAATATTATAGAATAAATACCAGTAAATCAGTCTTACTGTAAGGAAGAAAGCAAAGCAACGCAAAAATCTAGCGTTTAATTTGTTGTTGTTATTATTTGGATCATTCGCGTGTGTGTGAGTGTCTGTGTGTGGCCTACGTGATTAAAATACCCCTCGAAAGCTAACAGTAAAAATGGTGTAAACGAAAAATTGGCTAATACGCGGCGGTTTATTTTTGTGTTTTTGTTTTTGCAATTGAATTGATAGCCAAATCGCAGCAAATAATCAGCGAGTCTGATGCGATGTGTGTGTGGGTGTCAGTGTTCAAGTGTGTGCTGCTGCTTGCATGTTGCTGGGTTGAAGGTACACCAACACCCACTACAAATTTGTCGCCCGACATTCAAGGTTAAACTCGGTCATGCTGGGCAACTGCTGCTGATGAAGATGAACAGGGGACGACGGGGCAAGGACATGGAACTGGACACGCCGCGCTGTTCCATTTGTTTTACCACCGTGCGACTGTTGCGCTGTGCCAAATGCAAAGCCATTTACTATTGTTCCGCCGAACATCAACATCTTGATTGGCCCAGTCATCGACAGGATTGTCGTCTGCTGGCACGCAAGAAGAACAACAATCACATTAGCAACAACAACAACAACCACAACAGTAGCCAGAAAATGCAACAACTGCAACAGGCGGTGGCGGCCACCACACTGGATGGTGGAGGAGGCAATGGCGCTGGCGCCAATTGTTCCACCGCACAAATGATGACGCCCGCTCATCAGGCACAAACCTGGCCAGCTGAGGTGGATAAGCTGCCGGCCCGAGGAGCCGGAGGACAAAGACATCAGCATTTGCATGGAGAGAAGAGCTCCAGCTATCAGATTGTACAGGCAGATGCTAGCTTTATGGGACTGGGCAGGTGAGTGGAAAGGTGAAAGACAAGGAGAGCGTAAGGGGAGGCTTCCATATTGGAAATATATTTTATACTTGAGATCAAGTTTGGCAAATTTTTAGCAAATTCAAAAAAACTCATATCTTCCACAATTTTGGAGCTAGGTTGCTCAAACATTTTAGACATATATTCTACTCATCACAGTTATCGAGACCCCATGATCGTTTTTTTGATCAGATGAACGATAGTAGAGTTGCCACCCCCACAATTTGAAAACCACCCTCAAATATCCCACAATTTTGGAGTTAGGTGAAACCTTTTAGACTATATTCTACCTAGTTATCGAGCCCCCATATTTTCACAAACGTAGTAGAGTTGCACTCATTGAAAACACCCCAAATATCCCACAATTTTGGAGTTAGGTTGTTCAAACATTTTAGACAAATATTCTACCTCATTAGTTATCGAGCCCCCATACATCGTTTTCCGATCAGATGAACGATAGTAGAGTTGCCACCCCCACAATTTGAAAAACACCTCAAATATCCCACAATTTTGAAGTTAGGTTGTTCAAACCTTCTAGACATATATTCTACTCATTCATTACTCAACCCCCATACATCGTTTTTCGATCAGATGAACGATAGTAGAGTTGCCACCCCCACAATTTGAAAAACACCTCAAATATCCCACAATTTTGGAGTTAGGTTGCTCAAACCTTCTTAGAAATATTCTACTCATCATTACCTTATCGTGACCCCATACATTGTTTTCCGATCAGATAAACGATGTAGAGTGCCACCTGCCCCCCCCCACAATTTGAAAAAAACCCAAATATCCCACAATTTTGGAGTTAGGTTGCTCGAACCTTCTAGACATATATTCTACTCATCATTACTTATCGAGCCCCCATACATCGTTTTCCGATCAGATGAACGATAGTAGAGTTGCCACCCCCACAATTTGAAAAACACCTCAAATATCCCACAATTTTGGAGTTAGGTTGTTCAGAACCTTCTAGACATATATTCTACTCATCATTACTTATCGAACTTTCATACATTGTTTTCCGATCAGATAAACGATGGTAGAGTTGCCACCCAACAATTTGAAAAACACCTCAAATATCCCACAATTTTGGAGTTAGGTTGTTCGAACCTTTTAGACATATATTCTACTCATCATAAGTTATCGAGCCCCCATACATCGTTTTTCGATCAGATGAACGATAGTAGAGTTGCCACCCCCACAATTTGAAAAACACCTCAAATATCCCACAATTTTGGAGTTAGGTTGCTCAAACCTTTTAGACATATATTCTACTCATCATTACTTATCGAACCCCATACATCGTTTACCGATTAGATGAACGATAGTAGAGTTGCCACCCCCGCAATTTAAAAAAAACCTCTTATCTTCCACAATTTTGGAGTTAGGTTGTTCAAACCTTTTAGACAAATATTCTACTCATCATTACTTAGTCCCCATACATTGTTTTTCGATCAGATGAAATATAGTAGAGTTGCCATCCCCACAATTTGAAAAACATTTCAAATATCCCACAATTTTGGAGTTAGGTTGTTCGAACCTTTTAGGCATTTATTTTAATCGTCATTACTTATCGATCCACCATATACCGTTTCCAGATCAAATGAACGATATTCGAGTTATAAGCAAATCAAATAATTAAGCTAGGTCAGCACTGCCTGTAATCGTGATGGGCAGCACTTGCACAGTTTGTTTGGCTTGACCTACTTTCTTACTTGTTAAAAGCCGTCTTTCTAAAGCCCATCTTAGACTAGGAATGCTTTCTCTTTTTACCAAACTTGCTCAACGTTTTGATGCACCTCTCGACTGGTCTTTCTCTTCAGTTAGATATAATTCCGAGCAAGTGGACAACCTGATACTCGGGCATCTTTTGGATTGCAACGCAAGAACAGACATTTTTTTTTATTATTTGATTTACTACACTTTAGACAATTAACAAACAGAGGATCCCAAATGGCTTAATACGCCAATACTAGCACATAATTTGGAAGGAGCAATATGTAAATATATATCGTTGGCCAGTTGTCGATTGTGGTGGATGGTAGGGGAGGGAAGGATTAGAAAAAGCTCATTCCTTTCACCAGCTCCAGCAGGGAAAATGTTTGCTTTTGTGGCAGCTTCTTAACCCCGCACTGCTGCTGCTGTGGCTCTGACTTCATTGAGGGTATCAGCCAGTCCTTGTACGCACGACATTTCTCCAGCACACTCTCAAATTCCACCATATTCTGAACTTTACCCTCCATCTTATTACTCTTCGTTTCCTTCTTATCCACCACCAAATCCCATTGGGCACGCTTGTCATTTTGTGCATGAGAAATCGAGGGCTCCTTGGCATATATAATGGCCACTGCTGCGCCGGCTCCCTCGATCATGGCCAGCACCAGACCCCCAACAAATGCACTATTCGCCATGGCCTTAAGTCCGTTGCGCGCTGCTAGAATGCCACCTGTAGTAGCCCCACTCACAATCGAATTCCATGAATCCTCGCGCTGTCTATAGTACACCATGGCACAGTCCACTGTGCTAAAGGTGGCACCCCAAATGGCAAAGCTACCCGATATAGCCGGTGTCTTCATTTTGACCGAATCGATGCCGCCATAAAGGCCACGCATTAAGCCGGCCGGCGCATTTCGAAATCCCTTCATATACTGAAACATGGAGCCACCAATGCAGCCCATCATAAAGGCACAACCACAATCCTCCACAATGCGTATGGGACAAGGCTGACGATTGTATTCCATAGTGAATCAATTGTACAAATATCTATTACTTTCGAATTCCAATCCTTTGTGCGAAATTTCGTAGTGTTCTGTTATGAGGCTGTATCTGGTAATTATTTTATATATGTTTCTGATCTTAAGAAAAAACGTGTATTTTGGAAAATACTTTTTGAATAAGCATAATTTCGAATATGTGTTTAGCTTATGAAGTGTTGACACATATATTTGACAATTTAGTCGGGGATATGGAAATTTATTTATTCCCATGTGTTCTACAAACCGCGTTCGACCCCAAAAACGACCCTATTCCCATACGATTTGGGTCGTTTTTGGGGTCCAAAGCGATTTGTAGAACACATGGTATGATTTTCCAGCTTTTGTCTTCTAAATAATTAAGCTTACTCCTGTGAATGGTCTAAGCTTTATTATGCAGGTGATTCCTTCTCGGGAAAGGCCTCAGATAATGCATATTTTGCTTGCTGTTTATATTTCGAACATTTTCTTTTACTTTTGACTTAACTTAAATATTTCAACTAGAAATTGGTCGCATACATGTTGCACGTGTTCATGCATTACCTTAACGAGGCAGCTGCAGTACAGCAGCATTCGTATCGGTGTAGATTAGCTGTCTGTGCTTTGAATTCATTCAAATTGTTGAACTCTTCTTCAGAAGCGGGACAATGATTGGGTTCCTTATTATTGCTGAAATTCGACTAATCAAAATCTTGAAACAATATTGTCCAATGAGGATCGAATCGATCTGCAGTACAATTCTTCTGTCATAAAAAACGATTCTTATGACAGAAGACGATTCACTTTATTCATTTTTCTTTGACACCCCACAACAAAGATTTTCTTATCCTACTCTTCACCTAACTTCTTCCCCTTTTTTTCTACTCATTTGGTTTTTATACACTTGAAAAGTGTATATTAATTTTGCCCAGAAGTTTGTAACGCATAGAAATATTCATTTCCGACCCCATAAACTATATATATTCTTTATAAGGACGACGAGCTGAGTTCAATTCTGTCTGTCCGTCCGTCTGTCTGTTTCTACGTGAACTAGTCCCTCAGTTTTAAAGCTATCAAGCTGAAATTTTGCACAGAGTCTTCTTTTTACTGCACGCAACTAATCGGATCGGATGACTATATCATATAGCTGCCATAGGAACGATCGGTCTAAGAACTAGTTTTAGTTAGAAAAACTTTTCTGTTTTCCATCGTAGCGTCACCAATCTTGGTATATATAAGTTTTATATACTTTCACATAATTTGAAAAAATTAATCAAAATCGGATGACTATAGCATATAGCTGCCATAGGACCGATCGGTCGGAAAATGTGTTTTACTAAGAAAAACTTTTTTTTTTTTTTATGGTATCAAATTATTATTATCAATGATTTAAAATTTTTTAATATCTGATATCTATATCCTATATATATTTTACCGGTTAAATCAGTTGGAGAAAAGTTTTTCAAGTGTATTGAAACTTCGGCACAGTCGAAGTTAGCTTTGCCTTCTCGTTTTAGTAATAAAATTAAAACTGATAAAAATCAGTTATCCCAATATTCTTAGACATTAACTAGAATACATTTTTCATTAACTGAAAAGATTATCAGCTAAAGTTGGATCATATAGTTCTTATATTAGGTCTTATACTCGATTTGCTAGCACCTAATCACGTAAGTGTAAGTTATTCAGGATTCATTCAATTCCACTTAAATTTCGGTACCTGAATGTAACAATTCCACTAAACCACCAAGTATAGGAGCATTATAAGAGCTATATGAGCCAACTTTACTTTCAGCCTTTATAATAAAAAAAAATTGGTGCAAAGACTCCAAAGTATTGTATATCCTTGTTTCGTTCGATAGAACCCAATGTTTTGGTTCAAATCTAGTTCAAAGCTTCAAGCCGATAAATTTTAGGAATAGGAAGAGTATGGAAAATCTTGAAAATCGCTTTTAAAATTTAGATATCAAGTAATTTTTGATACTTTTCATAACGATAGCAAAAGACTTTCTTACAATTGGGAACCCAAGTCCTGTGGAAAGTAAGTTTAAAGTCGTTTTGGAATCGAACCTTTCAAATAAAGATTTGAATATTATATCTTCTGAAACCATCCGTGTTTTATATGAAAATATAATGATTAATGAAATATAATATTTTAGGTTTTTCAAAGTGTTAATGAAACATATTTTTAGAACCAATTACAGTTTTTTGTGATTGTTGCGTGCACGTAGTTTGACTTGCATATCGGTCGTAATTAGCGATAAGCGTTACGTGCGCGCAAATTGTACTGCAGTTGGTCCTCTGCCTTTTGGTTTCTGTCTCTGCTGCCAGCTATTAATTTCTATAAATTCGCGTTTATTTTATATTTTGTCATAAACAAATATGTGCACTAAGATTAGATTGAACCAGCGCACAAGTACTAAGTAGTATGTAGAATCTCTACAAATGTTTGTGTTTACCTTTATTATTATTTGTTGTTGTTTTTGTTCTGTCGGTTACGTGCAGCACTATCGACTGCATATGGCGGCGGCGACGGACGGACGGATACCGTTATGGTTACGTGTGGGGTAACGGCAATATTTGCCAACACCTTCGAATTATTGCAGTCGCATTTTCGAGTTTGTAATTATTCTGTTGCGCAGTTCTTAAATTTAATTTAATTTTTATTTTGTGTATATATCAGCAGAAATTTGTATTTGCGCTGTGTTGTTGCTGCTGATTCATCGATAAGAATTTGCGAATTTCTTTTATTTTATTCTTATCGTTTGGGTATCTGGGTGGGTGGTCGTTCGTCTGGGTGGTCTTGCTCATTTTGCGTACGTGCCGAGCGTACGCAAGCCACACACACACACACATACTTAATTGTCTTATCATTGTCGTGTTTCGATCATAATTTCAATCTGTTAACCTGCCTGATGATGCTGTTGCTCTTTACCCCAGCAATTAGCATGATATCATTTTTTTTTCTTGTTGTTTGCAAATTTCCTAGATTTGTTTATAAATGTGTTAAAAACGTTAACTTTTGCTTTGCCCGTCAGTCAACTTTCCTGGGATTTAACAAATATAAATAAAGTGTTGCGCAAAACTTGCTAAATAAAGCTGAAAGTTGAAACCGGTGTATGACCATAGATAAGGATTAGTCAGCGAAAGAAAATGATGGGTTTAATAATGAAATTTTGTGTCACTGACCCTCTGTATGTCGTATGATAAAAGCATTTGCCGATTGAAAATGTAAATAAGCAGAACATTAAACACTTTTATAAGATTTTATTCTTATTTTATTACAAAATTATTTCTTGGGTATGCGCAAAAATGCAAACATTTTGGGATAAATTTAACGAACATTGTTCAAATCCTGTAACTTAGAACATTTATATGAAATGATTAAAATTTTGAACCGATTTACCCAAAAGGGTTGCAACCAAAGCAAACCATACCGAATGCTCAGCTGAAAAATCAGATGAAATAGAACCGGTTCTAATTGACCCGAGCGATCAGATACGTGGGTTGCTATTTAAGTTTCTGGCCTAGGTCAATTCTAGCCATTTTAGGACCAATTGGCCTTTTAACAAAAAAAGTTTGGACATTTATGGATAAAAGCTCCATACAACTCTTTCATGTGTGACCACGTTTGATATCGATTAACGATTAATCAAAAACTTAACTCGGCAGAAAAATGGAATTTTTCACAACTTTCGACGTGGATTATCACGACAAGAGTGCAACGATGAACTTAAATCTTTGTATGGCGATGAAGCACCATCCTATAGCACTGTGAAAAATTGGTTTTATGAATTCCATAGCGGGCGATGCTCGCTCGAAGACGAAGGTCGTGAAGGTCGTCCAAAAACAGTCGTTGTGCCAGAAAACATTAATGCAAGATCGTCATGAGACATACCGTGAGATAGATCTATCCTTCGGCATTTCTTCCACCAGCGTACATTCGATATTGCATGAACACCTGGGCGTAAAAAAGGGTTTTGTTCTCGTTGGATCCCCCACAATTTGACAATCGCTCAAAAAAAAAGCTCGTGTGGATTGGTGCAAAGAAATTTGGAAAAAATATAATCGCGGTGTTTTAAAAGACGTTTATAAGATCGTCACAGGTGACGAATCATGGATCTATGCTTATGAGCCCGAAACAAAACAGCAATCGACCGTGTAGGTTTTCGAAGACGAGCCAAATCGTCGTTAGTGGAAGAAGCACTTCGAAGCAAATGGTCGCCTGTTTCTTCGGTAAAACTGGTCATGTGGTGACTGTTCCGCTTGAGCAACATAGGACGGTCAATTCTGAGTGGTACACCACAATTTGTTTGCCTGAAGTCTTTGGAGAAATTCGAAAAACGAACCAGAGAAGACAGATCATTGTGCACCATGACAATGCGAGCTTTCACACATCAGCTCACACCAGCGCCTTTTGATGGGTCATCCGCCGTACAGCCCTGACTTGGCACCCAATGACTTCTTTTTATTCCCGCACATCAAGGGAAAAATGCGTGGTCAACGATTTTCGTCGCCAGAAGATGCTGTTGAAGAGTTCAAAAATCATGTTTTGGAGGTGTCTCAATCGGAGTGGAAAAAGTGCTTCGACAATTGGTTTGAGCGCATGCAAAATTGTATAAATCTTGCTGGAGAATACTTTGAAAATAGCAACCTACGTATGACTAAACTTATAGATGATAAAGTACTTAAATTATTTATAAATAGGAGCAATTCCTATGCTCATGCCTGATTTCACTACTGAGGCGTAGTTATAAAGGAAAGTTAATGAATTTCTGTACTAAGTTATAAGATATGCCTAAAATTCTAGTAAAGGAACAGCCCTTGCAAAATATAACCCTCCAACTGTTGCCTGTCCAGCTGATGCTGCTGCGTGCAATGTTGCAGGTATGATAGATGTTTCTACCAACTATTGTACGTATACGTATTCTTACATAGATACAAATGTATCTACGCACCAAGGTCGTAGTCGTTGTTGTAGTGCGTGTGCGCCGCCCTCTCTACACACCAGCCCTAGCATAAACCGGCTTGGGGTTTGGGTGTTTGGTGCACGTGCCGAGTTCGTTTGTCATAGCACGTAATACATCAACGGCGAAGGGCCAAATCGATCATACATATTTTTATACAGATTCCCTTAAACATCGTCTAGCATTGCTTTGAATTACTTACAGACGACTTTGAACTGGGTTATTGACCCAATTTGGTGGTGGAGCAGGAGCCAAAAATGTTTTATGCTTCTGCTTTAGTTTTAACGCCCTCTCCCTTCACTCACGCTGGGTCTCTTTCTAACGCTAATGCGTGCCCTCTCTGTCTGTGCGTGTGGGTGTGTGTGTGTGTGTGTCGGTGTGCTTTGGGCTACGTGACAAGCGTTGCGCTTGCCTTTTTTGCCGTTTTGTTTGCATTTGTTTTATGTTTGCATGGCGAATGTAGATGGGGATGGTGAGTGTTACAAGCGTATGAAGGGCATCCGGAAGCAGGCACAGTTTACCGGCCAATTTGATTGATAAGGAAAAAATGGAAAAAAATAAGAACTAAAGCTTAATGTCGTCGTTGTTGTCACAGTGTGTCCAATATTTCGCATTTGTTATCTTTTTTTTATTTTAATTTATAATTATTTACACATACTCTCTCGTACTGCTTATCGCTCTTTAGCTGTTTTGCGGCTGTTTCCCAGGCCCCCTTAACACACACTAATACCAAAGCAAACAACATGCCCAATCTCTCTCAGCCTGCGTGAGACACCACACCACAGTTATATGGTCGGTCGCGCATTCGTTAACCGCACGTCAAAGCGAACGGTTCGTCTGCAACAAATTTAAACAATAAACAAACGTGTGACTAAGTGTAGACAAAATCAAAACAAACCGCAACAGCTGCTATTGCAAATCAAAAATAAAAACAAAAACAAACAACAACACAAATATTCTTACCTGTGCTCTTACTACCAATACCAACAAAGTTCGATATACGATATAACCCCGTGTCTCTGCTCTCTCCTCGCTCTCGCGCTCTCACTTGTTGAACTCTCGCATAAAACTCGCCGGCTATTTGAAACTTTCTTCAGTTGTGCGTGAATTGTTATGGATGTCGTTTATAAAGAATAATTCTTTAATATCAATAACAAGGACTTTCCTTTTAAACTGAATCATCAAAATCATAAAATAATGATTACCTCCACCACAACGGATTATAAGAACTTTTTCAAGCATACGGCACATCCTGCCAATGCTGAGCAATATTTTCATGAATTATTGGATAAACGGTAAATTTTAAGGGATATAATGGTATTAACATGGTCAAGTGGTATGAAAAGAGAAGGTCAAGAGATTGAGAGAAGCTCGACTTGGCACTTTGGGGCTGTAAAGCCAGATATACAGCTGCGAAAAAATAATAGGTCCACCCTCACAAGCAAATTTTCCAAAGGCGTCATAACTTCATTTGAAACATTTAGAAACCTTTGAATACGTTTTTAGAATGAGAAGACTCTTAAAAATTATGAAAGGAAAAAAATCCGTGGGTTATTTACCATTTTCAACAAATTTAAGGAATTTTATGAAAAAATAGGGAAATTAGGCGAAAAAAATAATAGGACCACTTTTCAAATATGCACTTAAAATTACAAAAATCACTTAAATGATTACTGAAAGATAATTGTATATTAAAGCTAAGATTATTCAACAAATTGAATGATTACTTGCGATGCCTTTACTGCGCAACGTCTTGGAATCGATTCAACCAAGTCCTGGCACCGATTTAGAGGAATCTTGCTTCAAGACTCCTGAAAGACTTCTTATAGTGATCCAGTGCTGGTTGGCTTAACTGTAGGAACTGCCTTTTGACATTAGACCACAGATTGTGGATGTGATTGAGGTCTGGTGACTGCGCAGGCCACTCTAAAACTTATTTCTTAACCATTCCTTTGCTTTTTTCTGGGTTCATCGTCTTGTTGGAAGACCCAAACTAGCGGCATCTCATATTCTGTGATAGGAAGCATCAAATATCAAAAATATGAACGTATACATGTTGATCCATTATGATTTTGATACAATATAGTGGACCTACTCCATTAAGGGGCTTTGTCGAAGAAAAAGAGGAAAGTTTGGATTTTTTTTTAGGTATGTTGCAATTATTTCATTACACGAATGTTTTAATTTTTTGATAGTACACTTTATTAACAATGTTTGTGCAAAATTTCGTGGAAAAATATTAAATAGTTTTTAAGGGGTGGCTGTTTCCCTTAGAGGCCTTTTTTTGAAGAGCCTTGCGGTGATACTTCCCCAGGTCGAACAGGTCAACTGAAACCATAAAAGTAAACGAATTTCATTAGTTTAGTGTAATTCCTTGTGCTTGAACTATCGTTTTTAAGATTTTTTTTTTGTGCATACGGGAATGTTTTATGCTAAAAATGAACTTTTGTGCGTGAAAAATGAAGTTTGTGCGTGAAAAGTCGATCGTTCAAGCACAGAAAAATTTTATTACGAACATTTAAAAAAAATTTTTAAGAAAATCGGTTCAGTAGTTTTCCGCCAATCCATATCACCGTAAAGTCATTTTTCAAGAAACACCATTTCGAGATATTCGCGTTTAAAGTTTCACACTCGGCTTGGGGCCCGGACGGAGCGCGCGGCAAGTAGCGCTGTAACTTTTTTTCTACTGCTCAAATCTTTATGAAAATTTGGGAAAATGTTCTCAAGGAGTTGTTCTTCAAGATAAAGCAATAAAAAATTTTTAGATTTTTTGAAAATGAAAAAGGTATATAACCCCTTAAACTTGAGCCTTCATGTTTAATTATTTTTCCAGTGTATTTTGGATTGTTTTATGAGCTTAAAGGACTCCTGGCGTATAAACGAGGACCTTTCCACGAAACATATCAACTTTACTCTCATCTTTTTAAAAGATATTTCAACATATTTGGGTCTGGCCAATTTGTATGTTCCTTTGCGAATTTCATGCGCTTTTAAAAGAGGTTCTTTTCTGGGTCTCCGGGTTTTTTAATTCTGTTCTCTGGGTCATGTGTGAACTTTTTGCACTGACGCAGTTATATGTAGGTCCTTTTTGAGCTCAGTTGCAGCCCAAAAATTATAATATTTTCACGATCCTTGGTTTTAATTTACTCTGGATGATCAAAATAATAAAATCAAACTCTAATCCCTTATCCACTTGCTTTTCATTAAAGTAATTCTGCGAAATATAGCGGTTTCTATGAAGAATGCGAAAGTGGTCCTATTATTTTTTCGCATTTGTAAGCCATTTATCCATAAAAAATTAAAAAACAAAATATTGAGAACCATTTCAAGGGCAGTTCTACTTTTCTTCTTATTAGGGGAATACTAAGCAATATTAAAAATAACAAGACTAGAACATGGTGTCATAGTGGTCCTATTATTTTTTTCGCAACTGTATATAGATAAAGTCTTTTTCTTCGACGGATATACACATTTGGGACTGTTTATGGTGCCTCCTTAGGAGGATTAGGCCCTCCGTATAGTCCTAAAGGAGTCCGCTGGTTTGCTGGGTATATTACTTGAACGTTGCTCGCTGATTGGGTTTTGTTTTATTTTCTTGATACAAATTTCAAATATTTTGATATCAAACAAGTGGATGATTTCTATTTGTGGTTTTCGTTTCGGTTTGGCATTTTCGATCACGAATTAGTGGTTTTTCGGTTTGCATTTCCCTGTTCAATATCTTACATAATTAGAATTCGATGTCAAGATAATGTCAAGTTTCGAATTATCATTAGTTTGAGATATTCCAATTGATCTTGCTTTCTTTAAGACCTGCACAATTTTATTTCTACAAAATGTTTGCAGCGTCTGACAGATTTTCTACGCTAATAAAACCGGTTAGCAAGTTAAGCTTTGGTTTTCAATGACTTCTCTCTAATTCGCTAAAATTCCATTTTATAAATAATACTAAATAAATATTGTCATTAAGCAAACTTGATTGCTAAAAGACGGTTGGCTGATGCTCTACTTCCAAGAAAACTTAAGTCTTTTAAACGACGGGGCAGCACGTTTTGATGATTATACGAATTTTTTTGGCAGACGCTTCATTTTTTATAATTTTGTTGAACTAGTCAGAGTATTGTTTATGACCCCCGCCCCGACATATCCAGAACGGAGCTAATGCTGGGTGGCCTACGTGACTGAAACATGTCTGTGTCTAGTAAATGGCAGGCCATAAAAAAGTCGTAAATTTATATATCATAATTAATAGAAAATAAAAAAAGAACAACGCATTTTTCAACATTTTTTTTGTGATCTATTAATAGAGTTGCAAGGGGGATTCCCCAAGGTGACCTCACCCAGACCTTGAAGAATTGATTGAACTTGGTTTTCTCTTTCTTTTTTTTTTTTCAGTGAACGCCGCTATGAGGATCTTTGTCGGAATATCATTAACGATATGAATCAATATGGCCTGTCCGTGGTCGATGACTTTCTGGGCAGGGAAACGGGAATCAAAATCTTAAATGAAGTGTGCAGTATGTACAATTCAGGCGCCTTTCAGGATGGTCAGGTGGTGCAAAAGACCGATGCTCCAACGCCGGCGGTTAGTGGTGATAAAATACGTGGTGATAAAATCAAATGGGTGGGCGGTAATGAGCCCGGATGCAGTAATGTTTGGTATTTAACCAATCAGGTGGGTTTTTTATATAACTTAAAAATCGAAACAAATAATTAATTACTTAAATTATATTTTATTTAGATTGATTCGGTGGTGTATCGTGTGAATACCATGAAGAATAATGGCATTCTAGGCAAATATCAAATCAGAGAACGCACGAGGGTAAGTACACAATTTTTGAATATATTTATTTTTGGTTTTAATTGTTATTTGTTTAACTTTAGGCCATGGTAGCTTGCTATCCCGGCTCTGGAACACATTATGTGATGCATGTGGATAATCCAAATAAGGATGGACGTGTCATAACCGCCATTTACTACCTGAATATCAATTGGGATGCACAAGAAAGTGGAGGCATATTGCGGTAAGCCCTCGAAATGTCATTATGAACTGTCATGAGAACATCTTTCCACAGCATACGACCCACACCGGGCACCACAGTGGCCGATATTGAACCCAAATTCGATCGTCTGATATTCTTCTGGTCGGATATACGCAATCCACATGAAGTTCAGCCAGCTCATCGTACCCGCTATGCCATTACCGTTTGGTATTTTGATGCCAAGGAGCGTGAAGAGGCTTTAAATCGTGCCAAATTGGAGAATAGCAAAACAAATAATGCCACACAGCAGGCTGAACCTGATTCAACCACCACACCCTCCGCTTTACCAGCCTCCTCCTCATCCACCTCATCCTCCTCCGCAGCAGCAGCAGCGTCAACTCTGCCCGCCAGCATGTCCACGGGCCCTGGAGCGTTAAATGCAAATGTAGCCAGCAATCCCTGTGAGATTTGCACGTAACCCCCAGCCCAGCTTAACCAAAAAATTGTAAAAAGAAAATCTAGTTAAAAACTATTTATGCCTAACTCTTAAAACTAACAAAAAAAAAAAACAGCCCTAATTATTATGTAAATCAAAGCTCCTTTAGTTGTGTAAGCCTTCTAGTTTTTAGTTTTCTAAGTCGCGTATGTTTGTTTTTAGCAATTTCCTGCATTGTTTTTTTACTACATACATACATGAAACTATTTCATTCGTTACCACCCCTTGATCAGGATTCTTTTTTGCCTAGTTAATATGTTTGTCTAGTTTTCTTTTAGCTGCCCAAGTATTATATATCAAAAACGCAAGGCAGCCATTTCAACCATCATGACGTTCATTTTCCTATCTCAAAAAACAAAAGTCAATTGATCATGCATCCCCCTTCCCTCTTCTCATCCACTCAATTCGTAGACTCTCATGCATATAGTTAGAAATATTTTCATCAAATCAATTTCTCTTTTTATAAGCGTACAAAAAAAAAAAACATTACAAATTATGTATATTCAATGCATATGTCTATATTTTTCTATTAAATGAAAAGCTGAGCAAATGAAAAATGTTTTCTTTCTTTTTTTAAAATAATTAAATTAAATTTCTACATAATAAGGCTGGACATATTTAGTTTAATAGACTGCAAGACTCAAGAATGAACTGCAAAAACTAATACAGAATCTTTATAAGAGGTTGAAAGTAGGATTTGTAGATCCGATCGATGAAACTTACTAAGAAAAACTTGTTCTTTTCAATGTTAGCCTTCTTACACTCCGCAATTAATAATATTATCTACAAAATTTGGTCAAAATCGTATGACTAGCTGGTCTGTTTCCGTTTCCGAATGAATATAAGGCTGGGGTTCACACTTTATGTTGTCTTGTTTTCATTGTGAATAGCTTGTCATTTGACATTTAAAGCAATACAACGTGAAAGTTTACTAGATTATCATGTCTCATGCGTCAAAGTGTAAACCCAGCGTAATAAGTAAAACTATAAATTTTTTAAGGCTTTGTAGAAAGGGAAAAACGAACTTAATTTACCTACAATTTTGTAGAAGGTAAACGAGCTGGATTTACCTACAGTTATAAAGTTCGACCTAAATCGAACTAAAGTAGAAGTACCGCCCGGTTACTTGGTTTTTTCATTATATATATAAGTAATTACTTAGGTTTTGGAGCATAATGTTATCAAAAATCAAGCTGAAAGAAGCCTGAATGTTTTTTAGTTTCAACATATAACATTTTAACAGAGATCGCATTTAACAGTCAACAATTATTTTCGTTCTGCTCTTCTTATCACTGAGACAACAAAAAATGTTAGGCCCAACCTGCTTTGCTCAGAGAACAGTTCTGTTACTACTTTGATAACATATTTCTAGTGGCTCTGCGCTCTTACCAAAGCTGCTTATCTTTCTAAATTTAGCTGTACTTAACAGTTCTAACCTTTTATCAACCTCACAAAAAATTTGTTTTTAGGCACGATAAAGAGCTGAATATTTAAGATCGGCTCTCGGAGCATGATGTTCAAATATCAATCGAACAACCTGGCTGTAAAATTACTGTCTGTTGTTTTCTGTTTTCTTGAGCTGCGATTACAGTTAGGCCAGTAGAGGGAAAACCACCCCACCTTTAATTCTCCTATCACATGCTATGTGTACGTGTGTATGATTAACATATAGACCGAGGCTTCTGTTTGGCAAATGTTCTTAGAATTGTCGAGATGTGCTCACCCTAAAAAACACTTTGGGCGTCTGCTCTCGACAAAGTGTGCTTTTCAAAACAGTTCCATAGACAAAACGACTAAACTGGTTTCTGCTCAAAGCGGTGATCGCTTGAACAGGTAAGTGTTCAGCAAAGATTGTTTTCTTGGAGACACCCTGAAAGTGTTGAGCGATTTTGGTGGGCTATGGTTTAAAGTGCTTGCTGATGTAAAAAATTTTACTCGTTGCTGTTTCTTGACTAATATTTTTCTAGCCAAAATTTGTAAGTTTTTTCCAGAATGTTAAAATGAGAATATCTGTAAAAACAGGCATCTATTACATTCTTTTCAAGATTTCTCTATTTCGTAAAGTTTTGATCCAAAAATTTTGAAAAATCACCAAAAATTGGTTTGATTCAGGGAGTAATACCGAAACCGGAACCGTTAACCGAAATAAACCGTTTAAAGCCAGGCACCGGTATCGAAATTAAAATTTTTTGAGAACCGAAAACCGTTTTAATAGAAATCGACAAAACCGGTACCATACCGAAACGCTAATACCGGTATTGTTTCGGTTTCTTATTTTTATTTTATTGATTTATGATTATTTCAAATATTCACATAGAAAAGAGTCTTATATTTTAAAAAATTCGCCCCTAAAGAATATCCAGAATCATATTCTCTTTTAAAGATATATACAAAAATATAAAAACAATTTCTAAAAAGCAGTAAAACTTTTCTTTGGTAAATATTAGCCCTCTAATTAAATGTAAAGGATTTCTAAGACTTACAAAAATCCGGCCTTGAATATAGAAATGTTAGAAAATGATAATATAAATTTAAGAATTGAAGTTTCTCTGTTTAATATTTCGAAAAAGCTAACGCAGATTTTATGTTACAATCTGCTTTTGTGTTTTTTAGAGCTGATGTACCCCTTTGAGTATTTTACCACCGTATTATGAGATATATTGGACCGTAGTCTTGTAGTACCAAATCGCTAAAGATATCTATTTTAAACGGAGATACGGCAGATTTTAGAGCGGATTATTTCAAACCATTATTAAGAAATATTTGTCAGCTTTATGAGAAATAGACCTAAGTCGAGTATGTCTGGGCGACATAAGAATAGAGAATTCCCTAATTCTAGATTTTTTTTTCTGAGTATTGAAATTGCTGAAAGGCTGAAATCGGTATATTTAATTACGAGAAGGTAAAGCTAACTTCGACTGTGTCGAAGTTTTAATACACTTGAAAAACTTTACTCCAACTGATTCAACCGGTAAAAATATATAGGATATAGATATCTGATATTTAAAATTTCCAAATCATTGAAAATAAAAAATTTGATAACATAAAAAAAATGTTTCTTAGTAAAACACATATTCCGACCGATCGGTCCTAAGGCAGCTATATGCTATAGTCATCCGATTTTGATAAATTTTTTTCAAAATTATAAGAAAGCATATAAAACTAATATATACCAAGATTGGGGACGCTACGATAGAAAACAAAAAAAATTTTCTCACTAGAAGTGTTTTTTGACCGACCGTTTCTATGGCAGCTATATGCTATAGTCATCCGATTATGATAGATTTTCCAGAATTGTGTGGAAGCATTTAAAACTAACATATACCAAGATAAGTGATAATACGATGGAAAACAAAAAAGTTTTTATACCCTTGCAGAGGGTATCTTCCACAATTTTAAAATTAGGTTGTTGTTTTAGACATATATTCTACTCATCATTGCTTATCGAACCCCATACATCGTTTTCCGATAGACGAACGATAGTGAGTTGCCAATCCCCCGCAATTTGAAAAACACTCAAATATCGCGCAATTTTGGAGTTAGGGGTTGTTCGAATTCTTTTAGACATATAATCTGCATCATTATTATTATCGAGCTCATTGTTTTCCGATCAGATGAACGATGGTAGAGTTGCCACCCCTACAATTTGAAAAAATCGAATTTTCTTTAATTCCGAGTCAAAAATATTGGTTGAGCAAAATTTGCATAACTTTTCGAACCACACGCGAAATATGTGCATAGTGGATTTTTATCTGAGCTCAATTTTTCTGAGCTAATTTTTTTCTAGTTATAAATTCCTTTGATGGCATAAAAATTTATTTCGGCACTAAAATTCATATGAATTGAAACACTTTTGAAAAGCTGTCCTATTTATATGAAGTGTAGTACCGAAATACAATTTTATGCCATTTGAAATGAGGCCTTAAGGGGTCTTCTACCTTTGAAAAAAATTGTTTTTCAATTTTTTTGTTTTGCACTATTTTAATAGCTTGGACATTCCCCTTTCATCCTCTTCAAACCATTTTCCAAAATTCGAAATAGTTTAGCAGATATAGCCCTTTAAGTCGAGCAATGTTCTTTTATTTTACGTCGCTCAAAACTTTAAGCGCGTTTTTCTCGAAACCACGAACGAACCTTCCAATTCCTACACTTTAGTATGAACAGAATTCGGACTATGCTAGGAGGCACATGGCGACAACGACTTCTGTCGTAGCTGTAGAAATGAGGAGGAGACTACATTATTGTGTCCGGCACTTCTCAGGAAAAAGCACGCAATACGAAAATCTGGGTTGTCTGGCAAATTTGCCCCTAGGGGACCTGGCTCTTTTATAGACAGAAATGGTTTTCGTAGACATTCATAAAGATTTTATTTGGACTTCATTACCTCCACTATAACCCATTATCCTATCATTTCCACATTCTTTTCTAAATATCTGTCTAAATTTCTTTTCTTTCTCCCATGCGTACAACCCACTCTTCCACGATAGGCGTTACAACAACAACATTATGCAGCAGTGAAACTTTTCCTGTGTTGTTGTGATTGTTTTTAAGCTTCTCTGTTTGATGTTTGGTTTTTGAGAAATCATTTTAGTTGCTGAGGCAAGTTGCTGAGGCTCCTTTTCTTAAGAAATCTAAACTAGTTTGTATATCAAGGTCATACCTACCCATAATGAACCCAGTAAAGTGTACGCGTTTCTTGATATTTGAATATACATTTTATTTTTCAGAAAAGTTGTTCATTTTATTTAATGACTTTACATTTACATATATAGTATATATATATATAGTATATGTATATAATTGCCATCTTAACAGCGTGTTGCCATGTGTGAGTGTGTGTGTTTTGCGTTTTACTTCTGTTGGGGGAGGGAGGGAATGCATTAAGTTCCTTTACAAGTTGCGCATTTGAATGCATTTACATAACATATTTATCAAAACGAAAGAACAACAAATGTGTGTGTGTGTGTGTGTGTGTGTCAGTATTTATACAAAAATAAAATAAACTAAAGTCTAAAGACGTCCCTGTCTGTTGGCAATTTTGTTTTATTCCAAAAATATATGTATGTATAGATATCTCGTTTGTTTGTTTGTATGTTATTGTATATATAGTACATGACCGATCTAATATTCAACTATTTGTTCATTGCCTGCAATTTGTTGGTAGAAAAATAAACATTGCCTTGTTGCTCTTTTCTATTTTTGTGGATTTTTATACAGATTTGTCATTTTGTTGTTGTTGTTGTTGTTGTGGGGAAAATTAAAGTTGAGTATATGTTGTAATATCAATATTATTTATGTGTAGTAAACTAACAACTGCTAAATTGAATTATGTTTATATATATTTATATATATATATATATAGTTGTTAATGCCTTTTAACCGTTTTGTCAAATTGTGCGATGAGGTTTTTGTTTTTCATTTTAGTGCGCAACAACAAGAATCTTTTTTGCAACTACTTCAACTTCTGTTTATATATATATATTTTTTAAAGCACTGACAAAATGCAGACACCGACTTAATTTAAAAAAAGGATACCAACCCCTGACTATGATATTATTGATATATATATATGTATATAAACTTTAATTATATATACATATTTCACATACACTAAGCACAGTTTTGTTTTTGTTTTTTTGTAGCATTGAACGCACAACATAAACTCAAAGGCGGGCTTAAGCCTGGCCTTGCCGATTAAATATATATTTTAGTTTCTTAGTTTTTCACTTGGTACTTGCACCAGTCTACAATTTAATTGACAGAAGTTACAATTTCAAAAATATGTTTGTTTTTTTGCTTTTTTGTCAACGCACAACAAAAATCTCTACGTATTCAACAACATATTTTACTTAGTTTCCATTGAGGGCTATCAAAAATGAAACAAAAAAAAGTATAAAAAAAAGGG
Source organism: Lordiphosa mommai (assembly GCA_018904225.1). Taxonomy (NCBI): domain Eukaryota; kingdom Metazoa; phylum Arthropoda; class Insecta; order Diptera; family Drosophilidae; genus Lordiphosa; species Lordiphosa mommai. Next base: position 213,416 of record JAEIFT010000450.1, read on the forward strand.
GTGCCCCTATAAACTGATATAGAAATTTATCAAATTTGAAACACACTTCATCTGCATATGGTATACACCTACATACATTCCGAAGTATGTGTTAATATTTCTTTTAGTTTCTGAGATCGAGGTACATGACTACATCGGCTCGGCTATTGATTCTGATCAGGAATATATATTCTTCATAGGGTCTAAACTGTTTCCTTCTCTTTTTTACATACTTTTGCACAACTTCATGATAACCTTTTTATCCATTTTTATCCACATAGAAAATTCCCTTTACATTGAGTTGTATGATCGTAACACTTTTTGTTGGCTTAGGATGGCTTAGTATAGACCATCATCATATACACAAACCTTTTAACTACACTTTCGATTAAGTAAACTAAATAAAAAAGAATTTTTTGAGAGATTTACAAACCAACCGACGCGTCGGTAAAATATCTAGCGATTTCAGTTTTAGATCAGATATAGACCGAATTGTTTTATGCAATCATGAGAGGGTTTTAGCAGTTTAGCAGATATATTCATTTTAGTGGAGCAATGTTCTCGCTAAAGTGAGTATTTTTTACGTAGCTCAAAACTTTAAGCCATGATTGCGCTTGTTCTACTGAACCGATTTTGATCAGCCATGATGCAATCGACCCATAATTGGTATAATTCTGGCCCGTACCTCAATCAAGAGGAAAAACATTTTTTAAATATTTTTACACTAGCCACAAAAAAAACTTGAAAAATCCAAATTTTTTTTATTTGGCCCACAATTTTAAAAGAAAAATATTGAAAAATATGATTGAGGTACGGGCCAGAATTACATCAATTCTGATCATAACCTCATTTACCTTTTTCAATTCCGATAACCTGGAGTCCCGGCATCACGGCTACCTTCAAAACACTTTTTTTTGAGACCTTTGAAAAAGCTCTTATGGTTTTCTCACCAGAATTAAAAAAAATCACTCTAAATTTTATAAGTCTCTTATTGTAGTTGCTAACTATTTAACTTGAGATTGGTACGTTTTTTAGCCGTTCTGGGAATAATAGGCCTCCTTCTTCTCTGGTGGTTCGGAATGATCAATGACAAGAAATAGAAAAATTTATTTTGATTTTTTGAAAAATTTCCAAAATTGTTTTCCATTTTCGGAATGTACATTTATGTTTTTAAGTATATTCTCTAAAAATTTCGAGCAGATCCGGTAATTATTTTTGGAGATATACCCATAATTGTAAAGACACATTATCTTTTTCTTCAAATGACTATTTGACTTTACCAACTGATGTTGCTAAAACCGTATTCCCAATTTATATATATATATATATATGATTTGAAAAATTACTTGGAAAATCATTCCGTAAGGGAACTCGACATATTAGAAGCTGGGGAATCATCTTATGATCCTGGAATAGACGACATCATGTAAGTTGAAGAAAAAACTTCTTTTATTCAAAGTCGGTAATCACTAGATCTCTAAAACCGCTAAACCGATCGATCTAAAATGTTAACACAACCTTCTTAGATATATTCTTCGGGGATTAATCGAGCGATTAAGATTTCTGATAATAATTTTTTTTTTTTTTTCAAAATAAAATTTCTCGAAAATTTTGTTTGAAAATTGAAATTTATGATTAACATTGTCGCCATTTTATTAAACATTAAAATTTCTACTATTCAATCTTAAAATTCATTTATTCACTAAAAAATCTGAACCATTTCTGAAATTTTGATAATCTAAATCAGAGAAATCGTGATCAACGCCAAACTCCTTTTTTTTTTTTTTGAGAGCCTTCGGTAGATTCTATACAAGTGCAGTATACATCAATATTTTTGCATGATGTTAGAGTCACTAGAAAATTAAAAGTAGATACCTTTTGAATAATTATTACTTGTATTTGTTAAATTAAATCCATTTCGATTAAAAATTATTTTAAAAATGTCTTTTTTCGACCTTGCAAGTGCATATAAACCCTTTAATATTGAGTTTTTGACATCCGTTCCGTTGTTCGTAAGTTATGGTGAAATAAATTAGGTCACCTCTTCAAAAAGTAAAAACTAATTTCAAATTTTTAAAAATTCTTAAATGAAAATGTATATATTATTCTCTGACCTCCCTCCCGAACCTGAACTCTCATCAGACCTCATCTGTTTGGAAAAAGGGTTCGGTACTAATAACAATTATGTCTAAGTTCGGTAAATAACGAGTTTTTGAAGGGAAATAAACTCTAAAGGGAAGGAAACAGGAACTGGTATGAATCTTTTGCAAAATTTTTGAGATTTACTGTCTGAACCGAAGCCGCGCTTTGGTAAGCTCTGAATATAATGGTATAAAACTATTCCCGAGTGGTTTGCATACCTACGAAATATAAAAGTTAATTTATCTCTTTAATTTTGTTCTTTTCTTCTTTTTACCTATACCAAAGTGTAAAGCAACAATCAATGATCGATAGTCAACTTCAAAGTAGATTTTGTTGTTGTCATTAAGATGGTCATTAAGAAGCATTTGCAGA